>CM056994.1:331507497-332107497 GCA_029891345.1 Dryococelus australis
GGATAGTACGGTTCCAAGACGCAGGGTGGAGAGCGCATCAAATTCCTCGTCACGTGACACGTCCGAACTTCACAGTCAGGTTGTGTCGGGAGCGATGGACACGCGAAGATACTCACACATGGTGGGAAGGTTCCGGATGATCCCAACAGGCCATCACGAGGGGCCGAACAATAGATCTACAAAAATGCCCGATCAGAGCTCTGTCGGCATGTTTGTCCATCAGAGAACAACATGTGAATACTTCACAAATTCACCTCTCCTCTACCAAGTGCATTTTCAGATGCCCAGCACAGGTAAATAGGAAGTTCCGACGACCTTAACGTCGCTGGTCGGCGGGTTTCTCTGGGATTTCCTGTTTCCCGCACCTTTTTGAGGCGCCTTCAGACCCCCTTGTGGAGGGGGGGGGGGGGGGGGGATAACAAAATGTGCCTCACTCCGTCACCCAATCAACAAAAATCCCCAACCCCGCCCTTGGATGAAGTTAGACGTGCTCAACATTAAACACCCATCTGAACTATGCCTCGTCCATGATGTTGTATGAGTTTATAAATAAATTGCTGGTAAAATACACCAAACAGCGATAGAGGTCCATCTCAGTTTCAAAAAATCTCTGGCCAACACATTAAAAATACTGCATAAAAATACTCTTAAGACATATTACACTAATCCCAGAAAAAATGTGACCAGTTCGAAAAGTTCTTTCTCACTCTACTTTATAGTATGTCTCATTAATGCGCAAATATACTACTCGTTCCAAAAATTTACAATTAAAAGCCACCACAGAGAAGCCACTGAGTTCGCCCGCTGGCGAGTCTTATCCACGGTGTCGCGTGTCGCACTCCGGTAAGGAGAAATTGCAATATTATAATCACAGTACCTGGGCAGCAGCCCTACCATGGGCCTGCCGATGTGAAGGAAACAGCCCGACCATTCGGGCCACGACGCAATGCAGATGTCGGGCTGCCTCTTCCCGCGACGCCGTCGTGCCGTACTTTTCGGCTCTCGGAACTGCTCAGCTATTTTCGCCTCGCAGACGTGGTCTTCATTTCCATCGGCACTGCACTTAAATGTTCCCGCTCTTTTGCGGTACACTCGCTCTCATGTTAAGTTTACCGCGGCAACAATGACGGGCTCGTACATACCCGACGAAAGTTTTGGCTAGTGGAACAGTCAAGGTTTTATCCCCGGCCAAGATAACTTCCATCATTCAGCCCGACAATCATACCAGCCGACCGTCCTATAGCACAGGGCTCAACCTCTAACACGTCCGCCGTTACCACAAAGTCATTTCTCCCCAAATCCGTGCCTTCGATTACGGTATACAACCTGTCTATATTTCTCGTCAGTTTTGCACACGTTTTCCGGGGAGGGTTGCGCCTGACGCAATATTAAACGCCAGCTTGAGCCTAGTCCAGCGCCCCCTTTTTCACCATTTAAATACTCGTCCCACGCCTCGCTCGATTACGGGACTATTTCGTCGTAACCCGACAATTCAACGTCGCCTCACTATCGAACAGTATGGGCACAATCCAAACTTACGTGAGACGACAGCGGTGGAAATCTTGTCGCAGTCCGACATTATGTACACACCGTCCATTCTCTCTAATCCGAAGCTGTTTGGTAACACACATAATCGGCCCTTCGGTGCGTTAGCTCCCGCGACGACCAACAGAAACTTTCCGGCCGCGTGATCATAATTCAGTCCCGCAATATTACACACCTATCGCAAACAGCTGACTCTCTAGACCGCCAGCCGAAGACACACTCTACCAACATACTACTTGCCCGCCGTGCGCCCGCACCGCCAATGCCCCCCCCCCCCCCCCGCCCCTCGACATCACGCGGGACCCGCCAGGAGCGACACCCAGCGGCTGCTCTTTACATTAAGGCGGTGGAATAAGGAACTACAAACGCCATAATCGACTCACAGCCTATATCACAAACGTTACCCAGCAATAACATTTATTGATAATTATCACGTAGTGAATGATGGTAAATACGATTAAACGTTAGATATAATAATTACTATATATATATATGCAAATGATTAAATTATAGGATTAAATACATGACCGGTCATATACAATTATTAACATATATACTAAAAACTACCAGCGCGGCGATACCAACCGCTATAAAAATACACTAAAGATATTTACTAAAAATACTAAACAAATCGTGGCGATTCCCAAATCGTCACACCTTCATTCCGGTGCTGCTCCATACTAACCTCACTTCGCCATCATAGGCTGTCAAGACCTCGTTGTTGAGAGCCACCCAAATCTCTTCACTCAGCATCGTGGCCTGCATGTTCACCGGATACGTCGTCCATTGAACGTTTGTAGGAGCAAGTGAGATGATAGCTTCCTCAGTGTCAAAGTATTAAATATATGAGGTTTGATTTGCGACAAATATATCGCAAGATCCCACATGATATTTGTTTACATACCCGATAGTACTGACACAAGTTTTCAGGCATCGGTTGGCACAACGAGGTAGTGAATGTTCTCGTCTTCTCTGTCAGAATGTGATGGAACACTGTCCTGGTGCGTTTATACAGATAATTACTTCTTTTTTTTTTTCGCTACTATCACACTAACAAAATGCAAGGGTTTCTAATTCGCGCACAATTTTATTTATGCAAATTATTGTAAATACCGTCGACTCTCTCAAGTTGAAATAGAGCTGTAATTTTTCTGGTTTATGTTTGCCTTTCTGGTCTGTCGAAATGTTCGAGTTGGTCCCTGAACTCATTTAGTGATGCAATGGTCGAAGTGGCCCACTGTCGTTGGTAGTTCATGGGTAACTGAACTGTTCCAGAATCAATCTATTGAACTCACTGTCTGACATTTGCGGTTCCAAATTCCTGGTCCTCTCGTACATCACACTTAGGTGCTCCTCAATCAAGCGTCTCCTCTTAGGTTCATACTCTTCTGCTTTCAACTGTGTCCTGAAAGTAATTTGTGTCTGCATGCTCCAAAAGTGTGCAATGAAGGTTTGTTTGAACTCTGCGTAATTAATGAACTTGTGTTTGTTCACCTCCAACCAATAATATACTGTTGCCTTGCAAGATGTGCCTAAACATTTCATTATGTCACTTTCAGTTACGGTTGAGTAATAACAATAATACCCTAATTGCCTGAGGAAAGCGACAGGGGTTTCTGGTGATTTTCCATTATATACTGGGGAATCTTTCGACCAATATTGTGCTGGGTGCTGAATCGTTGCTGCTGTATTGCACAATCTGATATGCTGAGGATTACAAATATCCCCCTTATGTGTGTGACTAAAATTGCACTGTGTGTGTTGTTCTGGTTGTAAACTGACATTGGAAGCTTCGGTATTCTGTTGCGTTAATGCAGTGGTTTCGTTGTTCTTAGGCATTGTTGTGCCAGCTGAAGGTTCCTTCTCCATGTTTTCAGTTTGTCTGGTCTGCATTAATTCCTTTCATGTTTGTTCGAAATTGCCCTGTGTTATCTTTAACTGTTCACTGATAGTTGTCACCTCCCTTTGTGTACTTAGCTGTACTCTTGCTAGCTGACTCTGAATGTGTTAACTTAGACTTTCTAACTCAGTGTTTTTTTGTTGCCTTTCACTTTATGCTTGTCCCCTGACTTCAAAAATATGTTGTTTTACTAGTAATGTGTCGGCTTCAATTTGTGAAATAATTGTTGCTACCAGCTGCTGTGTATCTTCATTGTTCACTGTCAATTTGGAAAATGGTTTTCTAACCTTTTGATGTGGTCCCTGTTAGCTTCAGTTTGCGATTTAGCCCTTCCAGCGTTAAATTTACATCTGAGATAGTCTATGTGACAGTATGTATCTTTTATTGTAACAGCCTTAATTTTGTTGCATTCTTCCTTAATGCTATGTTCAAACGTTACTGTGTTTCCTCTTACATAATTGATATCAGCTCTTACCTCGCCAATACTATACTCCAGTGTAGCAGTGTTGATTTTTACTCCAGTCATGCTCTGTACGAGTGCAGCTGAGTTTGTTCTGACCTCATTAATATTAGTTCGTACTTCACTTAAGACTTGTTCTAGTGAAGCATTACTGTCTTTAAGCTCATCTATCATTTCCAAGATTGGTTTAATGTAAGCCTGCATTTGACTCTGAATTTGCCCTCTACTTATAGTAACTCGTGGTGTATACTGTTGTATATCTGACTGTATAGCAGGTGTGCTTTGTTTCTCCATGACTAGTTTTGCATCGGTACCTTGCACTGATATTGTGGTCTCACTATGCTCCACATCTGAATTTTCCAATTGTTGTCTGCCCCTAATCGGTTCTCCTTCCCTCTCTTCTCTCATAGAACTTCGGATACAATTAGAACTAGTATTCCTGTCTCCAGCCAGACATTGTTACAGACTAACAAACAATACTTAACATTACAAACATTAGTGTTCAGATTTAGAAGACTTTATAAATCGTGGTCAACACGGTGTGCCACTGAAATATTTCTGGGTAATTATTCTGGTTTTTAATTTAGGATATTTTTAAATTTTGTGTTGTGTTGTTGAGAAGGTAGGATAATAGTAAATATGATAATGGGGGTTCTGAGGGTGTGGGGTTACACATACCAACAATATATCATGTAGTGTACACAATGTAACAAGACACCAAAGTGTTGTTTAAGAAATAGATATTGTGTCCTACTCACACCTATTCGAACACATCAATATCATGTCTCCTCTCTCCAATCAACCCTAACAAACTAAACATTCACTGGCACTTGTGGAGAACAAACTTTATTAAGAGAAAAATTGCTTGAGCAGAACCTAGGATTTTATAGCGTACTAGCCTCTATCACTTTCAAGAAAATACTAAAATCTTATTTACCTTTATTAATATGTTAAAAATTGTAAAAAAATTAACTGTTCCCCTCTAATACACTTTTGAAAATACTTTCAAGTCTCCTTGCCTGTAAAATACTTATGTCACAGCCAAATTCCCTTTTAGAATACGTAAGCACTGTTCATATCCACAAGATTTACATGTATTCCCCTTAATTTCCCTTGATAAGAGCGCCAGCTAGTGAGTGTGAGACTCCTTTCTTTCTCAGGGTAGTCTAGTGGGCAGAAAGTCTTCAACAACCGAAATTTAGATAAATAATTTAGTTTAGTTGTATTTACATTCAAACTGATGTAAAACATGTTAATTATGGCTGGGGTGCTCAATAAGTCTGTGAAAATGTCATATACTGTACACTTTTATATTTGCCGGGTATGTCTTCTCACTGCTATTAATGAAAAAAAAAACAATAAGTTTGACTATGTTTATATCCCCTCATAATTATCCAATACAATAAGTATTGGGCTTCCGCTTCTCCTACCCACTGCTCTTGAATAATTTTTCAAAATGTTACAACTTTTGGCACTCTTTAATTCTGGATATATATATATATATATATATATATATATATATATATATATATATATATTTGAGCAGCATCTTAATGTGAAACTGGTCCAGGTAAAGCCTAGTCCGAAAAGAAGGAAGCTAGACAAAGCTAACAGCCCACTTCCCAGATTTTGGTGCAAATCCATGTATCCAATCACGACCGGTATCCGCTCTGGAGCTGCCTGAGATGTGGATAACGCGAATACGTCAATGACCATTAACTGTCAAAATCATATGGTTGCTGCTGACATTAGTTCATTTGTTCGCAAAGCCCGCGTCCCTGACGCCACGTGTGCACTCGTCCTTGGGACTCGTGACACTGAAATTATACATTAAAACAACAAATGACATGTTCAAACAGCTTTTAACACATATTATGACTATTTTATACTTCTTTCATCATAAATAACCATTGTTTATTTTTACGGCGACGTCTCTATGAAACATATCACCTGTCAAACCATGACACGGAACTAGTGGTAGAACGCACAAAAAAAAAAAAAAGTTATCTTTTCGTACCAAAGTACGTAAATATTTACACTACACTTTAAAACACGGAAAAATTCTTCAAAATAAATAAAACACAAAATAAAAAAACATTCTGAATCACTACAGAGTGTCACAAATGGCACTCAATAACGGTCATTGTAACAACACATGTTAGTGAGGAAAAATTACATTAACGTAACACATATTAACCATAAACACGATTAGCCAATTTACTTATAATCTAGACAGAACATTATTTTAGGCTCAATAATCATTAATGAACTTTGATATCGCGTAAATGCTCGCTTCTTTTGCCAAACAATTTTAGGAATAATACTTATATAAATAGACATTTAGTCAATTTATATGAGAAAGTTATTGACTTTATAGGTTGTGATTCATGATGGGAGCTGTTAATTAACGATGGTAGAGCACTGTGGGGTAAATTAATATAAAGAGCTATACTGTTACTGTATGGATATAACAGTTGCTAATTGAATCATAAACTGCAAATCTTATTATTGTTAATTTTCCGTGTGCTTATCGAGTAATTATGTACAATTTTTAATTCTTCACTCTTTAATCGCAAACCCACCTAAACACTGTTTTCCTTATACAGAACCTCATGATATAATAATCCAATGACCCTAATTATTACGAAATCCGTTCATCAAAAATGTGAAAAGAAATCTGTTCTTTATTTTAGTAATTTGTTTTATTATTAAAGTCAGCCGAGTGATTTGAAGTTGAGTTTAGAATACTATAAGTATTTTAAATATATCAGTACGAAATAATTTTACTTGGCCTTCATAAATAACTTTATCGATGGCAGTTATTAGCTTATGTTTTTTATATACATAATACCATTAAAGAGTTATTTATGCAATATGTAGTACAAAAGTAGCTGTTTTAATTTTAATCTATTTTAGGTTTATAACTACAAAATATTACTAAAATAGAAAAAGAACACTATATTTCTAACATATATTTGTTAATCTTTTCATGTTTCTTTAAACATTTTAGGAACAAAACAAGTATATTCTGACTACCAGTATTGATATACGGTTTGAAAAAAAAAAACACTAAGCTCGAATGCTGAATCTTTAGGGCAATTCGTACATTATATACATTTATATTTAAAGTTAGTGAAATATTGCATATATTAAGAAATACATTTCTATTTGCATAATGTGTATTTTGAAAATTTTTAATCTTATTATTTTTAATTATGCGATAAAGAATATTCAGTATTTTGACCGCTACAGACTGGAAAGTGTAGACAATAAAATGCTGCTTGTTGACAAGAATGAAAGGGCTCAGAGCTAATAGATTTGGCTTGTACTATATGAAACCATATTTCCAGATGCATTTTGTTATTGAGTTCAAAATAAATCGAATCCAATTTTGCTCCAAAAACTTCCTTATTTTTGGCTTGTGGTTATAATTACTGAAAGGAAAAAACGTTCATGAAAATAAGTCAATCGAGTAAATATGATGTTTTAATTTCATAGGTTTTTTGTTATAAAATACGTGTTAAATAATCGACGTTGTGAGAGTCTGCGAGTACTTCTGAAGTCTCCACTAGTCTAGTGAATGTATCCGAAACTGCGCTTTTGGCCTCCTTACTAACCGTACGGGCTCTAAGAGACGTTTCCAAGTCTTAGTGGCCTTATATGATGATGACGATCTGCAATTATTTTTACCGGACACCAGTGACCCAAATACACTTTAAATGCATTTTATAGTATAATTATTACAATGTATTATTATCCTTAAAGTGTGAAATCTGGTAAAATCTGAAAATTAATTCTCAATAAAAACAAACTTAAGATTACTTTCAGTTTTAATTTCGTAATTTTTTGTATACGTATACCCTCAGTCCTAAGGGTTATACATAAGTCTTTATTCTCTTATTCATTTTACAAAAAAAAAATATATATATAACATAGTATAACATCTTACAGACGTGATATATGGTTATGCTATTACCACAATCTTCTCGCTTCCAATTTGACAAGTTTTCTTTCGTCGTCCTTTAAATTTGAACAATAGAAATATATTTGTTTACGTTTATACATTACTAAGATTCATATGATA
Source organism: Dryococelus australis (assembly GCA_029891345.1). NCBI lineage: Eukaryota > Metazoa > Arthropoda > Insecta > Phasmatodea > Phasmatidae > Dryococelus > Dryococelus australis. Next base: position 331,515,487 of record CM056994.1, read on the forward strand.
CATAGCGTGAAATTAAAGATTATATCATCTTCAGTGACAATTTCTATATTCCTTCGATTAGTTTAGAATATAGACATCCACACAGTCATTTTTGTTTTGTGAAAACGAGCTTATATACAAACAAAGATTTCCGTCTTCATTTTATACTATAGTTTTTCTAAAAACACAGTGGATGGAGTGGCGATTTATATCGTTCACCTTATTTCAACTTTGTTGGAGAATTAACAAGACGAGTTTTAACCTACGCGTTCTTACGAATACCATTCATTAATAATTTTCACAATTTATGGCACAGATTACCCTCTTAGCGATTGCCTTAGTTTTTGATGGATTAAACATTCTTTGGCAATTCAGCTCTCTTACTACATACAATATTATTCTACTATGTTGTTATTAAAAGTATGTTCATTGTCTGTGAAACATATCGTTTACCCAAGCCTTTATGAAAGTATGTTCCATGCCATTGAAATAACGCAAACGGTAGATTACGTTACGGCTTTTGAAAATATGTTACAAGATATCTCACCCACGTTTGGCAACTATTTTTCATTAAACTGCTTGTAGTAGGCAAACTATAATGCAAGGCTTTGTTTCCGGCTGGTAGTAAAGGTGTTCTGGAACAGAGCACGGGGCTATTGTGGTGCTTAGAAGTGACGTCCACAGGTGTAAATAACAGCTTATGCAACCTACCTACTACCTACCATCCTACTGCCTAGCCAATTATTCGCGAGCTTTAACGCTTCGCTTTAATAATGAAGCTTTTGTCCGCCTCCTTCTGAAAAATAGCTGCCCGCGTAGTGGAATATTAAATCCTGCGCTATCATTATTATGACGAGTTACAGAATTCCAGAAGGAATAATGCACGCACCGTCTGAAAAAAAAAAAAAAAATCCTCTAATTCATCTCTCAAGCTCAGAAATATGAATACTGCCCCGTATATTGTCAAAACAGATTAGGCGCTACACTTATAACTGCAACCCATTTGCAGATCCCGCGCGCCTCAAAGTGTTTTTTTAAGTCCAAACATCGCCTGACACAAACACATTTTTTACTGCATTTGAAATTTGAAAATTGTACCTACCTGACAAAGAAATACAAAATATTAAGCATTTACGTTATAATGTTTTATAAATAAATTGCCTAGGCTTTGAAACAAAAAAGTGGTGATTCTATCCAGGCTAAACTATCATGTCTCTGCCATATTTTACACACCGAAAACGCTATATAATAATTATATCTCTTCTGCATATTATATACTTCCTGAAAAAATCTTTCCACAGCTGCACCAGAGAGTGCATTCATATACGTGCATCCAGTATGTTCAAATTATCAGTAAATTTGTTTTAAAAAACACAAAAGAAAATTTTCGCACCTAGCAAGGAAGGAAATACTTAACTTTGACTTATCTGCTTTTATCCAAATAAAAATGCTGGAATGCTAGCGGCAAACTAATGAATGAAAATTAGGCCATTTTAATGAGTATTTGCATTTTTTTAACTATTCGGATTTTTATTAAATTATTATCTTCCTTTTTTTAATGGCCGTATTTGGCTACACAACATTAAATGAAAACTTAAAAATAAACGCAAAATATTACTTAAATATATATGTAATAAAAATTTGCACCACCAAGTACACAGATGTAATAGTTTTAAGTCTTTATCATCTCTCTTTAAAACTGTTGGCAAAAGAATATTGCATTGCTCAATAGTAAATTAAACTATAAATGAGCTAAACCAGTATTTCTCAGGAACAGCCCGTACCTGTTCCTGTTCCCATTCGATGCCTGTTGCTTATACCTGTTATTGAGAATACATGTTATTGTTGAGCAGCATGCTGCTAGGTCGAGTTGTTCCACTATCTCACCTTGTTTTCAAATACTTGTTATCAGCCATGTACTGGGCTAATATTTTCCGGCGCATACCCTCCTTGTAGTTGGATTCTTTGAACTACCTTCTGAAAATATTTTACACATGAAAGCACGACTCCAGCTAGTTGTTCATGGAGAATTAGCAAGGTGTGTGAGCAGAGTTGTCGGGCTATATTGCGATTGTCTTACGAGGGAAACATGACACACTACGAGGTTACGTATGAGGAGGCCTACCTCCTCGCGTCTCTCATGTTCTCCTGGTAGGACAGTGACTATAGGTAGCAATTTCCCAGTCGCGATTGGGGGGGGGGGGGGGGATTTGGATGTAAAAATGAAATAAAACATTTCTCGCCCTTAAATGTTATTGGTATTCAGTATTAGATTCTAATATCAGACGGTAGGAACAGGTACGAAATGATATCGAACGAGTGTCGAGTAACAAGCGAGTTCTACTTATAATTAATTGTTCCTGCTTCGTGATACGAGTATCAGTAACACGAAGGAGGGATGGTAACAGGTATATCCAGAAGCTAGGAACAAGCCATACTTGTTCCTTCCCAATACCTTTTCCTGATAACAGGTATTGAAAGTACTCCCAATTTCCACATCAAACCAACACTAACTAAAGACAACCCTATTGTTTTCAGAGCATAATTTTGGTATTCTCTCGCGCTTGGATTTGGGCTTTTATTCGTGGACTGGTAAAAACAGAAGTTGTTTATAGAAGACGGTCTTAGAATACGGAAAGTGCGTAACAAAGTGTCTTTAGATAAAACTCAACTGAAATTTATGAATACCATATTACGGAAAGAAATAAATCAGCTTTAGTTTGATGACATAAATCTTTGACTTCAAATCTGTTCATTAAACAGAATAAAATACATAATTTAATATATGTAAACTGGAAATAATTTTATAAATCACTGGAAAAAAAAAATCATCGCTTAAGAAGTAGGCAATCGCAGTTGTTTAACAAGAATAATAATTACGGAATTTATAACAGGACCATATATATCTCCGGAACGGTTGCAGATCACAAAATACGTTTTTCCCTAAATGAAATTACGCAAATGGGCAAGTAATTTGCCGCAAAGTGACTATTCGTAGCACGTGTATGGAAAGAAATAATGTAACGGCATATCATTTTTTTCCTTTGGAACATACATTTATTTCAACGGCATCTGAAAGTACGTGCAAATAGGAATTGAGTGATAGATATAACATATGCAATGGAAGGTAACACAGAAATGCTAAGAAATAATGTCCAAATATGATTAAGTTAGGAGGACCGGTAGCATGGGGCAGTGGACCTGTACTCGCAGCTATAGGCCATTCACGGTAAAGTGAGCTCTTTTTAAGGCCCTTCTAAATTTTTGCTTTCCCCCAATTTTCCATCTTCCTGCTACTATTTAGTATGAAGATTGCAATGTGTGGATACATTTCACCACTCTCAAAGTCAAGGTCTGAGGCTGCAATGCGGTATAGCTATTAGTGGTTAACGCCTGTTGGGGGGGGGGGGGGGTAGGGGCTTAAAAAGTGCTCACTTTACCGTGAATAGCCTATAAAAGATAGCAACACGCGTCGTGACTCATTCGGTCGGGACCGCTCGCCGCTCGCTACATGTGATGTGTATTGCTAACGATTGTAAACACATCGAGCACGTGCTGTGGAAATACCTAATGTGAAATGTTCCAACCATAACTGTGCTCTTTTGTTCTATGCATGCGAATGTGATTGCGTTTCCCCTTATGCTAGTTTGTTCTATTTTTGTTGTGCGTCTGTACGCACTAGTTACTCAGCACAGTTAGTTAATGACTAAAGGCTGTTCACGATAAAATGAGCACTTTTGAAACCAACCTAAGAAAAAATTCACTGCTACTATAAGCTGTTCACGGTAAAATAAGCACTATTGAAAGCCCTGCTTAAGCTCTACTTGTATGCGTATTGTGTATTCTCCCGCCTTATGTAATAGTAACATTGCCATGGACATCATTACTTTATTAATGCGTCGGTCAAGAGACACTGTGGAATTATTAGGAAAGTAATTATAATATAAAACGGGTCATTTTTTAAACTTCCGTGCATTATAACACCAGCATGCGAAAGAAATAATTTAAGACTTCACACATTGTGCGTAACACTTTTTATTCGACTTTAAGAAGTGGAATTACATTCTATCCATCATTACCAACTATACTGGGCGCATGTCACTCGGCGCGTCCGTTAAAATATATGCAGGCAGGGGCAGTGATCTTTTTCTAAGGTTGATTTCAATAGTGTTCACTTTATCGTGAACAGCCTTTAACGTAATATATTTTAACGGGCTCGCTGAGCTACATGCGCCTAGTAAAATTGGTAACGATTGATGGAAAGTAGTACCATATCATAACGCCAGATAAAAAGTGTTTGGTAACCGACTTGTGATCACTGAAATTACTTATTCCAATTTATGCTCTCTTTAATGCATGGAAGTATAAAAATAATCAGATTTGTAAAATATTTTATTTTTTTTAATAATTTCATAAATTCACCTGACCGACGCATGAATAAAGTGATGAGGCCCATGACAATGTTAATTTTACATAAGGCGGAAAAAATACACAACAAGCATAGAAGTAGATCTTAAGTAGGGCTTTCAAAAGTGCTCATTTTACCGCGAACATCCTATAAGAATCAAATCTCCTGAATGACGTCGGTATCTGTACAAAACTTAATGTATTGATATCAGACTTGCACTCACATTGCCCGTCTTCCATCCACTGCGGTGCTCTCATTTGTCCAATATCGCATTCCGTGCACCTTTGCCACATTACAGTAGGCGCTATGCCGCTATAAAAAAAACCGGCCCCGTGTTGCTTGCTTATAGCTGTGGTTACACGTCTACACCGGCCCACCTAACTTAATAATACTAACACGTTATTTCTTGGCGTTTCTGTGTTGCTTTCCAGTGCATACGCTATATCACTGAATTCCTCTTTGAACGCATTTTCAAGTGCCGTTGAGATATATGTATGTTTTCAAGGGGGGGGGGGGGGGGAACACATTCTATTCATACATGTGTTACGAATAGTCACTTTGGGGCAAATTACTTGTCCCCGTACGTAATTTCGTTAAGTGAAAACCGCATTTCGCTCTCTGCAACTATTACGGAAATATATATATATATATATATATATATATATATATATATATATATATATATATATATATATATATATGTATGTATGTTGTGTGTGTGTGTGTGTGTGTGTGTGTGTGTGTGTGTGTGTGTGTGTGTGTGTGTGTGTGTGTGTGTGTGTGTGTAGAGAGAGAAGTTCTCAGATAGTGGAAAAATTGAAAAAGAAAAGAGGGAAGGAATAACAAACAGAGAATCTGGTACGTATCAAATATCACAACGGAAAAATTAAAGGATTATATGTTAGAACTGAACTGCGAGTAACAGTATCACGCGGGTAACGCATACCACAGCGGGTTCACGGTTAACTGAGCTCTTTGGGAACCAAAATGTGAAAAATGACTCATTGATTATAATTCCTTATATTGTAACGTAGACATAATAAATTTGAGATTGGACGGACCGATTTTCGCTTTGTTCAGATGCTCGCAACACTGACTGTACCATTGGCTTCAGACGTGTGTACATGATGTGTTCAAGCAGTCACACGTGCTGTAGTTTACAATTTTACTAACAACAGTCCAACAGATCAAAGTTTTTAAATTAAATTACTGTTTCGTGTAACGTCAACATATCCTGTTACAATAAAACTCGGTCGGAGGACGTGTGCTAACGCAGTTCAGATCACACACACATATATAAGCAATGTTCTAATATCGTATAAATTTGCCTTTTTTTTTTTTTTTTTGGACTGATGATGACATAAAAATTACCAAAATTCCGAGACGGATACTCGTTACTGTGCCTCTCGCATGCGCTCCAAACCCCGCATTCCCTCTAAGGTAAACACAAATAAAAAAATATAAAGTTGACATCAGCAAAATATAGTGTTATTTATTAAAAGTGCACTAAAAGCGTAATGTTTTTATCTGCGGCAATATAAATAAGGTTTTACTTGTTTGATATACATGAATGTACGAAATGACCAAAGTTGATAGTGTAAGGCAATTTTTCATTGGCATTGGTTGGCAGTCTTTGCCGTGGATGAGTCTTACCAAAAAGCCTCAAGCAACAGAGTTTAAATAGCGGAGTACAAACTAATAACACAGTCGCAATTAACTGCGAAAATTTAACCATCCCCTGATATGAATTGAAGTACAATATATATTACCCCCCCCCCCCTCAGTTGTGAGAAATGACTAAACAATCTGTTAGTTTTCGTTTCCTTTATCTCAGGGCTCATTTAATTTTTTAATATTTCCCATAAACTGCCCATGTCAAAAATACATGGATTATACAAATACAAATAGCTAAACAAGCTGTAAAATACGTTACAATTATAATGTTTGTTATGAAAATTACATGACGTTACATTTAATAATGGGCTCCCATAACAATACATGCATAGCCCAAATATTGTAACATGAATGCCCTATAAAATGCTCTCATCAAACATGACAGGAAATGCCTTCAGCCACGTTATAATGTACTCATCATGAGGTCCCTATCCATTCTATCTCCCAAGACAAAAGAAAGCCATTTTTACAGTCAGGAAATACGTTGACCAGGGTATTGAGGAATATCCCAGAAAGTTTCGTTGTGGTTCGAGTCCAGTAACATTCAAATATTGATGACGTCGAAGGTAGCATCGGCCAGTTGCTAGACGCCATCCACACATGTTTTTAGGAAGGGGTCACCTTGGAAAAAAAAGGGGTGGGGAATTGGACAGCTTCAAGCCTCCACGCCGACAGTCGGCACTCGCCTGCCAAGATTCGACTTGATTTCGGTGTTATCCAGCTTCAGAAGAAACTCTTCAATTTACTATTGCTTACGTCGAATGGGTCACCGAAAAGGTGAGCATCAGCTCTCTTGTCGATCTACCCCCGTGTTGATACGTATATATTTTGATCTGATATTAATGCTGGATTTGCGGTGTTCCAGCGCCGTCACAAAACAATGCCCCTCTTCTCCAACTACCATAGAAAAAGAATTAGAGTTCACGTAAATACGTTACGTAACACCTGCATGGCATAATGACATTGGATTACTTATCGTATTTCGCTGCCAACTGAACTGTGAGCAAAATGGGTCATTTGCGGAGCAAGATCAGTCATTTGCGGAGTAAGATGGGTCATTTGCGAAGCAAAATGAGGCATTGGCGGAGCAAAATGGGGTATTTGCGGAGCAAGATGGTTCATTTGCGGAGCAAGATGGGTAATTTTCGGAGCAAAATGTGTCACTCGCGGAGCAAAATGTGTCATTTGCGGAGCAAACTGGATCATTTGCGGAGAAAGATGGGTCAATGGCGAGCAAGATGGGTCGTTTGCGAAGCAACATTAATGCAAATGACGAAATGTAAGACGTATGATGCTTGGTAGAGGCGGTATGTGTGGAATGGACACGTACAATATGTTTGGTGAAATCGATGAACATTAAAATAAACGGTCATCCGCTCTAAATACTGATGATGACCATGCGACTCCTAAAAAGAAAAGTAACTTGATATTATGGATAAAACAGAAGGTGAAAACTACTATGAAGACAGCATTGATGATAATGACTATGAAGACCATGTTGATGATGTATCTTATGAGAAGGATGATGATTTTCTCTTTGTTCTCACGTATTGCGCCAGTGAGTTTACCTTCGACAAGTGGTGTGAAAAAGACAAGGCGGCAAGAAAGCTCGTTATGTTATTCCCGAAAACCCGAGTGAACTTGCTGATGTACTAAGATATTAGACTGACCTGCAAAAATGCAGGGATTTATCACGCATTGTTGAGATGTCTTCCATCATCGAAGAACTGAAGGATCGGGTGTGACTGTTGGCTACTATCCATGATCTGCAAACATCTGAAAAATGTAAGGAACAAATGTACAAATATTTAGCTAGATAGAATATATACAATAAATAAATAAAATTAATTTATACATAGAATGTGTGTTTAATTTCTTATACAGTCTCTTCTGCTTCTCTGAAAGACTTATTAATTCAGTGGTGTAAACAATCGATTTCGAGAGTCTATTTGAGATCAAATTTATGTGAGCGTGTGCAGGGGGAGGGCTATGGTTGGATGCGAACGAATGAAATGAGGGGAATATTTTTGAGGATTGTTTTGCAACTAGCTGGTTGGCCTGGTAAGTTGGCTTGACAAGTTAGTTCGTGGTCACCTGTGTGACCACGTTAAAGTTTTCATTTTGTTTTCATATTTTATAGTTAAATATTTTATTTCTATTTATCCGGGGGTTGGGGGCACATGTAATCAAATCTCCCTTCCCTGACTACAGCTCTGTACGTATTTTTAATGAGCATATTAATCAGTTTTGTGCTTTCCGTAATTTAATAAACTTTTACGGTTAGAAGACCAAAAGAAGGCAAAACTATCAACATATTAAACTTAAGGTTTTTGTGTGCCTGTTAACATTACTCACGCTACACAGCTCACATTACCTAATTTAGAAACTAATCGATTTGATTAGCAAACAACCGTAGCTAGTCGACTGTCCTGTGCTGTTACATGTGTGTTATTGCTTTTAGATAAAGTAATTATGGAAATAAACGTTTACGTACCTCCTCAGTTATCGCATATTTTATAAAGTTTTGTTTATTGTTTTATTATGACTGTATGAGTTGTTTGCAACGTTTCCCGTTACTTACGCGTACATTATGATTATTTTTGTACATACCTACGATTTACAGAGTCGGTAATATTTTCGTAAATGGACATATATGGCTTGAGGTAATTACTTGGATGTCCGCCCTCTTGTCTGTCCCAGCTTCGTGGGTACAGCAGATATTAAGAACACTTTCTTCTGTTGTGGCGTTTGGTCTAGGTGCGACAGATATTACGTATGAGTGTGAGAGGGAGGGAGAGAGAGAGAGAGAGAGAGAGAAAGAGTAGATGTCACAGTGGAAACGCTGCCGATTTCCCCACGCAGCCGCCACGAAAATGAACTAGCACTACGTGGTTTTCATAACACGAACTACAGATTCTTACATTCTGGAGTGGTCAAAAACTTTAACCTGGGGAAGTCCACAGTAGGTATATATTTATACTCAGTGATCCTGATACACTAATTTGAAATACAAATAAAACCCAATAAACTAACACACAACTTAATACATAAATGGAAAGTGGAGCGATTTGGAGGTCTTGAGAGCCGAAGGGGGCGAAGCGAGGTGAGTATGGAGCAACGCCAGATTTCAAGGGCGGGGTAACGGGCGATCCCCGAGAAAACCCGCCGACCAGAAGCACCGCACGAAAGATTCCTATGTGCGAAAACATGAGAACGACCCCGCTGGGAATCGAACCTGGTTCTCCCAGGTGGGAGTCGAGTAGTCTGTCCAGTACAACCACCGCTGCCCTAAATACATAAATTATTTCACACTGTTATGTTTTAATAACCTGAGGTGTTTTAAGTTATTAAAGCGAACAGGTTTAGGTTAGCGTAGCTGAAGGCAAAGACTGGGTTAGTTCAAATGTCTTTATATAAAACTCAAATAAATAACAATTAACACAACTCTCTGCAATCGTTGAGTTAAAGCGGGGGAGTCAGTTATAATTTCTGCTAACCAATTAAGCAGAAGCCACGTTATAATTAATTAACTAAATGTCACTGAACCCACTGGAACTTGCTCACCTTAATCTCGATGCCGAAGGCTGCTTTGCATCACTTCTCGGCGGAGGTCCACGGTACGCCATTCTGCGGTCCTTCTTGACCCCGCGGCGGCTGGCTGGCGTCAGGCTTCGTCACATGTCCCCGTCGGCCGCTAAATACTCGCCGCGGGTTTACTAACTTAACTCTGTTTCCGAGACGTCGTTCAGCTTGTGACGTCGCTCTGTTTACAGCGGTGTGTCGTTTCTGGTGCGTGCCAGTGTGCCGTTCTAGCCAGTGTTATGGGCATGGCTTGCCCGCACCGTAACAATACTAAACAATATGATAAAATTGAAAGAAACTCAGCTGGCCCCACTTGAACTACATATGGAAAGAAGTCATTACGCTTATGGGAATGCTAGTACGTATTACTTGTGGCGGAAATGTACACAACATACTCCGAAAAATGCCGATTTAACTGTAATTCTACAATAAACACTTCCTTTCAGATAACAAAGTCTGAATTCAAACGAAATATTTCGTTGAAGCAACTATTTCTATTTGATTTCAACTATAATATTATAGTTTCACTGGGTCACTCAGATATTTTTCTACATGGCGTCGTAATGTTTTGGGTCATGCTCTGTAGCATTTATGTTCATGTCACGGCATGGTATAGCTACTAAGCGAATATGGCCTAATTCGTCATCAACAGCCTTGAAGACTTCGCGGCAATTTAGACAGCTCAGCCCACTACTTATGACTTTTCGGCGTAGAGAATACTTTCGCTCTAATTACTAGTAAGAGCGCGATGTAAGTCGACAGAAAATTGCAATGCTTGTTACATAACCGTATGCTTTAAGACCATTCGCTGTAGAGGGTTGACTTCATCTATGTGTCACGTCTTCGACATTCTTCTATAGCGTTATATTAAAATTTATGTCTGTAAGCCAACCTATGCACCTATCGGGTGGCTCTCCACAGACCTGGCCCACTTTCACGTAATTCTCATGTTAAACTTTACTTTCTCTAATTACTCCCTAGTAAGGTAATTTCATACCTTTGACTTACGTATTTGGTGCTAAGTCGTTCTTTTGTTAATTCCAGAGATAGTGATGGCAAATGACTGGCATTTCTTAGAAGACTTAAGTTATGATCCTGAAACAACTCCGTCAAAAATGTTGGCTCTGTAATGAATTTCAAAATCAAAATTTTCAATTCAGTAGAACTCTTTCATTCCACGATTTAAGATCAACTGCTGTTATTTTTCACGCGCTAATTCGGTGTAACAGCGTTGTGATTTTATTACAGTACTTAAGAATTTAAGCACAAAACAATAGAGTAAAAACGTATGTACAGAATGTATATGAAAGTATGTTACAAACTTTGTGAGGTGATTCCTCGTCGAAAATGAGGTACAGTTATATAATGCAGCTTATAGCCTGGCGCAAATGCTAAAGGAGAAATTCGCCCTTAAAAACAGATAATAAATATCGTATTTTGGCAAAATATAGTAAACTACTTAGAAATAAAGTACATTTATTTGGATTCTGCTTTATGCTGACAAGATCTTCAGTCTGTGAATAAATCTTTTCGAATACCTACCGCCTTCATAAAAATAATGGGGGCGGCCACCCCGCGCTTGTGGCTTAATTTTCTCTTCCGTATGACTCATGAGAGGCTATAGGCCATAATTTGTATCAAGAGGGCCCAATGAACAAAAAAGGGCCGTCTTGTCGCAACACCCTAAGGCGAACCGTTTTCTAGTAAAATAGAATAGCACATGTGTTACCTGAGGGATAAGGTACCCACAAAACACAGGAAGAGTTACTGGATGATACGCTAGTTAGCAACAAACGAATAGTGCACACTGTAATGTAAATGTACAAAGCGTCGTCTGCTACGTGTGGGTCTGTGTGAGTTACGAACAGGCAACAAGCGATTTTGTGTATTCGGACGAATGTGTCGGTAAATGTCGAGGCAATGCTCGAAGGTTCTACCATGAGGTTGGACTTCACTTCCTGTCAAATAAATGCACCACACGAAACAATGTGAGGAATACCACGCCCTTATGAAAAGAGTATTTAAATTTAGGTGCGATTAAACAACGAAAGTTCGAATCTGTGAAAAATTGGGCCGTTTCAAAGGATACGAAGGAAAGTTTACTAACGAGGATGTTGAACACTGCGATGATCCCGGTATGTTGTAATCGATGGGTGGGCAAAGTCGCTCCTGCATTGGCTGGGATTTGGCGAGATTTTCCAAGAGATAAGCTGGCCCGATTTTCTCTCCTCCTCCCCCCCTCCCAATTTACAACAGTAAGACGTTTTACAATGGATGGAATGTCTCGTGAACCTAGAAATACTGCTAATGTTTTCGCCGTGCATACTGATACAGCAATGATACACTATGACTGACGTTCTCTTATCATTTCCTTCTTATGTATTTAGAGGTACCCAAGTCAAAACAATGTATACATAACCCATTCCTGGTTAGGCCTACTTCCAACTTTTCTGAAGCCTTGATAATTATTCCACTTCATGTAATCAAAGCTAACTGAGTCTAGAATACTATACCAAAGGGACAACGTTACGTATTCGTGCGCACTCAGTGTAATATAATTTTGCATGAGAACTATTTTTTACTAGGCGCTACTGACATATATTTCTCCCTGTTTTTACATATTAATTATATATGAAATATTTTAACGTATAGACAAAATATTATCAAAAGTTCAACTTAATCAAAAAAGTATATTTTTATATTAACATAAATATAAACAGCTTGTGGTACATGACATTTCTGAAAGAACTAAACACACCATACATGAGATTTTTTTTTCCAAGGAAGTATTTAAAAAGTGTGAAGAAACCGCGCATAGACTATAGTAAAGATTTTTCCACTCACAAATACAAATTCCTTCCAGAACAGAAGCAGAGATGCTAAGGATTTAATTTACGCATGAATAATTTTTAATTATAGGTTTATTTTCCTTTATCGTGCAGTTTCATCTTTGGCGAAATATGCGAGAGTGGTAAAATAAAGTTTGCTTAACGCAGGGAAAGGATCGAAACACTGAATCCTTTTACGCCCAGAGACCCGAGGTTTCCAGCTCGCCGGGGACGAGAAAAATAATATCCGCCAATTTTTTTTTTCTCGAGAACATTCACAGTAGGTAATTTTCCCTGGTGAAATTTGTCAATTACGCGTGAATGCTTAAAAGAAAATGCCGGCCATCAGTTACTGGTCGTCTCAGTTTACCTACCCTGCATCTGGGCAGTGGCGACGCTGTTAACGAGCCAGTAAATCCCGCCCTGGAGGGCGTGTCCGTTAGTTCCTACGTGCGCCACTCAAGCAATGCTAGAGACAATCTGCGTACGCGCGTGTGTGTGTGTCGGGGGTGGGGAAGGGTGTGTTATCTTCAGCGGGGGTGGTTAAGCGCTTGGCTTGGCCGGCACAATGGGACTTGCCTGTGGCCCCCACACTGCCGCTGCTGCGCGTTCCAGATTTACTGGCGGGAACACAGCCGATTCCTGGACAATGACGTCCTTCGTACCATCCCACCACCTACCCCCCCCCCCAACTCTCTCACACACAACCCTCTTCTCTTTCCCCCACGCCCCCTCGCAGTGCCCAACATATTCCACGCTCTCCCAATTTTGTCGCCGCCAACAAATTCAATCCTGATTGTTCCCACTGCCCAGCCCCCAAACTCCCCAATCCCTCCTCCCTTTTCTTTCGTTTTCCTTCCTTTTTTTTGTTGTACTGCTCGCCGGTACGAGGCCTCCCGGAAAGCGTTGATCATGCCCCGTGTCTGACGATAACCCCCCCCCCCCCCCCCAATTTCTCCGCGCACGGTTGCATCACCCTTTCCCTACCCAAAATTCACCATTACAATCCACCAATCAACTCGCGAATGGTTATGAATCACCCGACCCGAATTCATTACGTCCCAGCAGGATTGCAAAAAAAAAAAAAAAACTAAATCGTATTAACGACGCGGCAATGAAGTTGTTCTTGTCGTTGGTGGCCGGGATTCATTTCCAACCCGCAATTTCCGAGCGAACGCCAATCTGAATGTTACTTATCACGACAAAATACGCATTTCTTGTTGAACATACGGAGAACAGAGCGGGCGAACATTGCTGTGGCTCAATTACAGCAGTATATTAACAAATGAAAACTTGGTAAAGGCTGTTCACGATAAAGGGGGCACTTTTGAAATCAAACTTGGGAAAAAAAAATAGTCACTGCACCCCCCCCCCCCCCCCCCGTATATATTTTAACGGGCGTAATGAGTAACATGTGTCCAGTAAAGTTGGTTACAATGGAGATGAAAGTAGTTCCATATATTAATATGTTGTTCCATATCGAGCAAAAAGTGTTAGGTAACCATTTGAGATAACTTAAATTATGTCTCTCCCTTTCTGTATTTTTTAATGCGTCGAAGTGTAAAAATGAGTGTATTTGTACAATATTTACATTTCTAATAATTTCACAGTTGCACTTGACCGAAGCATGAATAAAGTGATGATGCCCCTAGCAATGATAATTTTAGATAAGGTGGAAGAACACATAACGTGTTTACAAGTAGGGTAGATCTTAAGCAGGGCTTTCAAAAAGTGTTCATTTCACCGTGAACAGCCTATAAATATCTTGTTTGAACGAAATAGTAAATATTTTATATGTGAAACACTTTCGCAAATTTGCACGGTACTCTCAGTAATAATATCTAGATAATATTAATACAACGCAGTGGCCAAAAATATTCCATTATTTCTTATCGATTCGAAAATAAAATAAATAATCTTTTTCACATAAAATGGTTACCACACGGTTAACAGATGGCTTCAAATTTATGGCCAATTTTAACTTTCTTGCTAAAATTCGTTTATCTACGTTGAAATGGAAAGATTTGGACGGCTGCTTACATCAAGCACTTGAGAGCCGATGAAGGTGTAGTGAGATGATTATGGAGCAACGCCGTAATGCAAGGGCAGGAGAAACGGGAGATCCCCGAGAAAACCCGCCGACCAGCGACATCGTCTGGTGCGATTATCACGTGTGAAAATCCGGGAGCGACGTCGCCAGGAATCGGATCCGGTTCGCTGAGGTGAGAGGCGAGTATTATATATAACTAAAAAGTTAACAAAACTTTAAAGGGAATGTTATTTCGAGCAGACGAACGTAAAATATTTCACATAGAAGGGAAATTAAGGAAAGGATTGCAAAGATGAGCAAGCAATAAGGCCAGAAACGCATTAGGTCAAGAGCAAGCTGGGAGAATATCTCATGAGCAAATGAAAACATGTTTAACCAAGACCCGTAGTTTCTATGCGAATGTGTTTCTGATCTTACGCCCACTGAAAATTCCAACAGACAGTCTAGATGCTGAAGTCTGGTCGCCAGTTATGAAGTAGTTGCGAAAACTTTTTTTTTTTCGTACCAGTTTCGCAAAACATTTTTCCCTCTGTTTTAAACTTTTTGTATAGCTGGTTTAAAATATTTTTTACAGCAATGAAGTTGCTGCGTATTTTAAAGTTAAAGTTCGTAGACTGCTGCGTCACTCATCATTTAACCTAAACGTGTTTTACAGAAATGGGCGGAGAGTTAAGTTTCTCCTACTTGCCATGGTTCTAAACAACGTATTTCATAGTAATTGAATTTAAATGCTAGATATAATTCTTAAATAACTGTGCGAGAATGATCGTATATATCAAGTAATTAAAAAAATGGGGATTAAAATATAAGGAAATTGTTTGTGAAATAACTAGCCAGAATGGTGGTTTGGAAGGTGTGGCATGCCCCACGTAAGGGTGCCAAACTGTAATATACTGTAAGAAACTGTGAGTTTGTCTGCAGATTATGTGCGACAGCCGGAACATTCAAAATGCAGACTGCCGCTTACTAGGAGCATATGCAAACTGGTCGCAAATTAGTAATTACTGTACCAGATGTAGCTTCCGCAGGCAGGGTTAACAGATAGACAGCTGAATACGGGAGAGTAGAGGGCAACATACGTGGAAATATATTTGAATTGTCTTACCCGGCCACATGTAATGATTAGGAAAAGCTGGGTAGTATAGGCCTCAAACATATCATTTTCTCTGCTGCAAAGCTAGTTAGAATAGCAAAATCCACACTGCGATATGGTTGAAGCAACAATCACACACAACCAGATTAGTTGATTGTATGTCACCTCAATATCCAGGTTTACTACAGCTCCAGCACCACTATACATGTGTTGCCATTCAATGGCACATTAGGGACTACAAGGAAACTAAGCACGTCTAATTTATTCAAATCAAAAACGTCTAATGGTGAAGTGGACATTTTAATGCACAAAATACTTTTACTCAATTTAAATAAGACTTCCAGTCTCATTTTGCGGTTCAAAAACATATGAAAATCAGCACACAGCAGCTGGACAGAAAAATCACGTTTTAACCTCTTAATGCCTGTTAAAATAACAACTATGCGTGTAGTGTCTGGTAACGGTAATAAGAGCCTTTGCTGTGCCCTAGAGGTTACACAGAAATTCAAATGTTTTTGCAGTGTAGAATATTCAGTTCAAATTAGATCGTAATGACTATCTCTCTCATAACAGTTACAAACACCTGCCTGTAAGCTCGCACTCTTTAAATGTCCCTTGCCAGCAATATATCAAATCAGGTAGAACAAATAAGAAAAAATGTACTGTTCTCAGGCGGTGGGACAAGCTAGAAAGTGTTGGAAACAAGTGCAGCTAGTAATGAAGTTTTATATCATTTCACCGCTGGACCGAAGGTCACCGGGGATGGCGGTGGAAAATACCTCACACATATAATTAATTATTTACGTTGAAATGCTCCCTAGCCTTCTTCTGACGGTTTCCCATTACGCCGTCGGCTAACAACACAAAACTGAGCATGCTTGCTGGGGTCAACTTCACATTAAATATAATAATATTTTTTTTTTTTAATGCGGGGCCTACCTAGCCGGTTACCTCTAAGACCCGCGTAAAACAAGATGGAAACTAAAACATTAGCTCGCCACCCATTCTCGGAGTCGGTTACCGTATTCAAATTAGCTTGTGTCACATAGGGCTTATCTCAGGGCGTATTCCTTATGATTACTTTTAAAACTACGTTATCAGACATTATCAACTTAAACTAATTAGTGCGTTACTCAAAACTTGACAATATACAAATAAGTACGTAAAATTAAACATACGTTTAGATACAACTCAGCTGCTGCATGTACCTTGCTGAACATGAAGAATAAAATAGAAGAAATTAATAATAATTTTACGCGTGGGACACGTAACAAAGACACTTTTTATAATATAAACATGTGTGTACTCATATCTCAGATTTGCATCCTCATTTAAGGTTTAATGTAGGTTGATTATATGTGCCACATAACCAGATGTTACATGTTTATTCATCGTTTTCTAATGCAACGCTGGACTGCTAATCATTGGAAACGTATTGAGAATTGAAAACATTTTTATTGTAATTCGAGTATTTCGACAGAGGTGCTGCATGTATTTAACTATATCTTTTTCAGTTTAAATGTTATAATAATGTTGTTAATAAAACTGCCATGTACTTGAAGTCAAAGAAGGGAAGACAATATTGCTTTAAAATTTTTTCGCTACTCGTTCGTTGCGTTATGTCTATGGGTTCCACCATTCATGGTTGTCGTTTTTTGAATAGATATAGAGTTTAGTGGTACGTAAATGTTCTATTCGTTTGACAGTTTAACGATAAATTAAATCGGTCACTGGTAGCCGCGACCGCTAATGAAGAGGTTAATTTTTTTAATTTTATTAACTGTACCAAAGCGTATGGCATAGTTATAAAGTACACAGATAGATGTCACTTATTTTCAACTTAGAAATAATTCATGTTATCTGACAGTCAAATCACTACGGCTATACTTCCTGTTGTGGGAAAATTGTATGTGTACAAAATATAAACGTAAATTGAAGAGGCACAGCATGTTTTATGGTCTAATGATTGGAAGAAACTTACTGTATATAGACAGCCTACGTTTCGTAAACAGTGCAGTGAAAATTTCTGCAAGCAAAGAACAAAGAGAATTTTACTGCCAAGTACAGGAATTTTCTAACACACAGTGGGATTTTGTTGCTATCACAGTCATGTTCAAAGAACTGTTTAGCAATAACAGCCATTTCTTTGGAATGCTTCTAAGCTGAGTGTACTAGTAGGCCGTAAACTTTATACGCCATAGTTTGCGATATAGCTATCGTAGAAATCGAAAATATTATATCTTATTGAACTTACTACAATTCCCGCTCCAATATGCCGTTGCATATTTTTAGGTCATAACTCTGACATGATTAGCAGCCAAGCTTACAACGCCACGTTGCAAAACCGTTCCATCTTCCCAGAAATCTTCGGACTTTTGCCCTAGCTGTTTTGTGATGTAACTGCTAACAATGTCCATCTTAGTGGCCTATCACTACGTGTGCATACATCCAATGAGCATAATATTGTGTTTATCCTGCGTAACATAAAACATGAGAAATACGTAACAACAATTAGTGACGAATTTCATTGGTCGAATGTGTGATCTTGAGATGCTCCGAGATTGGCTGACCCCACTACTATTTCGAAACTTCCTCATTCACTGGCAACGATAAGACTGGGCATCACAACACAGATCATTTTATGCCAATTTATTAGTGGAAAACTACCGGGGTAAACTGCGTCCAAATCTTAGGACAAAGGGGCAAGGAGTATAAATAAATGCCTGATGTAATCCAAAACAATTGCTGTACTTAAATCGGTTGGTGACTGTGTATTACGGTGTCTACACATTATCTGTTCAAATTTCATTAATTGATAACGCGTATTTAACCGTAATAGAAAAGTTCTTCACTCGCTCTCCGGAGATTGTTTTTCAATTCTGACCGACTGTATTGTGAATATTTTTTTAATGGTGTTTACAGTTATAGAGCACTTTTAAAATCAACCTATGAAACATGGCATTGGTGCTATTTGCATATATTTTAACGGGCACACTTGCCTAGCAAGCGGGAAGTTAAGTTGTGATCAACGAAGGATAAATAGTCACATGTCTTAATCTTGAATTTGAAAATTTGTTTAACATTTGTCAAAACTGAAATGATTTATATTCCTTATGAGTATATGCACATACGTAAGAGTTAGCAAATAAAATAAAAAATTCCTTTCCAATAATTTCACAGTTTCACTTGACCGACGACCGACGAATGAATAAAGGGGCCAAGCGCCAGGCAATGCTAAATTTACACTTAACGGAAGAATACCCAATGGACATACAAGCATTTAAGGGCGGGAGCCAAAAGGATGAGACTTTCGCTGTTAATATCGTGGTCTTGAGAGCCAACGTGGGTGAAACGAGGTATGGAGCAGCGGCGGAATTCGAGGGGCGGAGGAAATGGAAGATCCCCGAGAAAATCCACCGACAAGCGTCATCGTCCAGCATGATTCCCACGTGCGAAAATCCGGGACTAACCCCGCCGAGAATCGAACCCGGTTCGCCTAGGTGGGAGGCGAGTAGTCTAACCACTGCATCACCGCGGCCCATAGTTTTTCGCTGTGCTGCGTGTACCTATTGGACTTTTAGCGGTGACCCTATTATTTTATTGGTGGAGAGTCTGTGACAAGATTCAGTTAAGGGCCCTTGAATACTTTTGTATGTAGCTGACGCGTGTATTTTGAGATACAGCGTTTCGAGAGAATGTCCGGTTGAACAATGTTATAGTTGTCTGAAATTGTGTTTCTAATGCGCTTGACGTGTTGAAAGTTCTCAATAGCCGTCGTCTGAAGAATGTGTTAATTTTTGTAGACCGGCATATATTGTATTCCAAACACTCTGCAACGCAATTCAAGTGTCAGGAAGGCGAGAGCCTTAAGAGTTAGACGGATCCCCGCATTTATTGTGCAATAGTTGTTTGCGATAATACGCGTATCTCGGTAAATAAATGTTTTGAAAATACGACGTTTTGTTAGAAAAGAAAACAAAACAATTATGTATACCCCTTTATTTCTAATTTTGTTGTATTAAGTGTATTCTTGGCAAAAAAAAAAAATCGGGAAAATGGTCAAATATCGCATTTCTGAAGCTAGCCTAAGCAGTTTCCTTAAGCGGCAAGATAAATCTAAAAAGATACGCGTGCAGTTTAATCTGTGGTCTTTCATCGCGTGTATAAAGTCCCGCTCTAACAGATCTAATTTGCACAGTACAGCGTTAAGGCGGAAAAACTGCTCGCCCCTGCGTGTAGGAGGGATGGAGCAGTAGGCGTGCATGTTAATGTCGCCCATTACCTCTCCCTCGCTTCTCAACCTTGGATGCCGGGTTCCCACGGGGGTCCATCCCACTCCTAAGTAGGGCTTCCAAAAGTGTTCATTTTACCGTGGACAGCCTATAATGAATTTCTATTCACGCTTCAGGAAAGCGTCTGGGCGATTTATTGAAATTAACTGAGCTTATTTGTTACAGTTGACCCCAAATAGTTGTAAATTCAGTTTGCAGGTGTGTGTATGTGTGTGTGTGTGTGTGTGTGTGTGTGTGTATATATATATATATATATATATCGAAAAACTTCGGGTGTAGGTTAATCACGAAAAGAGAAGATGAAAACATATACGACATATGGCCTAAAATTAATTCTAAGGGTGGTATATTGTAGAAGAAAATGTTTATTCCAGTACCACTGTAATGTACCTCTCTCTGGAAACGTCCCCTTCCCTTTTATAAACGCAATAGTTTGTTATTGGGTTTTGTGCGTGCCTTACCTGCCAGGTATTGGTAATGTAATTTTGTAAGGAAAAAACGAATTACTCGAAAACGGTGAGGTTTAGGGTATTTACATAACGTGACATTTTTGTTAATTGTCATACGAGGATTAATAATCAGTGCTTTAATTCCCGAATATGCTACCGCGACATGAGTGATAGTTTGAGATAAGTGTAGTAACAGTGATTATTTACATGAAATAATTTGATGACAGCGGCAAGTGGTGTAGTGTTCGAAGAACTTTGTTCAGTCAACCATTATCCATACTATCGGTGCTCCATCTTAACTATTATCTCTAATATTTGCAATAAACACGTGTTCCAGGTCCAACTTCAAAGATGTGTACCGCCCCTAGTATTCACTTTAGGCCATGGGTCATGTGTATGTTTTCAACTTATTTTTTTTCGTGATTAACCTGCAGCCGAAGATTTCGGTTGATTTTATATAAACCCTATATATATGTATGTGTTATATATGTATGTGTTTATGTATATGTATACATGTGTGTGGGTACGTGTATATATATAAGTAGCTGTTGTGGTTGACGGATTGCGGTGTCTTCGAGCGAGTGTGTGACGATGCGTGGTCCCAGTTTCAGCGGCCTCTGGAGGCGACGACATCTGCGACAAGGACCAGAAGTACCTGGAGTCTTGCATGCAGACGCTGCCGCCGCTTCTGTCGCGCGACGGATCCCAGGGCATACCCACCACCAGGCCCACGGTGGACGCCGCCTGCAAGTAAGTGCCGCTTCTGCGCCGAAGCAAAACGTTTCTCTCAACTATACCAAATGTACTCGTTTGCGTGGCGCCGCTTGTTTCAGTTGCTCGGTGTTTCGTTCGTGCAACCAAGTCTCAGTTCCCGGCCGGCGAAGTACGATACAGATGTTATGCAAAGACATGTGCGCAAGTGACACTCGCATGTCAAATTAGGAAAAATGGAATAGAATCCTTTGTCGTACTAATTTCAATAACCTAAAAGAATTGTGTGAAAATGAGGCACTTAATGGTTTGCCTACCAAAATTGATAATATTTGTATGGAATGCGAAATTTGCTTAGCAAGTGAAACGTCCAACATGCAATTAGAAAATAACAGACATAGGGTAAATGATTTATTGGAAATTATGCACACACATGTCCTTGGTCCAATTAATCGTACTGGATATAAAGGTGACAAATTTTGTAACATTGCAATTTTTAGGAGTTATGTTTAACGTTGATCATAGATATGTTAATTATATATGATTACTGAGTACCTACTTGCTTATGTTGTAATAAGCTTGAAACGCACCGATAGCTGCCATTTGGGTACGCTCATGCTGTCTAGCGACGAACTCTGAAGCTCAGCCGCGTCACTGTGGCGACTGAATTCTGCATTCCGCCGGCCAGCCATGAGCACCGCAATTGATGACGCTCAACACCAGCTCTTCTTTCATCTCATTAATTAGTTTAGTGGTGCTACAATGTAGTTTAGAGTATGTAGACGATGTCAGTGAAGTTTTCGACATCCATTGTGGGTAATTGTTGTATTTCTAATGTTTTGCTGACCAAGTTTCGCGGTAACGGTGCCTCTGTATTAATTCCATGCCCGACCTTTCCAGAGGTCGAAGCATCACTTCTTCCATCCGTCTTGCAGTTTCACAGCATCGCAGTTTCCCTGTATCTGTCACTCAGCATCACCGATAACCGTTTGGCAGCCCGATTTGTTATCTGAGTACCTGTACTATGGGGAAGACTGCAGCTTTGAGGTCTAACCTGATAGCTGTGACATGGTATTCGTGTCTCCCGTCATGTTCACCGAAGTACAGCCCTCTAAATTTAATTTAATTTGATTAAACCCACATTTTGTGAACTTTCAACAGCTAGAAAAAAATTACTACTATTTGTCTACTTTATTCAAATCATGGAAACTTTGTTTCGCCATATGTATTGATTACTGTCTTGTTTTCACTAAAGAATAATGTCCTAGCATTTAAATATGGACATATAATAAATATTATTTATAAGGAGGCTTTATGTTTTTTTTTCTCTTTCTGATGATATACAAGTTTATAATGCCATTCACATTCACATTCTTTTGCCAGAAAAAGTTATAGTGTTTAATTTTATCTCAAATATATCAAGTAACCTAATTTCTACTCATGAAATCATTTACTTTACTCCCCTCTGGAGTATATAAATATAAATCTCATGTTCTCACTATTCATTCTATTAATATTGGTATTTTTTATCCAGCATGCATATGTTTTAAAGACTTTATTTTTCATTTTGGTAGCATTAATTGTGGTAGCAGATAAACAATACCGACCAAGACCATAGTAATCTGGTAGCAGAGAGCGGTTACAATTTACAAAGACATTATCGTATGTTAATCTCGCTACGAGTAAACTTCGCAAATGTGAACTGAATCAATTTCATTTCATCGGTATCGAAATATGTAACATATTATATGTTTTATTTTTCATCATTGTGTTTTTGTGTGTACGTTTTTGCCATTTTCCGCATCTCGTTTTTTAAATTCACTGTGACTTCCTCCTGCACAGACATCTCGGCGAAGTGTGGCATGTTTCGTGTTTATACTGTTATGCACATCTTTGTATTATTTCTGTTCCCCCAGATGATTTGTCATAATAATTCATTGAAAAATAGCTAGTACATTTCTCTAAAATGTATTGTTAGTTAATAATATAGGTAGCTATAACTATTGATATTAGTGTAAGCCTTAGTAAACAACACTTTGTGTTTTTTTTTACTTGGGTTATAGCCCCATTTTCATAACCACTCGTTTTCATTTCTCATCGTTAAAATGGCTAACACTATGGTTCCGGAACTGGAATTGCAGTATAAGTTAATTGTCCAGAACATAGAGGCATCAGGTGATGTGCTAATGTTGCGTGAAAAGACACGACTTGCATTTAATGATCCCATACAGCCTTCCCTAGCAAATTTGAATAGCATGGATTGAGTGAACGAGTACAGCACTTGTATTGACAAGGCTGAACAGTCAAGTAAAACAGCCAATTCATTACAGGCTTCTGCCAGCCGCACAGGCCTAAGTAGGTATCTAACTAGGCTCAACCATGTAATGTACAGATTTAACAACCTATATATTTTAGACCAAGATGGTATGCATGATCTGTACATGCAGGAGGTAGCCAAGTTTCTCGACAATTTTAAAACAAACAAAAGAGTTGCTAAATGATCCGACCAATAAACCAATCACCATACTTGTCACACAGCCTTCAGCTGACCCAAACACATGGTGCATGGAAAATGACCTGGGGCCTTCTCGTGACGACCACTGGACACTTGTGAACTGGTGAACGTCAGTCGTGTGTTGGCAGAGTTATCTTTGGGCTGCTCAAACATAGAACGTTCTGGCTTTCACAAGTGGCAAACGCCAGGCTATAGTAACTTGTCTCCGAATCCTAGAGAAAAGTTTATTTGTTTGACCCCTGCCCTCTGGTTGGGGCCCAGATGTCTCAGTTGTTTTCTTTAGTTCCCTTGCAGAAAATGATACACGCACAGGGAGTTAAGTGTCGCTGATGGGACAGGGCCTTCGCCAATAAGATTGGTATTAACGTGCACGAGCAAAAAGCTCATCCTGCAGAATTTAATGGTGCAAATCCTGGTCTATCTAAAGGTCGTAGACGATGGATGGATAAAAAACTACGTGAAAAATTCCACTAAGAGTACTGGACCAATAAATTTACACTGTGTTACAGCTTCAGATGAGCCATTGCAAATACAAATAGTAACTTAGTGAAAATCTGGTTATCACTACAGCCAAATTATCTGAATTTATGTACGAAAAGTACGACTTCGTGTGATCGAGGGAACTTACTTTAGTGTACCCATTGATTTAATTTTTCAGCGATGTTTACTTTTCTAGTTCATCAGATTACGAAGACGAGTAAAGGGCAATGTTGGTGATTTATCGCAATAAAACTTAATTCAAAGATATAAAAAACTGTAGGTCCTCTTGTCTTTACAATTTTACCCCATGTAGCTGTTTTCAAATGAATCACGACAATTTGTTATTATATTAAGTAGATTTTATTTTTTACTATGTAATGAAGACAGAGATTCTCGTATCAAATGGTGCCAATAAATTTAATTCTGTAAAAATGGACACAAGTTATCAAAACCTGAAAAACACTCTCTCCAGCTATAAATAATCCATCTGATGTTCCAGATGTTTTCGTAATTTGTTGGCTTGTCTTTGTTTCAGTATCGATGACTGGAGTTAGTTTGTGTATGAGAAGTATAGTTGCAGAACCAGATACATAAACTTTTTTTTTTTTTTTTTTTTTTTCCAGAATTGAGTTATCACTGGATTTATTTAGCTCATAACGGTCTCTATTATCCTCTGAGAAAAGAAAGTTTCACAACCAACTGCATCACGTCGTTATAAGCGTGTGAAGAAAGGGGCTAGTTTCAAAACCATTTACGTAGCTTTTCGCATGCAAAACCAGATACATGCATCACTACGCCATTTTTGAACAAAATACCATATTGGGTTGGCTAGTCCTAGCACAGATAAATGTTCAAGTTGCATTTCCCTATGTGAGAGGATACAAAGTGCTACACAGTCTGTAGAAAAGGAATGTTTAATGTGTGAGAAGAGGTGTCGTAACCAACCTAAAGGCACAGGCGTTTTAATGACTTCTTCGCGAAAAGCGCAAAGGCCTCCTGACAATATCTTTGATGGTCAAGAAAAATAGGTTCTGCCTCGTATGCCTGATCAGAGTGCATATTATTCTCGACAGGTGTATAAGTATAATCTAACAGCAGTGGTTGGTGACTCGAAATGCAAACAAACTAGAGGATGTTTTCATTTTCCATTGGGACGAGAGTGAGCACCGTCAAGTATTGAATGAAGTAAGTTATGCTGTGCATCACTCTTTGCTAAACCTTCACATCCCAGAAAAAGTCCGAGTTTTTCGCTTCATGTCGGATGGGTGCGGAGAACCAAATAATAATTTTTTTTCATGATGGGTGTGCTGAGTGGATGGATATTAAACAATGCACCTCATTCGGTGAGGGAATTTCAGTACGTATTTCCGATAGTAGGGCATTCTTTCCTTCCGCCAGATCGTGCATTTTTTGTATCGAAAAAATAAATAAATAGAACCGAGGTAATAATTAATCCACAGGAATATACCAATATGTTTGATATATTTCGAACTGTTATTCCTCTTACAGGAAGAAACTGTGATTGGTAAAGTTCAGTTCGTAGTTCGTCCTTGTCAGTGTCACTTCCAGTTTAACCCCTGCAAACAGTTTTTATTTACGCGAACCTCAAAGGAAGTGTTGTTCTTTTTAAAGCTAAGTTCCCTATAGAAGTGAGAAAGGATGTTACAAGAGTGTTTGCAAATCGTCGAAACGGATCAAGGATGAGAGTTATCCTTTAATATCGCCTGGAGTGGAAATCTCTCCGTTGAAGTTACGAGATATTTCAGTCCTGATTGCAGATCATTCTGGTGAGGACTGTTTGTTTTTGGGGTCCCTACTTTATATCAGAAACATTGTTCAAGGATATGCAGTCAATGTGGAGTCCGTTGAAGATAATATTAGTACTAAAGACAAAGATGATTGTTGTCAACGGGCGTGTGAAATTGACGATTTGATTGTTTCGTGTTCTTATTGTTGAGTGACCTTTAAGGTTGTTCAAAAATGTTCCCCGTGCAGGCATTCAACTAAAACCAGTATCAATGGTTATTAAACAATTGTATACTCTTTGGGGTTAGTAGGCCTAAACAGTTTCAACAATGCATAGAGCTAACAAATGTTTGTTTTGTTTCAAAACCACATAAATTCAAATTATCGGTTCAAAACCAGATACGTACACAGTATGATTTTTAATATTTTTGAAATCTATAATGTCAGTGAAGTTCATATTCTCCATGAATGTGTCCATTGCATACCTAATTGGCATGTGATTGCCACATTCTGTAATAGTTATCCAATAGAGTAATATTGTTTTTTGTGTCTCCTGACATATTTTGAATTTGTGATGTGTCTGGTTTTGAAAATAGACTGCTTATATCTGGAAGGCAAATTTATTCGATGGTGAAATTCAAACACGTATAAAACTAACAGTTTCCTAAGTACCGTACAGGCGTTATTACTACGCCCATTTGACAGCGCCATTACGCCAAAATACCGTGGGTAGCCACTTTCAGCGAAAATAAAAAAGTTCCCTCAATATTAGCAGTATGACAAACGTGTAAATGAGTAAATAATAGTAACTCCTCTGACGAACAAAATAAACAGAATTTGTCCCCTCTCGCGCCATTAAAGAGCTTTAATAAATTGGAAAATGTTCTTGATGCTAGGCGATGCAGTATAATTTGCGCTGTAATACTATACTACTTCTGTATGGTTTTTTTTAAAATCTAATCGCAGTGATGAAACTAATGAAATGGTCCAGTTCTCAACAAGCATCCTCCCCTGTAGCCTCAAACAGTAGACTCAAAATAATTTTCTAATTGCCTGCCACTCGCTCTAAGTTCGTGGCCGATTTTGGCCGGGGAATTAATGTTCGCGTTCGTAAACTAAACGGTCGTGACAACAACTGGTGCGATAAGAACTTGTGACCAATGGCTCTTCCCCGATCTATAACTCATCTTCCGTTGCCACGCACGCCATCGTGTCAGCTTCTCTGTTTGTATTCCAGAAGGAACTTAAACTCCTGTCCTTTCACTCTGCGTGAAATTCGCAAACGAGTCGTTCGTTTTCTCAATATCTTACCGCCCCCCCCCCCCCCACTCTGCGACATTGGATACGAAGTTTTTGACCCCGTGAATGCCACGGATTTTCGCAACGCTCCCATTTTTTTCTCTTCTTATGATACATTTCTGTGCTTTTCCATTTGACTATTTATCATTATGGTTCTATATTCCATACACGGTTACTTCCAACTTTTATGAAGCGCTGCGTAAGTTCTACTTTCAGGATATTCCTCCGCCTCATGAAAACAAAGCTTAACTAGGTTTATAAATTTACGCCAAATAGACCAGTCAATAAATACTTTCTATAAGGACTAGCTCTTACTGGGCATTACCAACACACATATTTCGTCTGTAGTTTTTCCATATTAATTATAAATAAAATATTTTATTTTATCGATAAAATATAAGTAAAAGATAATTTTAACCAAAAGTTAAGATGTTTTTAGGTTAACGGAAGTATAAAATGCTTGCGATGCACCGCAAATTTAGGAAACAACCGAACACGTTATACTTGGGGTGATTTTTCAAAGGTTTGATTCAAAACGTGTGAAGGAACCGTGAATAGACTGTACCGATGAGTATAGTTTTGGCACCAGACAATTCTGCTACGGCGTTAAAGGGGAGAGTTCCCCGTGATGTTGGGTTTACGTGTATTCCTGTATAACTTAATTTCCAGATCCAGTATTTTAAACCAGGCTTATCAAGGAGCAGTTATTTCGAAAATATACTCATTTGTTTCCTGTTACTCGATTCACATCTTCAACCATAATATAACATTCTCTCATATCTTACTTATGTTTGTATCACACGGGAAAATAGGAATATAACTGAAACCGCAAAAGTTGTCCTTTATAAAATGCCAAGCTTTTATTTTCAATGTCTGGCCATGAAGTCTGATTACGAAAATGCAAGATGGCTGGGTTATCTACACCTTAATAAACCCGCGCTAAGGTGACTACAGCTCAGAGCTCAGGACTAATTACTTTCCACGCGTGTACAGGTTGTTCACGGTAAAATGAGCACTTCTGAAAGTCCTGCTTAAGATCTACTTGAATGCACGTTGTGTACTCCTTCGCCTTACGTAAAATCAACATTTCCATGGGCCTCATCGCTTTATTCATGCGTCGATCAAAGAAATTGTGAAATTATTAAGAAAGTAAATACTTTTCATGTCTGCTCATTTTTACGCTTAGATGCGTTAAAAGAGTAGAAAGCGAAAGAAATAATTTTAAAAGTCATCACAAATGGTTACCTAAAACTTTTTTTTCGATGTTAAGATATGGAACTAATTTCAATCCATCGTTACCTACTATGCTGTGCGAATGTCACTCAGAGCGTCCATTAAAATATATGCATGCAGGGGAAGGAACATTTGTTTCTAAGGTTCATTTCTTAAGTGCTCACTTTATCGTGAACAGCCTTTAGTCTTGCGGTAGTGCGTCTGACCGACTCACAATCCGAAGTCACCGGTTTCGTCCCTATAATCGGCAAAGGAGATCGTTGCTCCCATTACAACAACGTGTGAATGCCAACCGCAGTTTACGACAGTGTCTCTCTCCTGAATTTTTTATATTGACTGCACGCGGTCAATCGATCACTTTCGGGTCTCCCTTTCTTCTCATTTTGTATGCTTCCGCTGTATATGTAAGATTAAAATTGTCACGCACCGATCACTTTGTGCAGGCACCATAGTTTACAAGTGAAACCATGGAATAAGTAAACGTGCTACTGGTATGCAAATTTGTGAATATATGTATGTATATATATAATAAATACCGGCGTAAGTGGCTATAAATTTACATATTACACTCTCAGTACATCAAGTGTAATGATACGCCGATGTGAAGTCTCGCAAAATTACTTACGTACTTCCACGCTAGAACCACTTGACGTTTATTAGTCTGTGAACCGACCAATCCAAGTAGGAGGCACGTTATTGGTGTAAAGAGTCTCCCACTTCTGGGAATTACGTGTGTTGTATGCCTTGCGAGCACGAGAACCTTCTAGACTGTGTTAACACACGTGACTTCCGTTTTCTCGGTGCGCTGTCTTAACCGTTTTCCCTCTGTGCGCGGAAATCCGCGGGTGGTAGTTGCTGCTCTACCGACATAAGTGATAGTTAGCTATGTAAAGACTTTCATTAATGATGTGGTTATGCTACGGGACTCGAGATTCACGTGAATAAAAGCTTCAGTCATTTTACGCCGTCTTCTGCCCGCCCCAGTTGTAATCATGTGCATTTTATTTTATTCGAGTGTCATTTCTCACAGGGAGGTTTACTGAGCTGGTTAAAGGTGCCTCCGATGAAGCTGAGGTTATGCAGAGAAACATTCATTGAACTTTCTGTTCGCAGTAATACATTATTATTCATATAATTAATATAACGATTTCTCCTTTTTGTGAGGTACACATTTATTAGAATATGTTTTTATTAATCGCCGACAACTTTACTGGCACCCTGCATTTCAGTGTGTGTGTGTATATAGGCTATTCACGGCAAAGTGAGCACTTTCTGAAGCTCTCTCATTTGGAATAACAGTCGATAAACACATTTAATTGTAGCCTTAGACGTTAACTTTCGAGTCCGGTTAAATATATACACTATGTTTATTACTTATATGGCAATATTTATTTTAAAAAGGGGCGGAAGAATAAAAAAATGGGCTCGTATGAAAAAAGTAACTATGGCTTCAAAAGTGCTCACTTTACTTTGAACAGCCTATACTACTGGATTTGTATGTAGTTAGAGGCTGTGATTGTTTTCAAAGATTGATTTCAAAAGTGCTTACTGTATCGTGAACCACAAGTAATTTGCTAACGAAATTAACGAAATATTTGACACTTAACGAAATATTTGACATATAAAAGTGAGCGCCGTTTTGTTTTTGAAATTTTGTAGCAGTTGTACAGATCATTTAAACAGAGGAATTCGTTGGACATCCTCCATTGCAGAGTAGTTTCTATTCAAGCAAACAAAATTGAAAAATATTGTACAAGCAAGTTTAACTAAACCGAATATGACATGCAATGATACCTATGACGTAATGTGTCTGCAAACATTGGAGACAAGTTTCTCCCAACAAAAAAAAAAACTCCTAATTTCCAGATAAAAGTTCCGGTGTCTGTTGGTTGTTGAGAGTTCTTGTCTTTTTTTATTTACGTATAGCAATTTTGCATATGGGTATTTTTCGATGGAAAATTGTCTGTCATACTGAAACTTTATTTTATTTTTTTATTAATAAGTGGTACGAGTTTCAAAGTTCTAGCTGAAGCAGTTCCTGAGATAACGGAAAACGTAGTATTTCGGAAATAGTAAGAAAAATAATGAACTTATAAATGGAAGCACCGTTCGAAACCCTCCAGCATTGCGATCCTTATATCCTTGAGTAAAATTCCAGATTTTATGGCAAAAAATACACCCAGTCTTTGCAACGCAATTTTTTGTTTGATTCAATACAAACCACCTCTTTGTAGAGCGAATAGTTTCTCAGTTATTGCATTTTAACGTAACAAGTGCTCCCGGAAACAAAGAAAATTGCTCGTCCAGCATCATAATAACAATGATTATAAATACGTAGTCAGTGAAAATTGATGATAAATAGACTGAATTTAGCATATATATATATATATATATATATATATATATATATATATATATATTATATATACAAATATTAAAATATCATAAAAGTCAAAAGTTATTAATTTTTTTTTCAAAATCTCTGTTTATACTACCCTTAAAAGTCGAGATTTTCATAGTGCGTATTATAATGTTGGTAGTTTGGTGAAAACGTTGGGGAGGGAGTATATTGCAAAGGGCAATATTTTTACCATCTCCGTTTTCATTCCACCATTGCTCTATCCCTATTATCATATTTATTCTTCAGGTTGTCCGGGATAGAGAAGGCAGGGAGGCCGGCTTAGCTTAGCAAGAGTATCTCCGGTCTTTTTTAAGGACCAGACCTGCAACTATGTGAAGGTTGATTTGGCTTACTGACTGCATAAATTTTAAAACTGCTGAAATTTATATAAAAAAATCTGACTCAAAAAATGTAGATTAGTATTTTAAAATAAGATTTGAATTTTTGAATATTCATGTATACTTATGTGTAATTATACATATACATATTTGAAATAATTTGAAATGAACAGATGAGATACATTGTAAAGTTACAAGAAATATTTGGTTCGGATTAAAAGTTAAATAAAGTCGTATGGCTTATGTACATGTAAACCTACGGACCTACATGCTTACACGCATGCAGACTTGCGTACAGTGTATATACAAGTAAATAATAATCTAAATACACATTTACAAAGGAAAGAGTAAATATTCAATCGGATCATGCATAATTACTTACAAATGTGGGATAGGAGAATAAAATCATGGATCTGAGGTGGCAATACGAAAAAAGATTTATAAATGTGTTTATAAAATTGTATGATCAGTTTATTTCATTGTTGTGCACACGTTAAGGTTTCAGAAGGCTATATTCTGTTAGCACATCAAAATTTTTGTGCGCTTATGTAACACGACGACTTTCTCAGATTGTGTTGTTCTCGGCATGAAAACGGAGCTTATCGTTTATATACAGGAGCAGGAGTTGAAGTAAATTTAAGTGAAAGTTAATATCGCATATATTTAGGAGTTAAGATAATTTTTCCGTGGTACGACGAGTGTCAATTCATTTCAGCAAAAAATTAAATTTCCTGTTAGTGGTATTTTAAAAAACCACTTAATACATCGGCGTGGATATAAGAAACTTCCTGAAGCGATAATCATGCCCTACAGCGAACTCTGCACTAACTTGAAGCAAGGGCAGAGAGTTTAACGCGATTATAAATTAATTTGTCGGGTCGTAGGCTATAACGCAATTCACACTCGAAGTTCGCAGTAACTCGCCGATGTGTAGAGATTGTTGTCTACAGGATTTCACGGAATAGAGAGAGGTCAGATGAATGATCTGCGTACTAAACAAGTAGTATGCTTCTTTATAAATACGTTTCTCCTGTTGTAATATCAATAAAATATGTAAGTAATATTTTTATTATAAAATTAAACATATAATTCTACCCTAAAATATACCCTATGCCAATGTATTTCCGAAAAAAAAAACAAAACTTTAATTACCATGAAATTTGATACCAAACAAAAAAAAGGAAATGAAGTCAACACTCTGTTTATTAGCATAGATGCTAAAAGCATTATAAAGTTATTCCAGGCTTCATATCCAATCTGTTATGATTTAAAGAAAAATATGCACGCAGGAGTTGGTTTAATGTAATTATTTTGGGATAAAGTGGTTAATTATCATAGACGAATATAATTATTCGGATAAGATATTGTCGAAAATTTTAATATGATTTATAAAATTAATTTTCCTACTCAATTTATTGTTTGAAGATATTTAACTTTTCTTATTGTTTTCTAGTTTAAGCAACTGATATCTTAGTTTTAAAGAATGTAAATGAGAACATTTCGAATAAATTTCTAAGTGATGCCTGGAACCTAATCTGGTATCACGTAGACAGGAAGCTCCAATAATAAGGGATCATTGGGAATGTTTAACACAGGGACTGCAGAAATGTCGTCTAGTTCTTCAGCTGAGGCAACTGCATCGCAAAATGGACCGTCGACGTCTGTTTCAGAAACAACTGTATGGCTAACCACCTCTGTATGGCTGAACCATTCCGACATTGTAAGTGTCGTTTTGTGAAAATACCTTCGCTTGCAGCAGCGATGCACGACAACATGAGAGACATGGCTGTACAAAGAGCCTCACCCAAATACGGTACGAGTGTTCGAAATGTGGGGTGTCAATTTCGCGGATGGATGGTCTAAGTGTGCTTATGAATATGTGCAAGGGGCTTCCCCGTATAACATCCTATATAATAAGTAGACAATGTCTGTCTGTCTGTCCTTCTTTAATACCTCTAAGTCCCTTGAAACTCAACGAAAGTTCTTCAAATTTTTCAGAGCGAACCCTCAGGGTAAAATACAGGTAAGTTCGAATTTCAGCACGATCAGATTACGAAATCATTTACTTTTGCCCTAAAAATTCATTTTTTAAATTACTTATTTTTCCAATGAAAAGTTTTGTATTAATGTATAGCGAATATTGCATAGAGAAATGAAGGTAATGGAAAATCATTTTTGTTTACTTTATGTCTCGGTTCAGTGTTGAGTTAATTTCCAAGTGGGGCCTTAGTGGCTCAGTGGATGGAGCGATTCCAAGTGGGTACTTAGTGGCTTAGTGGGTAGAACTATGTTAAGTGGGGCCGCAGTGGCTAAGTGGATAGAGAAATATTAAATGGGACCGCAGTCGCTTCAATGTTGAGTAAATTTCACATAATTTCATTATTAGCTACATATATCTATGTAATATTTTTTTCAGTCTTTGTATAATAACCAAATTTTTTACATGGTAACTGTTCTAGCCCCGTGACAATACAAAAAAAAAGGTCACGGGCTGAGTCCCCTAATAGAGAATAAACCGTCACAGTTGTCGAAGTATGTTCACCTTCCCGACTTTATTTTACACAAACGTGCCATAATCAATCCCCACAACTGTGACACCTAATGTTTCAATTGGTCAGTGTTGGCTGGGTTTGTTACTTCATCGTATCCGCAGCGCCTGGACAAGATGTATGCTGAGGTGAAAGAAAAGTTTGATGTTAGCGGACTGGATATTCCGACTCCTCTACAGCAAATAAGGGTCTTTGAGAACAACCGCCTTGGTGTGTCTGTAAATGTGTACTTGCTGAATGCCAAGGGAAAAGTGGTGCCAACATGTGTTACCAAAAATGAGAAACCCGAACATGTCGATGTTCTGATGGCGAAGGACGAAAATACGAATATTTCGCATAATTGTTATATAAAGAACTTTCGGGATTGGTTAACTCGCATATTACTTCGCATGGGTACAGAGTTCATGTCTGTAAACAACGTGTTAAGCACTATACCGATTACTCACGGAAATCAGGACTCACTGGGGAAAATTGCCTTGAAATACACAAAACAAAGTGTAAAAGATACATTTTCTATGTGTATGTGTGTTTCCTCACGCTGTAAATTACCGAATAAAATCACTTTAAAAGAAAATATGTCACGTTTTTTTTAAATTTTAAATATCCCCGCTTCATATGAAACATTATTTTAAAAAAAATCTATTACATTTAAAATAAATAAAAATAAATAAATATGACAATTTACATGACCTCGTCACCATTCGGTACAGGTCGATAGCACTCTTGCCGTCAGTAAGTTATCTCCGGTGGTTCAAACGTGAGTAACAAACACATTCTAGTGTCTAATACTGGAAAAACAATATTTTTTTCAAGTATAATTTCGCGGTCACTGGTCAGATGCTATTGATAGGTATGGGTGAAGGGATAATTTGTTACGTAAGGCCAACGGTTTGAAGGGTAGGGGCTGTTGGTTAGATTTTTTTTTAGATTGTTTGGTGATTTTTATTAATAATTGCCATGGGTGAGGGGTGGTTAGGGGTGTATGAAGGTGATGGGATGAGAGAGGGGTATGGTAGAGTAACATTATGTTCTTCGATTGTTTTGAATTTTTTTTTTTAGATCTTTGCAATTTTTTATAATAATTGCCAGAGGTTGTGGGGGGTATGGAGGGTGAGCTTGGCTAGGTTGGGGTCAGTGTGATGTTAATGTAATATGTTCCTCAATTTTTTTCGATTATTTCTATAATTTTTCCCACGTATGGAATATTACATATTTGGAAAATAAAAATCCAAAATGGCAAACAGGTAGTTTTTAATTTTTAAGTAAAAAACTTTTTTATTAAAATTATTTATAGGGTTACGTATCGCTGGAATGGCCGGTCGTGGGTTGGTAGCGAGGCCGAGGCCGCCTGCCAAAATGGCGGATGGACCTTGGATCCTATCCCGGCTCCTGTTGCCACCGATTCGGCTTTACATAGCTACTAACGCAAAAAAGGAAAAAAAGAGTCGAATGCTGGCTCATGGCCGCTTTTTCTCCTAACTTACCCTATTGCTAAGTAAAATGCCTACGTTCGATGTGGGGAAGGGAGCTAATTGAGGACTAGGCCCCATACGCCTAAAAGAAGGGAAGTCATACAAAGTAAAGGCTGTTCGCGGTAAAGTTAGGACTTTTTGAAGCTATTTCATCACACATAATACTCAACAAATACATTTCATTGTGGCCTCAGACTTTTCGTTTTGGGTATGGTGAATGTATACACTGTGTTTATCACTCGCATGACAGGGTTTGTACTTACAAGTGGTGGAAGGATATAAATTGGTTGAAAGTAAAAAGTAACTAGGACTTTAAAAGTGCTCACTTTAACATGAACGGCCTATAGGCGTACATGGCGGCAGAGAGGGTTGGGCAGCCATGACCACCGTTTAAGGCCATGGCTGCATCTTTGAGTGTACTTATAGCTGAAGCTATACCTAAAAATGTGGAGGGGAAAATCTGGCATAGGCACCGTAAAAACCCTTCCCGAAAGGAAAACAAATTGGGTTTGGCTGTGTTGGGGACACGGCCATTTGTTTTGCGTGAATACGTCTACGTTGACGCGCTCGGACGCCTTGATGTTAATTTTACGTTCCCGGTACCACTTCACTCGATCGTATGTGGTGTTATGGGTATCACTGGATTGCTCTTGAGATGCTATTTCCAATCGTATAAGATTTCTGTATTTCGAGTTGGCTTTCTCTATAGGCCGAAATTGTGTTACGTCTTCTTAATTTTTTTCATTAGACGCATACAATTTGACCATAAACACGCCAGACAAATGTTTTTATACACGCAATCCATTGATCTTGACGAGAGCTGTTGACTGAAACTTAAAAAGCGTCATAACTTCTCCTAGTCAAAAATTATACTACGCGGAAGTAATGAGACGTGGCGAAACGAACTCTAAATTTCCCCTCCTCCCTCCTCCATCCGCGATGCTTCGCAGTCATCACTCAATGTAAAATATTCTTTGATCCATTGGCAATCGAGTGATATAATTAAATTATTAATGTAGACGACAGATTCGGGATTGCAATGCCAAACTGTGTCCCCTAATTTAGTTATCATCGGATTTGCTGGATTGCCTTGCACTATGGTTGCAAATTTAAAGACGTATTCATGTCAAAAAAATTCACAACTTATGCGTGTATTTTTGAAATGCTACAGGAAACAGAGGATGTGGAATATATGCACTATAAAGTGAATTAGGAAGTGCTGGGTGAGAGGGGGCGCGGGGCTTGTGGGCGCTGGAGCCTTTGGGTTGAACTGCTGCCAATATTGCTGCTCTGGTGAACCAGCACAACAATGTTGACAGCGGCAAATTGAACGCAGGCCCTCGCTGGTTTTCGTCGCGTACGTCGGGAAACTGGGCAGCTGAGTCATGGCACCCGCTCCATCTTCGCTCTTCCGCGTCGACATCAGGATCTCCACGCCGTGGGTGAAGGCAGGCAGGGAGCCACCCTCTCCGAAATAGTCCGTCGGTCGCATGCGAGTTGTAATGAGAACTCGGGAGAGACTTCCAGGACCTTCCAGTGGCGGTGGCCAGCGGCTGGCCTAGGATGAAGGCTGATATCAGTGATATTTCCAAGGTCCGATGCATTCCAGATCCGATCATCACGCATTCTGCAGTCGGCAGCCCGCAGAGTGAGCGAGTGAGTGAAGAGATTTGAACGGTTCTTAAAAGCGAGGTCTTGAGAGCCTATGAGGGTGGCTAAGCTGAGTATATATAGAGCAGCTCCGGAATGAAAGGGCGGGAGAAACGGGAGATCACCGAGAAAACCCGCCGACCAACGGCATCGTCCGGCACGATTCCCACATGCGATAGTCCGATGACCTGGCCGAGGATTGAACCCGGTTCACCTTTGTGGGAGGCGAGCAGGCTAACAGCTCGGCCACCGCGGCCCCTGACAGCCCGCAGAATCCAGCAGTGATGTACGCTAAACGTTGCCCTTCTGGCACCTAGAGATCTTCCTCCCCGCCTTGATTATTGGGTCGACTCGTGATCGCATTGCTTGGCAATACGGGGCTCCATAAATGTGTGGGATCTCACAATAAGGTATCAGCCATCGTTCACTTTAAAGGTAAAAATTGCTTGAATTTTCTGTATGTATAATCCAAAGCTGTTGAAGGATGCACTAGTGATCGTTCTTGAAAATGTGTTTCGTTACAGCATGATGGATGCCACGTCACCTCACCTTGTAAATACGTACACTGTGCAAAACAAGAAAATAAATCCTAAATATTTAAAAATGACACTAACTGCAATTACTACAGAAATCAAAATACCATAAAATATTGTCGCTTTGACCATGGGATAGAGGCCATTTTCTTAATAGTATCCAAATTGTTACCTATATTTTAAAATAGTTATATCTCCAACATAGATTAATTTAGGGTTCCACCTGCCTGCCGCTTGAATTGCGCTTACAGAGTGTTTGAAATCCTGGATTTTTGACGAACCTATTAAACGTGCCCCCGGTATGTTTACCTACAAAAAGATATCATGCGGAATGTTACTTAAAGTTACCACGCATGCTGCAAATGTAATTTTGGAGCCCTCAAATATAGTTAAAAACAGCTTTCTCAGACTGGTGCATCTTAAAACATATTATCCGAACAGCGCGATCCAAACTACGTTAGGAGCCCTTATTGAACGTTAGCACAGACTTTTCATTAATAAAATGATAGGGTCGCTGTTGAAAGTCCCGTGTGTACACGCAGCACTACGAGAACACTGCACGCCAGTTCAGAGCTCTGCGCGCAGCGGCGATGACGCTCTTGTAGCGCGGGCCAGTATAACCATTATAGCGGTCACACTTCTCGGCAATAAAACGAGGAAACGATACAGGTAGGCGGGCCCCTTAAGAAATAAATTTTTGTGTCTAACGCTATGTTCTATTACCGAAGAAATACAGTGTAATAACAAAATTAGTTGATGTTAATTGTCTACTATTACGAGTTATATTTTCAACTAATTTCACACTAATGGTCATTACTTGACATGCAATTATTGGCAATCACTGTGTACTAACTTACTGATGGCATTGCCATAATTTTTTTAAACTGGCATTACATTAGTGCTGAAATGTATACTCATTAATAAAATAATAAGTTTAACTACACTAGCTTGAATAAACTGTTCAGTTTATCGTGGTCATAGGACATTGAAGGGTTGGTCCGTATATTCCACAGGGATAACAATTCCATGCATTCTGCGATGTGGAAATATGCTCTGCGAACAATGAGTTGCATTTTCAGTTGGGGGCGAGATATTATCGTGTTACAAAGAAGCAGATTTTATGTTTTCGTTTAGAGAGATACATCCAGTTTTCACGAGTGAATAAGGCCACTTTAAGCCTGAACAGGCTAACATGACACGTTATGCTCTAAGATTATGATAAGCATAGGTTACGGTGCACGAGGCTTCAAATATTCTTACGTTCATTTACTCCTCAAATATTCAACAGTCCAATTATTCCTGAATATTCTTCACTCTTTATTTCTTACATGTTTCTCACACATTCCTCACTCCAGTTATTCTTCATGTACTCATTCGTCAGACGTCCCTCGAATATTCATCATTCATTAATTTCTCACACATTCTTCGTCCATATTTAACGAATCAGAAAGACCT
The DNA here is from genome assembly GCA_029891345.1 of Dryococelus australis. NCBI lineage: Eukaryota > Metazoa > Arthropoda > Insecta > Phasmatodea > Phasmatidae > Dryococelus > Dryococelus australis. The sequence continues at coordinate 331,554,224 of CM056994.1, forward strand.
CAAAATTACTTCAAGCCGAATCACAGATTTCGTTGTGTACTTGTATCGTAGGTGTTAAAAGGGCTTAACAGCCAAGCACGTGGAACGCTTTATTAAGAAATGTGTTAGAAAAGTAGCATATAATGGCACAAGAAATTTTCATAAAATAAAAAAAAAAAAAGTATTTTCCACTTATTTTGTATAATTTAACTTAGCATATATCCGAAGGTTGCAGTATATCTAAGGATTCCATTCGATGTATCCCATTTATTTCAGCTCTACCATAGTTTAAGCGCGGGTAATTTCCAGGTATTAGCACAGTGATAACATATATACCAGTCTATCAACAAGTTTGTTAGGGTTTGTGGGGAAATATGTAGTTGGTGATAGAAGAAGCCGTATATTATTAATGTACTACTGTCACACTATTCACCTCTAAAAGATTTGTGATCGCACGTGTACTGGTAGGAGACACATCACCCACAGCCTCTGGAACATCTACAAGTGCATGTGTACTTACGGTCGGTCCACGGGTTTTTGTCATCTTTTTACAAAACGCGAACCGGGTCCCGTGATACTAACGACAAAGTTACCTGCACCATACAATCGACTGCATGTTAGCGAGCTCTTGCAGAGTGTGTACAAACCCGCTGTTTGCCGCTCGTGCAATCCCCCACAACAGGCTGACATACGGCGCACACTAGCAGTCTTGCGAAACACAGGTTTCTCGACAGCGCGTTCACAACTGTCGTGATTGACGCTACTTGACCTTTCGTCCTCATACACACACGTTTTGCATCAAACCTTTGAAAAATCACCCCAAGTATAACGTGTTCGGTTGTTTCCTAAATTTGCCGTGCATCGGAAGCATTTTATACTTCCGTTAACCTAAAAACATCTTAATTTTGGTTAAAATTACCTTTTACTTATATATTATCGATAAACTAAAATATTTTATTTATAATTAATATGGAAAAAACTACAGAGGAAATATGTGTGTTGGTAATGGCCAGTAAGACGTAGTACTTATAGAAAGTATTTATTGACTGGTCTATTTGGCGTAAATTTGGAAACCTAGTTAAGCTTTGTTTTCATGAGGCGGAGGAATATCCTGAAAGTAGAACTTACGCAGAGCTTCATAAAAGTTGGAAGTAACCGTGTATGGAATATAGAACCATAATGATAAATAGTCAAATGGAAAAGCACAGAAATGTATCATAAGAAGAGAAAAAATGGGAGCGTTGCGAAAATCCGTGGCATTCACGGGGTCAAAAACTTCGTATCCAATGTCGCAGAGTGGGGGAGGGGGGGGCGGTAAGATATTGAGAAAACAAACGACTCGTTTGCGAATTTCACGCAGAGTGAAAGGACAGGAGTTTAAGTTCCTTCTGGAATACAAACAGAGAAGCTGACACGATGGCGTGCGTGGCAACGGAAGATGAGTTATAGATCGGGGAAGAGCCATTGGTCACAAGTTCTTATCGCACCAGTTGTTGTCACGACCGTTTAGTTTACGAACGCGAACATTAATTCCCCGGCCAAAATCGGCCACGAACTTAGAGCGAGTGGCAGGCAATTAGCAAATTATTTTGAGTCTACTGTTTGAGGCTACGGGGGAGGATGCTTGTTGAGAACTGGACCATTTCATTAGTTTCATCACAGCGATTAGATTTAAAAAAAAAAACCATACAGAAGTAGTATAGTATTACATCGCAAATTATACTGCATCGCCTAGCATCAAGAATATTTTCCAATTTATTAAAGCTCTTTAATGGCGCGACAGGGGACAAATTCTGTTTATTTTGTTCGTCAGAGGAGTTACTATTATTTACACATTTACACGTTTGTCATACTGCTAATATTGAGGGAACTTTTTTCTTTTCGCTGAAAGTGGCTACATACGGTATTTTGGCGTAATAAGGCTGTCAAATGGGCGTAGTAATAACACCTGTACGGTACTTAGAAAACTGTTAGTTTTATACGTGTTTGAATTTCACTTTAGAATAAATTTGCCTTCTAGATATAAGCAGTCTATTTTCAAAACCAGACACATCACAAATTCAAAATATGTCAGGAGACACAAAAAACTGTATTACTCTATTGGATAACTATTACAGAATGTGGCAATCACATGCCAATTAGGTATGCATGGACACATATTCATGGAGAAAATGAACTTCACTGACATTATAGATTTCAAAAATATTAAAAATCATACTGTGTACGTATCTGGTTTTGAACCGATAATTTGAATTTATATGGTTTTGCAAAAAAACAAACATTTGTTAGCTCTATGCATTGTTGAAACTGTTTAGGCCTACTAACCCCAAAGAGTATACCATTGTTTAATAACCATTGATACTGGTTTTAGTTGAATGCCTGAACGGGGTACATTTTTGAACAACCTTAAAGGTCACTCAACAATAAGAACACGAAACAATCAAATCGTCAATTTCACACGCCCGTTGACTACAATCATCTTTGTCTTTAGTACTAATATTATATTCAACGGACTCCACACTGACTGCATATCCTTGAACAATGTTTCTGATATAAAGTAGGGACCCCAAAAACAAACAGTCCTCACCAGAATGATCTGCAATCAGGACTGAAATGTCTCGTAACTTCAACGGAGAGATTTCCACTCCAGGCGATATTAAAGGATAACTCTCATCCTTGATTCGTTTCGACGATTTGCAAACACTCTTGTAACATCCTTTCTCACTTCTATAGGGAACTTAGCCCTTAAAAAGAACATCACTTCCTTTGAGGTTCGCGTAAATAAAAACTGTTTGCAGGGGTTAAACTGGAAGTGCCACTGACGAAGACGAACTACTAACTGAACTTTTCCAATCACAGTTTCTTCCTGTAAGAGGAACAACAGTTCGAAATATATCAAACATATTGGTATATTCCTGTGGATTAATTATTACCTCGGTTCTATTTATTTTTTTTTTCGATACAAAAAATGCACGATCTGGCGGAAGGAAAGAATGTCCTACTATCGGAAATACGTACTGAAATTCCCATATCGACTGAGGTGCACTGTTTAATATCCATACACTCAGCACACCCATCATGAAAAAAAAATTATTATTTGGTTCTCCGCGCCCATCCGACATGAAGCGAAAAACTCGGACTTTTTCTGGGATGTGAAGGTTTAGCAAACAGTGATGCATAGCATAACTTACTTCATTCCATCCTTGACGTTGCTCACTCTCGTCCCAATGGTAAATGAAAACATCCTCTAGTTTGTTTGCATTTCGAGTCACCAACCACTACTGTTAGATTATACTTATACACCTGTCGAGAATAATATGCACTCTGATCAGGCATACGAGGCAGAACCTATTTTTCTTGACCATCAAAGATATAGTCAGGAGGCCTTTGCGCTTTTCGCGAAGAAGTCATTAAAACGCCTGTGCCTTTAGGTTTTTTACGACACCTCTTCTCACATATTAAACATTCCTTTTCTACAGACTGTGTATCACTTTGTATCCTCTCACATAGGGAAATGCAACTTGAACATTTATCTGTGCTAGGACTAGCCAACCCAATATGGTATTTTGTTCAAAAATGGCGTAGTGATGCATGTATCTGGTTTTGCATGCGAAAAGCTACATAAATGGTTTTGAAACTAGCCCCTTTCTTCACACGCTTATAACGACGTGATGCAGTTGGTTATAAAACTTTCTTTTCTCAGAGGATAATAGAGACCGTTATGAGCTAAATAAATCCAGTGATAACTCAATTCTGAAAAAAAAAAAAAAAAAAAAAAAAAAATGTACCTGGTTCTGCAACTATACTTCTCATACACAAACTAACTCCAGTCATCGATACTGAAACAAAGACAAGAAAACAAATTACGAAAACATCTGGAACATCAGATGGATTATTTATAGCTGGAGATAGTGTTTTTCAGGTTTTGATAAATTGTGTCCATTTTTACAGAATTAAATTTATTGGCACCATTTGATACGAGAATCTCTGTCTTCATTATATAGTAAAAAATAAAATCTACTTAATATAATAACAAATTGTCGTGATTCATTTGAAAACAGCTACATGGGGTAAAATTGTAAAGACAAGAGGAGCTACAGTTTTTTATATCTTTGACTTAAGTTTTATTGCGATAAATCACCAACATTTCCCTTTACTCGTCTTCGTAATCTGATGAACTAGAAAAGTAAACATCGCTGAAAAATAAAATCATTGGGTACACTAAAGTAAGTTCCCTCGATCACACTAAGTCGTAATTTTCGTACATAAATTCAGATAATTTGGCTGTAGTGATAACCAGATTTTCACTAAGTTACTATTTGTATTTGCAATGGCTCATCTGAAGCTGTAACACAGTGTAAATTTATTGGTCCAGTACTCTTAGTGGAATTTTTCACGTAGTTCTTTATCCATCCATCGTGTACGACCTTTAGATGGACCAGGAATTGCACCATTAAATTCTGCAGGATGAGCTTTTTGCTCGTGCACGTTAAGACCAATCTTATTGGCGAAGGCCCTGTCCCATAAGCGACACTTAACTCCCTGTGGGTGCATCATTTTCTGCAAGGGAACTAAAGAAAACAACTGAGACACCTGGGCCCCAACTAGAGGGCAGGGGTCAAACAAATAAACTTTTATCTAGGATTCGCAGACAAGTTACTATAGCCTGGCGTTTGACACTTGTGAAAGCCAGAACGTTCTATGTTTGAGCAGCCCAAAGATAACTCTGCCAACACACGACTGACGTTCGCCAGTTCACAAGTGTCCAGTGGTCGTCACGAGAAGGCCCCTGGTCATTTTCCACGCACCATGTGTTTGGGTCAGCTGAAGGCTGTGTGACAAGTATGGTGATTGGTTTATTGGTCGGATCATTTAGCAACTCTTTTGTTTGTTTTAAAATTGTCGAGAAACTTGGCTACCTCCTGCATGTACAGATCATGCATACCATCTTGGTCTAAAATATATAGGTTGTTAAATCTGTACATTACATGGTTGAGCCTAGTTAGATACCTACTTAGGCCTGTGCGGCTGGCAGAAGCCTGTAATGAATTGGCTGTTTTACTTGACTGCTCAGCCTTGTCAATACAAGTGCTGTACTCGTTCACTCAATCCATGCTATTCAAATTTGCTAGGGAAGGCTGGATGGGATCATTAAATGCAAGTAGTGTCTTTTCACGCAACATTAGCACATCACATGATGCCTCTATGTTCTGGACTATTAACTTATACTGCAATTCCAGTTCCGGAACCATAGTGTTAGATATTTTAACGATGAGAAATGAAAACGAATGGTTATGAAAATGGGGCTATAACCCAAGTAAAAAAAAACACAAAGTGTTGTTTACTAAGGCTTACACTAATATCAATAGTTATAGCTACCTATATTATTAACTAACAATACATTTTAGAGAAATGCACTAGCTATTTTTCAATGAAATATTATGACAAATTATCTGGGGGAACAGAAATAATACAAAGATGTGCATAACAGTATAAACACGAAACATGCCACACTTCGCCGGGATGTCTGTGCAGGAGGAAGTCACAGTGAATGGAAAAACGAGATGCGGAAAATGGCAAAAACGTACACACAAAAACACAATGTTAAAAAATAAAACATATAATATGTTACATATTTCGATACCGATGAAATTAATTGATTCAGCTCACATTTGCGAAGTTTACTCGTAGCGAGATTAACATACGATAATGCCTTTGTAAATTGTAACTGCTCTCTGCTACCAGATTACTATGGTCTTGGTCGGTATTGTTTATCTGCTACCACAATTAATGCTACCAAAATGAAAAATAAAGTTTTTAAAACATATGCATGCTGGATACAAAATACCAATATTAATTGAATGAATAATGAGAACATGAGATTTTATTTATTGGATAAATTGGATAAATCTAGGGCTCGGAAACGATCCAAAGGAACTTGTAATTAGTTTCTTCTCTAAGTAATCAAAATATTTTAAAATTATGTTTTGTAACTGTTTGTATAACTTCGATAAATAACTAAATAAACCTTAATTCCAGAATAAAAGCGGGCAATTTTTTTGGTTTCCCTCAAAGAGACACGTTTCCCAGAATTATACTGGAAAATCTCTCAGAACAAACCATCTCCCATGAGTGACGCTTCTGCAAATTCCTCTTTTTTTTTTTATTTTGCAGGACTTACCTTCAGGTAAGTTAAAACTTCAGAATTCCGGCACTACGCGAGTACGTCATCAGTGATTTATTAAACCGATACAGCCTGGTGTCCTCTGGCAGAGAAACAAAGATAAAAAACAGAGTCGAAAGAAAAATTGTTTTCAGCTGCGCGGGAACAATACACGAATTGCGGGTCAGTAAATTAATGACTTTATACCCACAGGATCGAAAATAAAGAAAAACCCACCCACCTTATACTAAATAATAAAAATATATATTCTTTTCCAAGTAAAGTTATTATTGGTTTATAACTCATTCCACAGAGCATTACACAAGTATATCGATAAATTTTAATGATGACAAAATATTTCGGAAATTATTTGTGGCTGAAAATGCATCGACATTACTAGGAAATCGGTATACAGACGTCAACCCTTCATTGATTCTATTTATATCATAATACAGCTTGTGTAATGTTTCTTGTAACTTTTTTTTTTAGCAATGATGAAACCTAACGAGCTATAAACAGCCATAATTTTTTTTGTTAACATTGAAATAAAGTACATAAATCTACACATTTGTAAGCTGCACGACTATTTTTTTTTTGCGCTTGGAGACGGTTCGAACTACATCAAACATTGTTAAACAATTGAATAAATGCTGTGTAGTTTTTCAAAAGAGAGATCTGGTCCGTAATGCAAAGCACTAAATACACTCACTACTATTTGAATGTTTATACGCACACAAATGTAAATTTTGTCGCCGTATGAGGTATCAATGTTATAAGGACCCAGTACAAGGATTTCTTCTGCAGCGATGCGATCTTTTGGACGACATATTTCTCCTCTTGTAGCCACACTAATGAATTGGAAACTAAACTCGTAGTTCTCGCTCACCGCCCCTTTTCTTTCTCATTCTATATATTATATAATTATATATTTATACCGGGCGAGTTACCAGCATCTATTTATCCGTATCTATGCAACCCGAAAACAAGTCTAAAAAAAAAAACACATGCTTTACAACACAAAAAAAAAAAAACACAAAAACAATTGCTTTACAAGACATGTTTCTTGTGTAGCCGAGTTCCATGCCGTGTATGTACTTGTTACAGCGCCTCGTCTGTCAGCTGAACATTCGACGCCGTTGTCTGCCTGCACCAATCAGCGGCGCGGAAATAGAGCATCGCTGCAACACAGCACATGCGTGTCGATTCCATTTCGTCGATACAGTAAGCGGCGACTGTCATTTTTGTGTCGCATGAAGAAACACAATGGCTCGAAGCGACGCAGATGTGTGCTAACGACGGGCGCGATCGTCACGTACCGACGTATTCGATAAACATCACAAATAATCTGTTTCGACACAATAATAAATGGATGTTAATTTTTTGAAAAAGTGACTGCTTCTGAAGGCATTGCCGACATAACACCGTCCGTTCAGCGCTTACTGTAATGACGACAACGAATCAACATTTGCTGCACTTGCATTTGAAAAAGTGACTGCTTCTGAAGGCATTGCCGACATAACACCGTTCGTTCAGCGCTTACTGTAATGGCGGCAACGAATCAACATTTGCTGCACTTGCATTTGAAAAAATGACTGCTTCTGAAGGCATTGCCGACATAACACCGTCCGTTCAGCGCTTACTGTAATGGCGGCAACGAATCAACATTTGCTGCACTTGCATTTGAAATAGTCGCCTCCTCGTAACACACCAGTTAATTTTTTCTAAAAAACTATTTACAAACGGAATTTGCATTTTGTGATAAACAAGTTGCTGATTTTACATATACTAAAATTAAATGCGTGGAATGCACACAATTCCCTCTATAAAAAATATGGCTGTAAAGTTATTATAGGTATTGGAAAGAAAACAATTTGTTTTCATATGTAATTATATAAATTAATGCAGAAAGGGTAACGAAAATTTGAAATGTCTAAAATGAACCCTTCCTATATTTCTAGTTGTGGGTTCGCCCGCACGTACTGCACGATGGAGACAGAAATTTCTTTAATTTTATTGAAGGACTTCTTTGCATAGCAATTAAGTGCAAGGATTACCTGTTTAAAAAAATACTGAAATTAGTTTCTAGGCAAATATTTGCGTCAGCGTTCTAAAGAAAAGTCACTATGAGTTTATGTAATAGTGAGGCAGCTTTTCACTCCTTCAGAGCTAGGATTTAGAAAAATTATTTCTTAGCTGTGTGCATATTTTCTAACCGAATGGCAACCCTAAAATGCTATGTTTCTTGGTCGTGTGGGTATATATGTGTATGTGTGTGTGTAGGTGTGTGTAGGGAGCGTGTGCGTGTGTGTGGGTATGTAACGTTGGTAAATAACCTCGTTCAACTGGTGAGTAATTTCCTACTTCCAGTTACGTTATCAAAATTTCAACTTATCAGCGAGTTCATTCAAGGCCGACTGAAATTAATAGGTGATGTTATTTACTCATATAGGATAATATTGAAACGAATGATTGTTTTCACATAAACTATGTTGAGATGACGGCATGGTAAGTTATCCTCATTATTATTATTAAAATGCATTTAATATCATGTATGCCTCATACTTTCACCCTAGTAATCCACATTGATTTTTGTCAGCTACTGAACTTCATCAACAGTTTGTGACTGTTAACTGGTTTAAATTTGAAAATCAAGTTTGTTCTTGAGCTCATGGGTTGAGTGATTGGGTGTTGTATTAAACAGTTGTATTTTATTAAGAGTTTTTGTTGATTCAACTGAAATTTGTTTGCTGTGTTGTAATTAAATACTGTCCATTCGCATTTATTTATTTTACTTATTTGTGAAATATGTTTATAATTTGTTTTAAAAGTTGGGATTAACTAGTTTCGGGGACAGGAAGATCTGAGGGATGTAGATGTAATATTTGTGCAATGGATAGTATTAACCAAGTAAAGCCATGTTTTTGTAATGCACTGTAACAACTGGTTTTTCTTTACCCTGTTTCAAGGTATGATTTAGTTTTAATTTGAATATTATTTTTTGTACTATGTTAATTTATGATATTCAGATAGGTTTTAAATGTATTATAATATTCCTTGGAGATGATTTACTGTTTTGTTAATGAATTTGTCTATGACTGAGCATACACCTTGCTCCCAGGATTAATAAACAGTGACTGACGTGACTGCTAAAAAAGAAAGTTATGCCTGGAATAAATTATAGAACAGGAGTTCAAAAGTTCGTAAAAGGAAAGTTCTGCAAGAATATTTAAGTGATGTTTCGTTGTATAAAAGTGAAATTATTTTGAAAAGGAAAATTATAATTGAACACTGGCACGTGTAAACAAACATTGCATTTCCACAAGAAGAAGTTGATTATAAATAAGTTAAATTTGCAAGATGATTTAAGCTTGCAGATATTTTTGGAAGAAAGTTCTACATAATGTTTAACGATGTGGAAGATTACGAAGAAGATATTCCTGACGGCGGGAAGTACCATCTCATCGAGGATTCCAGAGTGAACTGATGAGCTGCTGTACAACCGGGATCATTCTGCGGCGGGTCGAAGACGAAACTCGACGCCCGCACACCCGAGAACAGAGACGACGTGCTTCGCGAGGTTCCATCAGGTCGGAGAGAGAGAGAGAGAGAGAGAGAGAGAGAGAGAGAGAGAGAGAGTGTGTGTGTGTGTGGCTACGAGTCGTTTGCCATTCCTGAAGTTGCAGCGTCAGATAAATCCTATGCAACCTTATTAACACTAAAACTGGATCAGCAACGAAGTTGAGCTAATTTTATTGAAGTAATCCTTACATTAATGTTGTTCGCACCAATACTAATAATTTTTGGATGAAAGCTAGAATTGTTTGATGCAGATTCTTTCATCATTACCATTTTCACTGTATTTTGTTGTAATTTGAAATTTAAATTTTTTTAAAATATTCATCAGAGGAGCATTTAATTTATAAACCATTAATATATTTTGAAGTTAATAATTTTATTAAAAGAGAAACAAATATTATAAGACTGTTTAATATTAACTGTGCGACAGCTGGTGGTAGAAATAAGAAACTAGCTGGAGCAACTGTTTAAATTAGCATATTTGTTGAAGTGAACAGTTTTAATGTTTACTTCTTTAATTTGAAACTAGCGGTTACAGTATTTACTCCGTCGAGAAATTGGGGACTAGATTAAGCGAAGGGAAACATGTGTTTTGGATCCGAGATTATGATTTAGGTTTTCGGGGTTTTTACTTATATACCTAATGTCATTTTTTTTTGTTTAAATGAACGATGCGTGGTTCAGTAAAAAGTATCCGTATCCGGTTTTGACGAATGTTTTTATCTCCACACGTATACTGTCTTGCCGCTCAGCTACAGACCAGTCCGTGCCGAGCCGCAGTCTGGGGAGGAGACTCGCGCGCCCATACGTCTGCCGGTAACAGTAGTTCGCAATGTTGGGACAGAGATGAAGGATATCAGATCAGGAAGGTTCCGCGACATTTAGCCAATAATGGGAGAAAGGAAGACTGTTTATATCATGTGGCGAGCAAGGACAGAGGTGGATGTACTATACTAGACGGCGTTTGTATATATGCCAGTTCTGGCGAGGGAGTTGCCTGAAATCTAAGAAAAGTCTCCATAATTGAGAAGTGTCTCGCCTGAGTTGGTGCGTCCTGAACTATGCGAGAGTTGGATTTACGGCGGAAAAAATAAATAAATACTGTTAGTGCTGCAAGTTTGGAAATCTAAATTATTTTCCGTCAACTTTGTGAGATCATCAAACATGCAACCCTTTCAAAAAGGGGCACAGGAATAAGCACTTGGCAGGAAGAAGGGTGCCATTCTGCTATTGAGTGGCCGGAGATCTATCACCAGTTTCTCCTAACGACGAACAACTCCACTTCAACAAGCAGTATTCACCGAAACGTTACAAGTCTCTTAGCTGTCGGTTTAAATATTTCTACCTACTTAACTTAAAGTGAACGGCGTCCTCCACTGGAGGGCTGAGATTGAAAAGCAGATATATGTAATAGCGGTAACTTTAAAGTGGTTGTCAGCAGGTTGCCAAAAATTTTTTCCCGTGTCTACGGATATATAACTGGGCTTATAAATGGTACACGGAGCACACTCACCTCTGCAATATTTCTTATTATTTTAACTGAAAGCAAACACATCCTGAAATAATGTCCCCGAGGTCATAAAATATGTCCTATGGTTCTTGATTCCGAAGCGATAGTCGATGGAGTCGTTAAGAGACTCTCTATAATACTGCAGTCTCACACGACATAATATCAACGCTTGATATGTATTTGCACAGATAGCGAGCTCACATGCCACAGTATATTTACGTATCTAATCTATTTTTTTTTCCAGAATTATAATAAGGCAGTCTGTCTAGCAGTTAGTTTGAATGTGTTCTCAGAAAATAATAGAAAATTGATCTTCTCATATCTGCCTTTTTTAACTTTTGGATTGTTTTTGACATCTAGTTCGCTGAAAATCTCAGAGAATGTAAGCATTCTTATCTCTTACGTTATTATTGCCATTTTAAGGATCGTGAATTTAATAGCGATCACATGCAAACTCAAAGTATTTCTTACATTCCCGCAATTATTGTTTAGCAATTTTTCTTAGTGAGACTCTACACTGCATATAATACCGAACTGAGAGAAAATATTTTGGGTGGCTCTTAACATCGAGTTATTGAGAATCGATGAGGGTGAAGCGGGGGAAGTATGGAACAGCACCGGAATGCAAGAGCGCGGGAAACGGGAGATCCCTGAGAAAACCCTCTGACCAGCGGCATCGTCAGGCTCGATTCCCAAGTGCGAGAATTCGGAGGCGACCCTACCGAGAATCGAACCCGGTTCGCTTTGGTGGGAGGCTAGTAGTCTGGCCACTACACCACTACGGCCCCTCACACGATGGTTCCACAGGTTGTATCGACCAGGAAACTAACGCTAGAAATGAGGAGCACTTATTCAATGTCGTACTTCTTGTATAATTTTACTGAAATATTTTTTTGCCACCCTGTTTATTACACTGTGTTTTCGCATATTTTAAGATGATATTTTAAGCAGACGCCAAAACATGGTATTAAAATCCGCAAACCGCGTCAACAGTAGCCGGGTAATTTAGTCCAACAATAGCCAAGTACTTCAGTAGTTGTTTACATTACAGTAAACACCATTTTAAGCAGTGTTTTATGGGGCGGATTTGAAATCTACGCAACTAATAGTGAACTAGTCCTCGTACGAAATATTCCAGCAGGGTTCTGGAGAACTGAATACGTGCTAGGTTAAATCCTGTATTTTTTATAATGTCGATAGTATTATTTTCACAAAGACTCTTTATATCTAAATTATTAGGCTGACTTCAATTATGAATTTTACAACAAACAATTTTCATCCACGCTGGAAACGCGGTTATATGAACTTTGCAATTCTGACATACAGTTTTATGCATTTCATTGACAGTCATATAGGCAAAGGCCAATGTTGATTAAATACATGGTTTAGTAACTTGCATATACTTTAACGTAATAATTATTTTTATGAGATGCTAAATGGAAATTTGTTCTATAATTTTATTATCCTGTTTCATTTATAATTTTCATACGCAGCATATTTTATTTTATTGTTTGCATTGTGTTGTTAGGTTGCAGTAATGTTTATGGTTCACCTAAGTTGGCAGCGGCGCATGACGTCAAAACAGGGAGTTATTTTTTAATACGCTTAAGTGATAAGTCCTATATCAGCAATGTTAATTCAAGTAATTTAAATATTATGAACGGACATGGTCTCAATTTTTTTCTTAAGCCGCCATACAGGGCAGCCAGGTATGTATATAGACGGTATCAAGGTGTAAGATGTTACTCAACTTAATGTTTATAGCCTCTGGCGTGCACAAGAAGAGGGTTGTTGAGTATTTAAAGTGTGAAAACTGCAAGATATGTGTTAAATGTTTTCATTTATTTAGACATTAGCCGTTTGCTCCGGATGTGAAGCTGAGACATTACTGTGAACAACCTAATCAGAACCTCCCGTTTATAACTTCACGAATACCCTCAGATAAAGTTTTCTTTTGTTCTACAGATTTAATTCTGACTGAAGCCAGGCAATTACAATAACTCAGTGTTGTTATGTCACTTTTACACTAGAATTTAACTTTGCTTATGAACACTTTTACTGGGACTGATGTAATGATATTTCATTTCAGTACCCCATGTAAAGTTTTGTACATAACATTTTAATAACTAGGTTTGTTTACGTTTTACAGACGATCTTTTTCAAACCATAATGTTTATGTTTATATTATTCATTTCTGGACTGATAAATTTTCCCTTGTAAACAGTGATACTGATTTGTGTACTTACCAATACGAACTTAATTTTTGTTTACCGAGAACATTTAAATGTGATTTTACACGCCTGTGTATGATTTCTGAACTTTATTTCTATTTGTGGACATGGAAATTCAGAGTGAATATATTAATTTATTTTGACATTTAAAGTTACGATCATTAGTATTTTTCTGTGACCTTTCAATATGTGCGACATTTGTTTACGCTAACTTTAGGAACGTGCTCGACATGTGTTTAGGTTTGTAAGGATCCGAATTTGAATTTAATTGTTATCAGCCAATCTCGGTTGAGCTGATAAAAAAATGCAATTCGGGTTTCCGCAATCAGCCAGCAACCACGAAGCCGTTCAGACGTCTCGATCAGAGGTCCCAGTTTTCTTTATGTGGAGGACCTGCGCGTAGTACCAGAAATGAACTAGAATGCGTCTTCAGCTGTCAGTGTTTAACACAGGCGACCTGTGATTCCTGCTGATGCAGCCCACAGGCGAGCAATTTCTAGAAATGTATGATGTGAGGCGTCCGACGCCGACGGCGTCTATTCTGGTACCGGACGGTACAGGCGTGCTGAAGAATCATCCTAGTAATGAATATTTGCAACTGGCTGGTATGTTCGCATGTCTCCGGAACAACAAGTGGGTGAGAAATTTCTTTGGACGGCTACTGATCTGAAAATTGTGTACCTACACTTTGAGAACCTGAAGAGAACTAATTTTTCGCAACACATCATGGTTCCATATTTTGCTACATTAAAACATGAAGTCCAGGAGCCTACTTTCCTCTTGTCCCTCTGGCTTGCTACCGAGTGCAATTAAAATAAGTATATTCAGACTAATTTTAAGTTTGATCCAAGTCTAATAATTAATTACCCCACTTTTAAAGATTATTGGAGAGATTGGATTTTTGTCAATATGAAGGTTCAATGCAGAGTAAAAATGGTTAAGTTTTCAGTAGTCATTTCCCAGACCTACACCAAAAATTCACATTAATGACGGCAAATTTTTATATTCACATCAGTGGTAAAAATAAAAGTTTGGAGCTAGTTATTGTAGTGACATCTGACATGTTCTGTTCTTGTGTATTTTCATTGAATAGTTTTCTTTGCTTGTTGATAATTACCTATGTTCTATGTTGAGGGTTGTGATTCTGCAATGTGAGAGTTGTGATTCTGCTGTGTATTCTTTCTTGTCTAATATTGAAGTGTTCTCAAGTGTCTTGCAATGTGTTTGAATTTTAGTAAACCAAGTTATGAATTTTACCCTTTGTTAGTTATTGTAGTATGTTTGCTAAAGTTTGTGTGTGTTGCCAGTATAAGCTATTCTACTTTTGTGTAATTGATCACAGTTAAATTTGATCTACTCCCACTTAAGCTGCACTAATGCTTGGCAATGGTATTGCTAATAAGTTGACACATTTTTTTTGGTACAAATGCAATACATACTAAACTCTGAAACAAAATGAGAATGCATTATGAATGCTCAGTCTAGTTGTGGTGAAGTGACACTGTTTTCCCTTCACACGCAATTAAGTGCTAGGCGCCTGGCGCCAAGGCCTTTTTGAGGTAGCAAATGTGGAATGGTTTCTGGTTTCCTTTCCACTCATTCTGCTTACTCTGAGCACTTGACACGTTATACCACAAATTTCATTGTAGGATTGTATGTGTTTTGAAGGGTAATGTTGGTTAGGGTTTTGTGTTCTCAACACTTCACTACTCACTTTCCCTACTACATTGACACTACAGTACACTACAATTTCTACACTGGTTAGGACATTTAGCTGCCAGCTGCCTAATTACTTAGTAAGATTGATGTTTTGCTACAAGTTAGGGGTGAACTACACATGCTGAATTTTACATCCTGTGAATGTATTTCTGATCTGATTCCACAGCATAAAGTAAAGCATTTTTCATTAAACATATGCTCCACCTGACACGTTGTCATTGTAGCATTGCTGATTGTGCAGAAATCCTATTGTCCTCAGTGTCTGTGTTGCATGTATCCTTGTTAAGGGATGTTACCCTTTATTTTGCGCTCAGAACTTCAAGTTTATAAGGGTAGGACTTAATACAAGTATAAAGGTATTTCATCTTTCTGTCTCGCACAAAGATATGGTTCTTATTGTGGAAAAGCAGAACTGTATTATTTATTAACATAAGCTAGCCATTCCTAAAAGTCCCTACACACAAGTATTACTTTGCATTCCCACCAGTTCTTTTGGCTTCCCAAATGTGGGGCTGTTTTACATTTGCATATTTCACGAATATAAGCTCATTTAATTTGGCGCCCATACCTGTGGCAATTAGCATATGTATCTCAGAGTGTCGTTACACGCCAATTATTTCACAACTAACCTTAGCAAAAAAGAAATATTTCCCTCAAACAAGAAGAAATTTTAATTTTTTTATCCATTTTATATGCTCCGAAACGTATATTACGATTCAAAAGATGGATATACGTAGCAGCTAAGAAGGAACAACATTTTTTTTTAAATATGGAGCCGTTTTCAAAGAGAAAACTGAGCAATTCTGTGGATTGTATTCAATGTGCTCAATAGTTCCAGATATTATGGATGACGTAACGCTGGAATACATTATTTAAATATATGTTTTCATTACACCCTTCGTCTGTTTGTAATTAGCGAGTGCACAACCGCATCAACTTCGTTTCCTATGCAAAATGTATTAAACAAATCACAAACAAAACGAATTGAGCTGAAGACGTAGGTAAGCTTGTGCGACTGTTGCTACACAAGTCAACGGCTAGACTCTTTTAGAGTTCTGGATTGTAGGAATCAAGATTAAAATGGCGAAGGCAGCAGCAAGGACTCAATAGCTTCAGAGGGATAAGCTCTTTTGGTAGAGTGATAATCCGCCAACAGAAGGGGGGAAAAAAAAAAACAAAAAAAAAATAAAACAAAGTAAGTGGCTCGGAAACCCTCTGAATAGCACCGTCCCTCGATCAGTTTGTTTTCAACATAAGAGAAAAGAAAATCTGTGGAAGTCAACAACAAATGGCTGCTTTAACTTTCCCCATGCGCAAGCTAGCGATTACTCGGCAAGCTAACGATTACTTTGAAGCTAAACGTAATCCAGGAGGCACAGTTATCCCCTTCTCGTGTATCCGGAATAAAAGCACTTGTCCGGATACCGGATTATTTGAAAAAAAAAAAAAAATGGGTGTAGGAAGACGGGAGCGAAGGTAATAAACAGGAATATCAGAAAATAATTACAAGCCTATATATTGGATGTTAAAAGGAAACGACTATCAATAAAATAGAAATAACTGTCCTGTAAAGAAGTTTTACATCAGCCCAAGAAATGGACTGAGAACAAAGCATACTAACCTCTTTTGAATAATAGGAAAGTATTGTAACCAAAGAGAGTGAACAGGTTTGAACGAATCAAATTTTACGACGAATTATTTGCCACATAAATTCCGGAACAAAGACATTATGTATTTAAAAATACGACTGTGTAAATAAAGTGTGAGAAGTTTGTGTGTGTGTGTTTAAGAGGGGACACACATTTCCATCTATTTCTAACTAGAACGAAAGTATAGAGAAAAGAGGAAAATAAAATTATGTCTTAATTACGTCGTTCAATAAATTAAAGTTAAAACAATATCTCAAAATGGTTTGATAATTCAATGTATAAAAAGATAAAATACAACATTTAAACGATAGAAGTACATGCAAAAATGTGTGTGTGTGTGTGTATATATATATATATATATATATATATATATATATATATATATATATATATATATATATATATATATATACACAAATATTAGCAAAATTAAAGCGACGAACATTCTATATATACCTAAGAGCCCTGGTGAATGTACTCATACGCTCACATACCCATGAACATTACCCTTACTCCCCCCCCCCCCCCCACCAGATACTCACACATGTTATACGTTTCTGTTATTTCGTTTGAACTTTTTCAATTAATTTGTTTTATTGAATATTAATTTTTTACTATTTATTATAATGGTACTCTGTTTCATTCTTTAAGGAATGGGACACGCCACACGCAAGGAAAAATGATAGGATACTTTGATTACATATTTTCAGATACAACACTGCATGTTCGAGCGCGTTTTACGTAGAATAAAGGCGATATTACACGATACGAGATTCCGTGAAAGCTTGTGCAAGGTCCGCCATAGTAGCCTGTATATGGGCTAGAGTGGTAGCCGTCATGACATTTCGCACCTTGTACGACCATATTTTGTAACAGGTTCGGTAATTGGACACGTCCTGTTTTTCGTTGCAGGTTTCACGCCGGCTCTCGTACCTAGCTAATCACATTGCAGTTTCAGAGCGTAGGGCGCTTCCCGTGGCTACTACTTGAAACCGAAAAAGATCCCTCCATCTTGATTATATATCCATGATGTCGAAACTATTTCAAACAGATTAAGAATACAACGACGAATAATATTTTCAGGGCGCGGCGTGAGGACTCTTAAGCATACGGTGATGACATCCTCCATAAACGCGCGGGTCTTCCTTTCTCTCTCTTGCCGCCTTCTCATCTCCGGGACATCGTGGGGTTCGTTGTGCTTTGCGTCATCTGCCAATTTCGCGAGATGAAGTTACCTGCTGTTGATTGCTGCCCGCTGAAGCCGTGAGGTAAACGAGGCTGTAATGAAGTGCATGTTAGGAGCGGAATTAATGTACACTTATTTAAAAATCATTTTCCTTCATTTTACGGTAAAGTGCTGGTTAAAATTTATTTAGATTTGTCCGTAAACTCTCCGTAAAATTACGGACACATTGATTAAAAAAAAAACGGACTTTCCGTCAAATTCACGGAACCTCTCCGTTTATCAGTTAATTCCGTTGTTACTTTTCTGTACTTGTAGTTTAAATAGTTTTTATATCTATTTTATTTAATTTTTTGTGGGTATTCTACTGCGTATAGAAATATATATAAAAAAGTTAAAATATTTCATACTTAAGCAAGATTTGAACCCGAGTCAAATAGTCGCAAGTTCACGATCCTCACCACTTACCTACAACTCTCACATAGTAATTCCGGTATAACTTTCGATTTTCTACGTCAGACACACAAGCAACTTTTTTAGTTTCTATTAAAATTAGTGTATTTTAAGTGTTGCTAAGTGTTACAAACGCCTATTTCTACTTTGTAATGTTTGAAAGAAGAGGCCTTAGTAACCTTAGCTGCCGCAGAAACGATAATTTTCTGGTTACAGTGGCAAAGAAACCCGAAGTTATAGAAAATTCGGATATTTTCCATGTTTTGTATTTACGTACTTAAATCCGTTTTTCGTCATTGCGGATTGCGTTTCCGTATATTTACTGTGGATTTTCGTTAAAATTTCCGTAAGTATACAGAAAATTTTAACAGTGTAGAAAGCCTGATTGGGTGCCGTCATTATTGTAGGTGAATAAGTTCACGTGTATGTGTGCATTAATAATGTTACACGTTGCTGGTCCGTATAGCTTCCCTTGTCCCCAACCCGCATGAGTGATGGAGGTATGTCAAGGATTGAGCAATAATGCGAGAAGTGAGCGGCGATTTACAAATGCAAGCTGCCGTGTGTGTGAGATAAGCCTGTCGGGACTTGTGCGTTCCTGACCTCCAGCTGATATAATTTCAGGGGTTATTTTTGAAAGAATGTTCTAGTCAGTGTTCAAATTTATCCCAGCATCACTCGGGGTGCGGAGAACAATCTAGATCGGGCCAGTAGTCTCTACGTGAGCCTCAGACCCGACAATATAGTTTTATGGAGGGTTGTGGGTTCTCAAGCGCCAGGTTCACGAAGACAGCGAAGAAACGAGCTAATAGAGCGATGGGTGGCAGCGATAGTGATCAACGGGAGTGAAGTCTGATGACTGCGAGCAACGATACAGTGAAGAGTGAGACTAGCCGATGCAGTGGCATCTAGTGAGTCTTTTTATAGGCTAAGCAATATGATAACCCCACATATTTGAGTGTTTTAGAAAACATTTGCTAGTGCCGGGCCGTGGTTCCATTTTCAATTTCTACTAACAAACGCAACTTCCAACTTCGCTTATCCTCCACATGTATTTCCCGATTTATAACACCTTACATTAGTTACAATAACGTAAATGAAATTAATGTAATAATAATTAAACTGAATATTATTTAGAGAGCATTTTACAAATTATAAGAAAACTCCCGTTTTCCCAAACACTTTCATTCACTTTCCAAAGAAAAGGACTGGAGGACGCAAACAGAACGACTGATTACCCTGCCGAAAGAACGCGGCAGGGTAACTCGACTGCGAGTTCGATTCATCGCTAGTCGTTTCCATTTGTGGAAATAGATACTAGCTAGCAGCACTATGCATGTACAGTTCGGGAGTTACGAAAACTCAGTTTCTCGATTAGGAAACAAGAAACTCAGAATTAAATGTGTCTAAATTTAAAGTTAAGGCGAAAATTATAAAGAGTCTAACATTTTCAATATGCATAGGGTAAGCATTGCTTACCTCGCGTCTATGGAATAAACGCCACTGAGCGGGTTGGACTATTGAACTTGATGCGTGAGTGTAAGACATCTGGAATGATGGCAATAGACACATTGAATATGTGTAAATTAAGAGTGTGAACTGTGACTGTGAACAATATAGAGACATGGATAAGTGCTTTATAATAGAATTGAGATAAACATATAATATTACACTCACTGAGAAAAACAACAGTAATAGTGTATATATGTAGTTTCATGTTGTAAATTATTTCTGGACGTATGATTTATAAATTAAAATTTAGTTATTTGATTTTTATGAAGACCTTCATTCCTCAAGAACTCAGGTACGCTCATCTGGCGTCTTGTAACAATGCATACACTATAAGCACTTAATACACACACGTATGCAATAAGCCATTAAAAAAACTCGTATGCTATTTCAAAGTAACTTCCTTACATAATATTAATACTTGAAAATCTACACATATGCCAAAGCGATTTTTAGTACTGAGATAAAAAAACTTTTGTGGCTGAAACTCAATATACTCTTAAGACTGTAAAAAAATACGTAAGTTTAATTACATGAATATTGTCCCTAGCTGGCTAGTAAGAAATCGCTACCAACTAGTAAAATTTGACCACAGTAAATAGAAAAGTTGACAACTACTGGATGTGTGCGAAGAATGAACCCAGAACAGTATAGATAGGAAAGGAACATTTTGCAAAAAGGAATGAACAGTCAAACCAGATCCCGTCTAGTCTTTACTGGCGATGGCAACCACGCACCCAGGACACAGTGTATCACACGGCTATTTATCGCTATCATTGCACACGCATAAATGTTACCGACCATTGACCACACAGGCTGTGCAGCGTTTCCGCGTGGCACGACGCGCATTTTCGAATATACTGTAGTCGGCGAGGACGTCATAGTGTCATTGGCCGCGCCGCGCCGCATTCGGATCGTCAATTCCACCTTGGTGTCAACGCGCGTCGTATTCACGATGTAGAAACAAAGACGGTCACGCTGGTGACGAAAACGGTTCACCTCTATCAAATCCATCGATTCGGTTACCACTATTTGAGCCGTTGACGAACCGAAGTGGCGATATGAGACGGGACTCTGTCCTACAGGAACCTCAGGGCGCATGCACATACTCCGGCTCCTGCAATGCTGCCAATGCCGGGAGGGGCCCTTGTACACGTACCGGCCCTAAATGGATTGTGCGGGCGCCGGCAAGGGGCGTAGTCAGCAGTTTGGTTTCAGGAACCGCGGGGGTAACATTCGTCCTGTATGGAGTAGAAGGTTGTTTGTATTGCGCTTGCTACGTTTACGCTGTAAATGTCGTCGAGACTTACCAAAGACGACATTGGTTAGAGCCACGAGTATTTCGCGAATTCATTCGGAGGCGAGGTAGACTCCAAAACACTTGTTCTTTTCTCCTGCTGTTGTGATTGGACGACAGTTCTTCAGACACGCCATGTTTAACTGTGAGCCAGTAATAAGCAGGAAGCAGTAGGGTGAGTGAGTGTTTAACAGTCCTGTACAGATACCTCACTTTATCACATCAACCAATAAGCAAACGATAATGTCTCAACTCTATAGAGGGCTGTCCAGCCTAGCTTGCTGTCAACTCAATCCGCAAAATACTCGGGGCTCTGCCTATATTAGCAGTGAGACGTATGGAAGGAAGTTTCTATAATCTTTTCGAGAAACATGAAAAAGACGAAACAAAATTTCTTTTCACTATTTCAGAATGAGTACAACAACATTCAACCATCTTGCGGTGAGCATATCAGCCATCATTCAAAGAAAAGAAACCATGATGAGACTGAAAATACTTGCGGCTAAAATTAGCTAAGAAAAATATCAATGCTCTTTGTAATTAACAGCTCCGTGGCATTGCAAATTGTAATTAGAGTTGTAGACGTGTAATATCAGAACTCAGACTTCTGAATATAATTGTTAGTATATTGACTTCCAAAACTTGTGCACTTGAATGCACATGTTAGGCGTAACATTGCGTACCACGCCTTCATAACTTGTAATACAGCATGTCACCATTTCAACGCTGTTCACTAAATATACGTATGTTCTAGTCATGCATGAAAAATGTTCGCCAACTCACATCTTACGTGGCATGAATATTTTTATTACGTTAATTACACTGCAAACGATCAACTGGTCAATTCTCATGTGGCATTCAAAAATCGGTCTCTGGCCAATATATTAAAATGATGAAATTGAAACACCTTAACCCAATTTGCCTTTAGTTTCTTAAATCGTTCGTGTTCCTTTTACGTTCCACTGCGTCCCAATAAAATTCATTTAAAATTTTACGCACATCAAAAAAACTGTGCCGAATTAAAATGCCACCTTAGAGACACCACAAATTCGTCGCGGTCTGACGAGGCGCGTCGTACTGCGGGAGCGATAGAAGGGGGATCATACAGCTGCAGTACCTTAGCAGTGGCCTTACTACAGGTCCGACGATGCGAAGAACCAAGCCCGACATCTCGGGCGACAGCACGACGGAGATTAGCCAAGAAGCCCCTGCCTCGACGCCGTCACGCCCAGAGTGCCGCCTCAGAACCTCGGTCAGCTGTTGCGTCGCGCTGACGAAAGGCACTTCACTCGGTCGGACCGCTCTTCCACGACGCACTCGCTCATTTATCACTACGTGGGCCCTGGATAACGTAACACGAACGTGCAAGTCCGACGAAAACTTCAGCTCGCGCGTCCGACAAAAATTCAGCCCCGACAAAAATCACTTTCCACAAATCGGTCCCAACGAATACTCGGGTAATTTTGCAGTGAGGACTTGGGCAGCTGGACTTGAAATACGCCCCGTTATAAAAAGAGCAAAATTTTACCACGACACGTTCAACTCGCCAACGTAATGCTATTTTTCACGCCAATTCCGTAACCACACAACGGACATGTGC
This sequence comes from Dryococelus australis, assembly GCA_029891345.1. Classification (NCBI taxonomy): domain Eukaryota; kingdom Metazoa; phylum Arthropoda; class Insecta; order Phasmatodea; family Phasmatidae; genus Dryococelus; species Dryococelus australis. Next base: position 331,577,093 of record CM056994.1, read on the forward strand.
ACTGGCGATGTAAAAACAGTTCCGTTTGGCAACAGAGTTCAGCACGACTTTAAATCGCGGCCCCGTGGCCCCGTGGCCATGCTAACGCTCCGCGAAACATTTACGTTACGTTCCCCGCCTCCAGCCGCAATTCCCGGGGGTGCGTCGCACCTGGCGCGATATTTCACACAAGGAAAGTCAGATTTCCTCTCGGGGCCATTTCGCGCCTTTGGCTTGCGCTCGGCACCACGCTAGTTCCATTGACGCTTTGTCGGAGTCCGACGAGACACCAACGGCGAGCAATCTAGCATTACGTGCAGAAAAATTCAACGTCGTCCGACAGCGGTGGAACACCCGGTAATTTTAGGAATCAACACACGGGAAATTAAAAACGGGAGAACACTGCTAATTCCGGGAAACGGATGGGTATGAAAGTTTTGGTTCAAGTATTCCACTATATTTAAATTATCGCTAGATGTACTCGATTTTGGCGGCATTGCGTGGCACCATTTGTCATCGCGCTCATAGGTAAAGTCTGTTCACGATAAAGTGTGCACTTTTGAAATCAACCTTAGAAAAAAAAACTCCCTGCCCCTGCCTGCACAAATTTTTACGGGCGCACTGAGTGACGTACGCCCAGTATGGTTGTTAACGATGGGTGGAAAATAGTTCCTTTTTTTTTTTTTTTTTTTTTTTTTTTTTGCGGTTTTTTTTTTTTTTTTTTTTTTGCGAATCAAAGTGTGACAAAGTGAAGATTTGTAAAAATATTTACTTCAATAGTTTCGCCGTTTCACTTGACCAACGCATGAATGAAGAGATCAGGCCCATGTCCATGTTAATTTTACGTAAGGCGGAAGAATACGCAACGTGCGCACAAGTAGATGCTAAGCAGGGCTTTCAAAAAATGCTCAATTTTGTCGTGAACAGCCTATAGGGATTTGTTACATTACCGCGCATTGTGGAACAACTACTCGGAGAGAAAAAACATGTTCCGCTTACGTTTACGTGTTCCGCGTGCGTTGTATTACGCATCCGTGCCTTTGTAGAACCGGGTTTAGCACTTGCATGCACTATTCTTCGTCCGCAGCATTCAGCTCCTGATCTGGCTTTGTGGAAATAAGAAGTTGATGTGGTTACTGATTCATTTTAAAAATTTTTTCGCTGTACTTGGTGTCACATTCTCCTCTTCACGCGTTGATCTTGGTGGTCTCTGCTGTTATATCCAAAGAATGTATTTTTGTCTTTATTCACTTCACGAGCGGTGTTTCACCTCTCCTTTCGGGCACCGGAGATTGACGTAGCGGTACGGAGATAAGATGAATAACTTCGTTTTCACAAAATCTTTCCAGCATTCTTTACTTGGACGCTTGGTGCAGAAAACCTAGACGGTTTATGTTCAGATTCTCCTTTACTTCTCACCCAAGCGAGTTTGTATGTAAATGCGTTTTCCGTTACGCCTTACGCCGGACTTGCATTGCCGAGGCAGGCGCAGGGCGATGCTGTAATAGAAACATGGCGTCGTGACTGACGCGACAAGATATGTGATCAAACGAGTTTTATTGCATACAATGGCTGCATGTGACAACACGTAAGGCAGAAGGCAATCTGCGTTCTCTTGTCAGAATAACTGCTGTAAACAAATATACGGGGTGAGTCCTTTAAAAGAGGCTCCGTGGGACATGTGTGTAACGGAGCGAGGGAATGAGGAAATACAAACCAGCAACTTGTTTTAGATACCTAATTGCAATATAGTGCACAGCTTTACCCATATGTAGGGACAGGTGTTTTTTGGCGAAAGTATTTCAAGCCAGTTGCACTCCAAAACAATTTTGTTCATATGCACTTTCCTGGCTGGATGATTATATATGTCACGTGTCTCAAGTGTCTGACCGCGAATTATGGACGTTCAGTACCTATCGAAGAACTTTATTACGATTGGCCCAGTCAAATAAGAAGATGTCTTGTCACGTAGACACGCGGCCAATAATCAAAAGGAGTTGTGGTTGTGAACGTAGGATATTGAAGTCTAGCATGACCATAAATATTTTCGCGAAAAACATCTGTCTCTACCCATAGGTTACTGTCAGTAGACGATAATCTAGGCTAGGTTCTGTTGAGAACAATCGCCACACAATCCTTTGAAATTCCGTGTCAGACTTGTTCACCAGAATCTGACGATACATCTTAGCCACATCTACAACCAATGGAATTGTGTGTTTCCTAAATCGCATTAAAAGGGACCAAATATCTTCTTGCAGTTTTGGACCAACCATCATTTTATCGTTTAATGATACGCCTGAAGTGGTCTTCGTTGAGGCATCAAACACCACCCTGAGTTTCGTGGTAGCACTACTCTCCTTGAGGCTGGTATGTGACGAATGTAACATATCTCATGAGGTGGCTGCTCTGTATATCCTCATTCCCTAGCTCCATTATGCACATGTCCCATGGAGCCTCTTTTAAAGGACTCACCCTGTACGTACGTAAAAACACATACACTCGTTTAACAGGGTTTTTTGTATATTGTTATATCCTTTTCACGACGCTGAGTGTTCTGGCGCATTTGTTTACGCGGTTCGTACGCTTTTGAGTATAGCCATTGGCTATCTCTTTACACTTTTTAAATCAAACCTTCGCAAAATGTCCCTATGTGCGATATGTTTGTTGTTTCCTAAATATGCCCTGTACTGCATGCGTTTTTTACTTGTGTCAGCATTTGGGTATCTTATTTTAGACTGAATTGAACTTTTACTTATATTTTATATATAAATTATAATATTTTATCAATTATTAATTTATATGTTTAAATTCAGAGAGAAAACAGGCGAGTTGGTAATGCCTAGCAAGACATAGTTATAATGCAAAACAGTATCAAATTGAGGACGGCCGAATGCCGTATATTGTCATCTTGGTGTAATTTTCTACACTTGGTTAAATGAGGCGGAGGAATATAATGGAAGTAGAAATTCAGCAGGGCTTTACAAAAGTTGGAACTTATCGTGAATGTAGTATACTTCCAGACTTCCAAAATTGATTATTCATTGGAGAATTTCATGGTAAACAAAAGTCGGTTTTTAGGACTTTGAAGGCTTACAAAAAAACGCAAAGGTATTTGTTGTAGTCGTTTGTTCATCGTAAAGCTACCAACCGAACATTGGAACCACTATAACAGCAACGTCTATTTAGTAGTTTATTTATATTCTGAAAGTGTGCCACGCCCGAGATTTGTGTAGCATTTGCGTCACATGCTGGTTCACTGTGATTGGTTAAAGAGTTATTTCCATTACGTCATGCCTGTTACGCTGCAGCCTTCACGGCAGTTTAAATCCAGTTTCACGCCGGCATAGTTGTGCTAGACTGGAACTGTATTTGTAAGCATTTTGCGAAATTCGCAGCCCTTGCTTGGTTGAAGAGTGTTGAGCGTGACTTACTATACAGCTGTTTCTAAGACGAAGTGTACTGAGTTAAATAAATAAATAAATAAGTATATATATATTTGTGCTTTTGTGTGCATGGGGAAGAATTTGCTGGAAGTAATTTTTTGTTACAGGTGAGGATGATTCTTCCACTTTTTACGGAAACAGTACCGCAATAAAACAAGTTGTAACTTAAAAGTCGACACCCCTCTACAGTTTTATTGTCTCAGACAATGTGATCATTTCTGCATTCTACATTTTATAATTATTGAAATTTGTAATATTGTATCATACGTCAGAGTAGTTTAACTTATATTATAGCGACATGCACTACTGTGGACTGTAAATAGAAATCTTCTGTCACCTTGCAACGATAAAGCGCAATTCGTCTGAAACAGGCAGCATTTGGACATGCATTCTCTAGGGGATAGTCGACTTATCATCGGTGGATCGCTATACTATTAATCAAGAACGAAAGTTTGCCGCGTCCAACACTTTACGCCTCAATGTTGAGGGGGATGGGCGGCTAGGGGGTATCGATAGTGCCCCACGGTGAAGGGGTCGAGTGATGATTGCGGACCCTTCCACCCTCCCCCCCATCCTCCCCCCACCCAATTGTCCCCACTTCCGGGAAAGGGGTTTTCGTGCCCCAGACTAAGGTTCGCGTATATCATAAAAATTGGGTTCGGATGTACCATGTTCATATAACCATTTGTCTCGTACCCTTAAGGCTAAAGTCTTGCGATTTAAGTCTTAAGCAGACTCTGAAGGTGCGAACGAGAGCCGTTAGGAGCGAGAGAGCTCGTGCCGGAATTCCCGTACAAATCTGTACCATAAATACAATATTTCCATACAACACTGTACCATAAATACAATATTCCCACAGCAACTGCAGGTCGAGATGTGCGGGCGAGCACATGCAGGAGTTCCCAGGCAACACTGTCCAATAAATACTATTTCGTGGGGTTACCTGCTTCACCAACAGTGGCTTAGCCCGCGGATTCCGTGGGCCCGTTCCCTTCTGGTTACAATTTATATTCGAAAACTCGTGTGTAATTTAACTGAGCTCGCATGGATTTTCCGCGGATAACTGTAACGTGGCTTTACCTGGAAGGGGCCGATTCGGTGGTGTGCAGCTGTTGGTAATGTTCCAGTGCCGCACCGAGGTAGAATTTTTCAGTTGCTACCCCAGTGCTTGTCAAGTAATTCTATGAATAGCAGGTTGCCCTATTCAAAGAACCGTCCGACAGATATTGCGCAGGCTAGGAAGAAAGTCTTGAAGCATTCCCCCATTTCTTACGACATTGCCCAAGTTTTCAAGATCAAGTCATGCATTCCTGCTAAGAAAGCCGAACTGGTGATCATTTTACCTTGGTTTGTCTTGTGAGCTAAAAACTAGTTCGTTAATAATGTGGTGGTCTGGTGTCCATAAAGGATATCGAGGGTCAACGGAATTATCGTTGATAATTTTGGATCTAAAACTAAATAAAGTATTGTCTTTTCCACTGCTTTAATATGTGCACTGAACATGGAAATCATACAAGTAGTAACAAGAAGTGTGCCTGCATATTCATCCAGAGAAAAAGTGGTAATTCGGAAATATTTTACTTCTAAAGCAAAGTTATTTTTAAATAAATGAAACAATATACTGGAAAACTCATAACTGACTTATGAAGCAAAGTGATTCCTAAGACGGCATACTCTTCTGAAGGTGAAATGAAACACAAGTTTTTTTTTTTTTTTTTTACAAATACTACTGTGTAACGTCTGATTATCTAACACGTGCGATTAGCAATTCAACACATTTTAAGTTAACATGCAAATTTATAATACTAATACACGCACGTTTATTTTGTAAACAAATATTATGATTGTCATGTTTCACATGTAATATTGTTATATCGTAATTTTAATTTCTTAATTCTACGTAATAATAAAGTACACACAGCAGCTGAAATGTTAATTTTCCATATGTGAATTGTTATAATTTGATTTTGTTTAATCATGTCTGAAGTAACTTGTTAATTGTGTGCAAGTTGACAACATTTTGAATCGTCACGGTATTAGAAAACACCCTGGGTAAAGCCCTATGCACTCTCTATTAATTTGAATACTTAACCGCTGCTGATAATGTATGGTGACCACCGAGCTAAATAGTAAACATAGAGAGGATGACTAAGTGATTACAGCGCTCTTAGCGGAAGCCATCGGCAAACTCTCCCGCCATTTCAATGGTAGTCAAAACACTGTCAGCTGATGCTTCTTGTCATGTTGTTACCGTGAATGAGACGTGATAAATTTGTTATTATTAATATACTGTTACGTGTGTTTCGTTAACAGCTGCGTGTAAAGTGGCGTTGCTGCGTGTGAGGGTGATTTCAAATATTTGATGTGCGTTATTTATTCGTTTTAACTGCGAACTGTCTTTATGACAAAGTTAATTATTCACACCTACGTCTGTTTATCACAACGTTGTACCTTTGCCCCAGGTGTTTGAAACACAGTCGTGTAACGTGACTTGCCACAGTCCCAACAAAATTCTAAGCCCAGCCCGATAAATCTCAATAAACCTAATAAACAGTAAGTAGCAATACATAGAAATATGAGCGGAATAAAAGTTACCGTATGCTTATTTGTGTGCATGTTCAATGCTATATTTTAAGTTTGTATGACAAGAAATAAGCAACACGAGTTGGGTGCTAGAATTTAATGTGCCTGTTTCGTTTGACTGGTTGTTCCTACATTGCAATATTTATTCCAACTGAGGCCGTCCTTTTAAAGAAACAACCCAACACATATCAATAACAAAAGAATAAATACTACAGCTCTTTACCTCGCAGTTGTAACAGTGTTACACATAGTCACGGCAAAATATTGACGTGCATTATGTGTAATGTGCTATGTCGTGGAAAACAAATATGTTAATTAAAAATAACCGTAAGAGCTATCGTCAATTCAGCCATTTTTAAAAAGTCATAAAGCTGACCTAAATAATGTCGGAGGCCTAAAACAGAGAATATTAGTACGGAATGGTTATTGAAATAGGCCTATGACAATTTTTTTATCGGGAAAATTGTGGGGTAAAACGAGTGGAAAATATGTATTTCATAATAATATGAACACATTGAAATACATGAATTGCCAAAAAGGCAATCAAACAACACAAACCAAATCAATACAAACACCAAAATTGAAATTGGGGAGGGCAATGAAGATTAGGGAAATTGTGGGATAAAAAAATACAAAATATGTACATTTTCACTGTAAACTTTTACCCCTCTATTTTCCTACAGTTCATACCCCTCCCCATCTGGTGAAATATTGTTGCGCCCCATAAAATCTGTGTTCTGTATTAATAGTAGAGTGGATTTATTCAATTTTCCGGATTTCTCTTAAAAAAAAAAAAAAAAAAGACTCCTCTGCTTCACATTACCTCGACGAAATGTTTACATTAATCGGAACCTGCTTTCCGCGAGCACCCACAAAATATAATATCCACGTCTGTCTCAATACACGAAAACAATGATTTTGATTACGAGGTCAATCCACCTACATTGTGGTTTGATGCCAGACTGCTGTAGTGTATAACTTATTTGCATTGCAGTTTCGACCCGAAACACCACAGCCCATTGCACCTTTAATATTTCAGAGCACTCAATTAAATGGATACATAAATCGCTTACATGCTCCCATGCATAGGCTTGTACAATGCCATCTCAAATATGCAGGCTGGTTTGATATTAACACAGTTCTTCACAAAAATATCATTCACAATACCACACTATACAACTTCCCAGCGGTCTGTTTGATGCGATCTTTAACCTTGCAAAGCAAAATCCGCGAATTGCACTTGATTTCCATCCAGCAAGTGCGTGAAAATGTCCTATTGTATTTTATTTATCGATTATTTTGGGTACGTATACGTGATATTCCTTACTGCTATACCCTACCACGGACCTTTGTTTTGACTGAAAAGAAAATGGCAGACAGAGGTTCAAGTGGCCTCAGTCTGGAAACGCTTCCTCCACTCTATGTCAACTCGTTGATGGTGACGGAATGTTCCATACTCCATCTTGAATTAAGTGGATCACAACGGTAGCAGGCCAATAAGGCCTTAGTTCTACGTTAAAAGTATAAATTAAATGTTTTAAAGTTAATTAGACCCAAATAAGTATACTACAATTTGAGTGATAAGCCAACGGTACACGGTACTACCGTCAGAACAGGTATACATATATAATAAGTGTGAGAAACTCTTACATTTATATAAGTTATGATCCCACCTTAATGTACAGTGACCTTTACACGTGCGTGAGAGTTTTTAATAAACTTTTAAAGCAAGCAGCATCATTTCCCGACACTTTTCAGTGGTCACAAAGTGCCTGAGATTTAAATAAGTGTCTGATTGCTCTACCGACATAAACTGTGCTAGCCAGGAGCATTTGAAATAGGTAATTATACAGGCACGAAATTTATTGTAACGGCAAAGTGTGAGAATATTAGTGACTTTTATTTTGAACTGAATTAAGTTTACTCTGCAAAACTTTATTGTGTACAACATTTAAGATGTCTAGATAGTATTTTTTTCTCTCTTTCACCTTCAAATACACTTAATTGGAATTTGTAGCAGCTATAATGGGATGTAACTTTAAGGACCTATTCGAGCTGCTGCGTGCATAATATTTTGCATTTTTGACACTCCAAGGAATTACATTTTTCATGCAATTTATTCCCATGATGTTTTCCCACATAAAATCATTGCTTAAACATTGGAAGTTTTTCATTACTTTAAATAGACACATAGTTGATTCCTATGTCTTCCCATGTGTTGTGTAGCGTTGCAGGAAAGCTGATTGTGAGCAGAGCTATCCAGTTAATTGAAATTCTGTTGGTGTGGAATCCCGGTAACTTCGGCGATGTGGTATGCAGCATGCAAACTAGCTGTTAGTTGGCTAGTGTTTGATGATAATTTTATTACTGTGAATATGTCCCAGGTCGTTGCATAATAATTATGCAGTTCCGCCTGTATACATTACATTTGACTAGAAAATAAGGGCAGGGTTCACCCGTTTTCTTACAGAGGCTAATACACATACGTGGGGCATCAATAAACTATATCTCTCTCCAAGTTTCCCCCCCACACAGGTTTTCTTTTGAAGGTGAAATGAAAACAAATTTTTTTTTTTTACAAATACTGCTCTAAGAATGTAATAAAGAGCATTACATGTCTGAATATTGCAAAACACAATGAATATGAGCAAATGTTGTGGGATTTTGGGGGGAAAGCAATTTTCAGCATTTTTTCTCTCGACTAATGTGCAACTGCTATTTGACGATTTTATTCAAGGATATAGGCTGTTCACGGCAAAGTGAGCAATTTTTAAGGCCCTTCTCCAGTTTTACTTTCACCCAATTTCAATCTTCCTACTGATTTTTAATACAAACATTTCAATGTGACCATAGACACAGTGTATACATATCACTACTCTGAAAATTGAACGCCTGAAGCTGCATTAAGGTATATTTATTTGTGGTTAATGCCTGTTGGGAGGGCCTTAAATAGTGCTCTCTTTACCGTGAATAGCTTATATCCTTCATAGTGTATTAGTACTGCTGCATCAATTACATGCATAATCATTTTTTAAATTACTACTGCTTTTTAGTTTGTGATGAATGCCTAGTGCAAGAGGAAGATTATCTTTAGCTGTGCTGGCGTCAATGCAGTAACTTTCAAAATCTAAATGAACGAACGAGGAATGTGGAAACATGGGATCTGATAAACTCTATTTGCTGGTATAGCTGATGACGTCATCACAAGTTTCATGTAACATTAAAAAAAAGATATATTTATCGGAAATAAATAAAACTATAAAGTCGTAGGAATATATCTGTTACAAAACAGAACCAATCACAAAAGCGCGTTTTATTATATTGAGTACTTCAATTAGTTAGTAAATGATCGTTTAAGATAATATATAAATTATAAACAAACCTCAGTTATTTTCTAAAATATGCGGCCTATGAACGAGCCCACTATAAAATTTTATCGAAGGATTTTGGCGGTAAACTGAGCACTTTTAAAAACCCTGCTTAAGATCTGTTTGTATGCATATTGTGTAGTTTTTCGTCATTTTTGAAATTAACTTTACCACGGGCCTGGCGGTTTCGCTCATTCGTTGGTCAAGTGAAACTGCTTAACTTATTAGAAAAGTGAATATTTGACGAATTTGCTAATTCTTACGTTTATATGCATTTAAAATGTCAAAATAAAAGAAATAACTTCGGGGTTTATAAAAGTTTACCTAAACAATTTTATTCAAAGTCAGTACGTGGAACTGTTTTCTCCATAGCTACCAAATTTACTGCGCGCTTGGCGGTTTGTGTTCCCGTTTAAATGCATGTAGAGATATTTTTCAAACGTTGGTTCCAAAAGTGCAGAATTAAGCGTGACCAGCCTATAATAAATAATTTTTACAGGAGACCCATGTGTCTGGAATTCTCTTTACAGTACTATTATAATTAAATTAAGGAATGGAGGAAAATCTAAAGTAACTACCAAATAATGTAAGATCTATAAGGTCCGCAAAATTGTTTACATCAAACATCCCCCATAAGGTCACAAGTGGGTTGGTGATTTTCGCATAACTGAGTCTAAATTGTAATCTTAATGACATAGCAAGCATGAGGGATCAGTTTTTATGTATAGCATATTCGTAAAGTTATACTGACTAATATGGCTGCGGGCAAAACAATGAATAGATCTAAATTATTTTAATGCGATAGAAGTTAGTAACTATAAATTGCATTTTTATACAATAAAATCGAAAAGGTAGCAAGAGGTTTGAAGCAATAAATTTATGTTCTGAGGTAACGAAAATCAGCAATAAAAGCTTCACAAAATGTTTCTGGCAGCTAAAACTACTTTTTGAACTCACTTGGGCTGGTGCAACAAACAAATACGCATAACAGGAACGATTCATTTCAACATAATATGGTTCCATTTGCTGGTCGTATGAAATTCTTAACTCATAAGTTGTCTGAAAACTTAGATTTTGCATCTGTATAGAGGCTTGTGATTTTTAAAACCTAACTGATTAATGCGTGTAGTTGTAACTATAAATCAATATTTCTGAATTTACGAGAGATAATAAAAAAAATTATGGATGTGTATAACGTGCTCGAAATATTATAAGAACTTATAAGCTGGTAGATGTATGAACGTATTCAAGCAAACACACATATTTCCATATTGGTCAAATATAGCGTCAGCATTCATAAGCTATCTAAAATATTATACATACTAACGTAGTGGGATAACTTTACAGTAAATAAAAAAGTGAAGTATAGAATTTTTTTCTGCAAGATAAATGGGTTTCGATATAAACCTTACTGCTCTTCATCACGTGTTCCTCTTTCGCTCTATATTTCACTGAACCCCCATTTGGAAAGTCGGGAACCGACACGTAAAATAAGAATTCACGCTTCTGAATGCTCGGAAAATGATAAGCTAGGTACTACGAAGGATTCTCATATTTACAGGACGTCGCTTTGAAGGTTGAAATACGCCGTGCGATTAGTTGCGTTGTTGGACGGTAACGGAACAGAATGCTACGGGATATGCACAGCGAACAGGTTTTACGAGAAACAGTAGTGAAATTTATCTCAAAATCCAGTAACTACTGAACGAGAGAAATTTTGTAAATTTTGTAATAAAACCGACGAATATGTGATATTTTTTTGGTAAATAAATTTTTCCACTATGGCAAAGAAAATGAGTGAAATTTGCACTACTTTAACTCCAAATGTATAAAAACATCATTCTGAATTTTTAATACAAGTAGCATGGCTTTTGAAACAATGTATAAATGGACTTCTCAGGTCACAAACGACTTCAGTGTGCAGCTGTGCGTTCGCAGTTGTGTGTAGAAAGATAAGATGGTAGCTGATGGTTGATGAGAGGGTTTAATTTAGAGTAACAAACAGCTATTTTACAAAACACTACATGTTATATTATGCGGGGGAGGGAGATAATTATTGATTATATTAAATTAACTACATAGGTGCCTATTGTTGATTTGTAATTGGACAGTCCCCGCCTTATTAACGTTACCGGAGGCTGTTTCAAGCTGGTCATCGGGCGACGGCGGCGGACACTCGCATAGACTTGATCTTCCCTGCAGACGACGCCTCGCGCCCTTACTTCGGCCTATATCGGCTTGCCGTTTCGCAAGGTGTCCCCGATAGCTGGCTAGTGGTGGGGATTTGTGCTAGCGGCCTCGCCCGGCGATTGTTGCAACACTTCTCGGCGCCTTCGATTAATAAGGTGTGAAGCCGAGTTCAAACTGAAGTGAAGTTGCTCAGGCCCCCCCAAGTTACATTCATAACAGTTCGCAGTTGTGGGTATACTCCATTCAGGGCTTCTACGCCCTTTCTGAAACAATCCTAAAAAAAATATTATCCTAATAGTAACATGTTCACCTGGTTTTTAAATATCTTCTATATTAAACATACTTAACACTGTCATCAACTATATAAACATTATGTTTCTGATTAAATGAAACATATATTTCGTATCTTCTATAACTAGTAATATTTATTTAGTATTCTGTATGACAGCAGCGATGTTTCGGCAACTAGTAAGAAATAGTTCACAGTTAACATGTTGTAATTACTAAGATTTTGGTATGCTTTTTCTAAATCAAACGTTTACTATTGGAATGTTTAAATTTTTATTTAGCACGCTGCACTAATGGAAACATATTTTATTGTTACTGTTAAAAATATCGCCACGAAATGCGATGCGTAGGCTCTAGAGGTTTCTTTTTATCTTCCGATGAAGAAATCGAATAGGCGGAATGGGGGTTATCCCTCTCTATAACATAAGGGTCGCAGCGCTGGAAGTAGCAGGGAAATTATACATGTTTTATGCTTGAAGGCTAGGCAGGGCACGGCTTTCAGACTAACTTATAACCTAACTTAAATTAGCGCCTATGCCTTGCTCGGGATTCGAACCCGGAGTCGCCCGCACCCCAAATCGGTGGTGCACCAACCGACTGCGCCATGAGATGTCGGCTATACACGTTTTAAATTTTAACATATTTCATACTTATTACAGTAATAATAATGATGTTTAAATTTGCGATTTCAAACTGAAACGAAATTGTAATGTTTGAATACATATTTTGGTGTTTGGATGTGATAGCGGGACGGTTACAAAATGGAATTTGGCAGAAGTGGTGATTGCTGGATCAAATTGTTAAGTTTTCTTCCTGTGAAAAATACTTAAAACCAATAAACCACATTTGTATACGTTGTGTTTTATAAACATACCTAGGCAAGTTACAATGTTGTGGTAAACCTGTTTTACCCACGGCAGGATTAAACATACTGTAACGTGTATCGAGTCGGTTGTGTGTGAAATGGCCATTGTTTCTTTTAGCTTCTCCATCGTGGTCGTTACACTGGGCCAGTGTGGGTGTGTTGTAGCTATGTACTGAGACAAAAATTTTATGTAGCACAGTATTTTGTGTTGTGAGTGTACAGAGAACAACAATGAGTTCTGACCTGAAGTTTGTACACGCGCGTATCAATGGGACAGAATATTTTTGCAGCAAAGTAAAACCACTTATAGTCCATTCCCGATTGGAAGCGACTTATGAAAATCAACCTTTGAAAAAACCCTCTAGGCATAACATGTCACCTGTTTTTTTCAATAACCTGTATTCCACAAATATATAACACTGTGGTTAACTTTTGAGTACTGTATTATTGAATAAATGAACCTTTACCTTAATATCTTCTATAACTTGTAATATTTAATTCTTTATAAAATATGAATTAACAACAGCGAGTGCAGCGACGTGTTGGCAACGACCGGTAAGAAATAGTTCACAGTTAAAATATTATTTGAAACTGGTTTTTTAGTATACCATTTGTAAATTAAATGGTGCCTATCGAAATATTTAAATTATTAAGTGGCCCCGATGGCAACATATCACATTTTTACAGTTTAAAATAACAGCGGAAAATATCGTGAGTAGGCCGTAATAGTACGGTATTGTTTTATCGAGCGAGAAAGCAATTGAAAAACTGTCTGCTGGGCGAGGCTGGTCGCACTCTTTCTCTTTCTTCGTCTCTTTCACACTCGGGAAATTTCACTTCGCTAGTACGCAAGTAAATTATATATGTTTTCAATTGTAGCATATTTAATACTTATTACAGCAAAATAATGATTTCTGGATGTGTAATTTACAACTGAAAAGAGATTTTAATGTTTTAATACGTATTTTAATATATTTAGATATGATGTCGGGGCAGTTACCTAGTGAAGTTGGCAGACGTGGCGCGCCATGACACGGCGTGTTGCTTTTTGTCAAACGAAACGTAAATTATACCTACTCCGAAAAATACTTCAAATCACCACATCATGTTTGTAGACGTTGTATTTTTTAAACCTACCTAGACAAGTTACGATGTTGTGATATATCTGTGTTTCCACGGCAGTAATAAATATACTGTGACGTGTGTTTCGTTAACCATTTCATCTGTGAAATGGCAGGCCTTTGTGTATCGTTGTCGATACGTTATCCCTCTGTGTGCGTAATTTCAAATATTTGATTAGCACTATTTATACGTTTTAAATGTGAACTGTTTTTACGACGAAGTTATTTATTTACATCCACGTCTGTTTATCACAACGTTGTACCTTTGCCCTAAGGGGTCTGAAACGCAGTCGTGTAACGTAACTTGCCACAATCCCAGAAGAAAAATACTTAGCCCAACGCGATAAATCTCAATAAACCTAATAAACAGTAAGTAGCAATGTATAGAAATATGAGCAGAATAAAAGTTATCGTAGGCTTATTTGTGTGCATGTTCACCGCTGTATTTTAAAGTTTGTATGACAAAAATGAGCAACACTAGTTGCGTGCTTGAATTTAATGTGCCTTTTTCACTGGTTGTTCCTTCGTTTTAATATTTATTCCAACTGAGGCCGTCCTTTTAGAGAAATGACCCAACACACATCAATAACAAAATTATAATTTCAATTAGTACAGCCCTTTACCTCGCAGTTGTAACAGTGTTAAACACAGTCGCGGCAAAATACTAACGTGCATTACATGTATTGAGCTACGTCGTGGAAAACAAATACGTTAATGTAAAATAACAGTAAGAACTGTCTTCAATTCAGGCATTTTTAAAACGTCATAAAGCTGACCTAAATAATATTAGAGGCCTAAACTGTGAATATTCATACGGAATGGCTTTTGGAATATGACAGAATTCTTTGGTAAAAGCTGTAAAGTGTAAACAACACATTTGACAGGTGTAAAAGTAGAAGTCACATCTCAATGTTTATTTTTAGGTATAGCGAAAGTATACGAACATATGTACATACACGATGGAATGTAAACATTTGTTTTGACAGATGCTTCATGGCAGTCACATGGCAATGTTTGTTTACATTTGGCGGAAGGATACGAAATGGGCCTGTAAGTAGATATTTAGCAGGGCTCCGAGAAAGTTGCGTCCAATGGGGCATGGACTATACACATGCCTTACCATGAACACGCGTCTCAGGAAAAAAATTCACACATGGTGTTAGTTGACGGGAAACAACAAACATGAACATTGGGAAGAATTTAGAACAAATCTACAGCAAGCTACAGAGTTAAAATATCCACAGAGACTTAGGGATAATATGTAAAATTTAATTCAAATGAAAATGTTTAATTCTGGCACCAGTATTTTAAAAGGAAATGATCTGTGCTAAATCCATAATACTGTCAGTGTAACCTTTAAACTGAGCTTGGAATTATCTGGCCATAGAGCAACTTTAACTTCTCTCGTGACAGTATCTCTTTGAATTTAAATGAAATTTTTCTTGAAAAGTTTTTATCGTTAGAAATGAAAATTTATATATATATATATATATATATATATATATATATATATATATATATATATATATATGTGTCTACTCAAACAAGTCTCGGCAAACATAATGCAACTTTGAAGGGCTCCATAGGCAAATGTCGAGCAAATAATTAATGTCCATGATCGCGTCTCTGATGCTTCAAATAAATTTGTAAATTAATTAAATACATTTCAGAGTTGCCTCATTTAAATTACGTAGCTGAAAATATTATTTCATAGTAGAATCTTGACGAAACCACGTAGGCCTGTGAAGTCTGCAGCAATCTAACTTAATCAAGTCCTCGGGCTTGTGGTACTCAGTATTAGAGTTCGTTCAGTGGCAAATTATCACTACGCTGTATTTCCATCTTGAATCAACTATAATAAATAACCGCGTAGGAAGCGCGTACAGACTTACTTCTCATATCAAACTGTTCCGTGTATTGCCCCCATCGCGTAGTATGCATAGAAATGACCTACTCGTTAGAAAATTAATAAAAACGAAATAAAATTCTTACCAGGCCTTACCTGACCCACAGGGTCAGCGTCCTACCTCGCGGAATTAAAATGGCTAAAATCCTATTCAACTACCTTCATACCTTTATACCTTGCGCCAACTACGAGACGGCTACAACACATATTATGCATTACGGCATGCGTTACCATGGCAACAAAAATAACAGATTACTCTTAGCTCGTGACCTCCGTCCACAAACCTCTTTGTAATAATTCTGAAAGACTTCCAATATAGTCGTTACAGTCGTACATAAAATTCCTGAGTGTACACGTACTTGCCATTAAAATAAATAATTAAACAACAGTAATTTAAATCGTAGCTGCCCTATTTAAACAAATAATAAACAATTTAATATTAAGCGTGTCGAAACATAGGAAATTAATCCTGCCAACATAAGTAGACAACATATAGTATTTTAAAGGCGTTAGAGTGTGTGTGATTGCAAATATTGGACGCGCGAAATTTATACATTTTAACCTTAAAATGGTTTTATAACTTTATAAACTATTTTTATGTGACGTCTGTTTCTTTTTCACAATTTTATAAATTCACCCCAGGTGTTTGAAACACAATGGTGTAACGTGGTTACGTTTATGTATATGATTGCCCAAATCCTATCAAATTTATAAAGCCCAGGCAGAAAAAAATTAAATAAGTTATAAAATAAACCTAGTAAAAACTATGTATGGAAAGAAATATGAGCGGAGCGGAAAAAAAAGTTACGGTAGGTTTATTTGCTTGCGTATTTGCCACTGTCTAAGTATGTCGCTGGTACGTGCAAAAAAAATAAGCCACTGTTTTATGCTCCGTTTTGATATTTATTCCAACCGAGGTGCTCCTTTTACTGAAACAGCCCTACGCATATCAGTAACAAAAGTTTAAAAACTACAGTTATTTCTCCGTAGTTGTGACAGTGGTAAACACAGTTGGGGCATAATATTAACGTGTATTAAGTGTAATGTATTACATCGCAAAAAACACAAATGTTTATAATAATAACCATAGAAACTATCGTCAATACAGACATCGTCAACAAATCATTAAGTTACTTCTAAATATGGTCATTGGCCTGAATGATGAACATTCATACTTAATGGTTTTCAAATATTTTACACTCCATTCACGGTTTCTTCGGATGTTTTGAAACGAACTTTTGAAAAATCATCCTAAGAGCAACATGTCAAACTATTTTTTAAATAAAATAACCTGTATACCACAAATATATAACGGTGTGATTAACTTTAAAGTATTGTATTCTTGAATAATTTAACTTTAATTAAGTATCTTCTATACCTTGTAATATTTAGTTCGTATTAAACACGAATGAAAAACAGCGAGTGCAGCGATGTGTTGGCACCTGCTAGTAAGAAATAGTTTACAGTTATAATATTGTTCAAACCTAGTTTCTTGGTATGTTATTTGTAAATTAAGCGTTGCTTATTGATACATTAAGATTTTTTGGCAGCACGGAAAGAAACATATTTCATTGCTACAGTTAAAAATATCAGCGCAAATTATTGTGCGTAGGCTCTGGTGACAAGGTTTTTTTCTTTTTCGCCCGAGGAAGAAACTTGAGCAGGAGGAGCAGAGCTTGTCGCGCGCTCTCTCTCTCTCTCTCTCTCTCTCTCTCTCTCTCTCTCTCTCTCTCTCTCTCTCTCTCTCTCTGAGTATCCCACTGTAACACAAACTTTATAAGTTATGTAAAGTCTAGAGTAAACGAGGTTAAGGAATATATTGAACATTTTTACAAACAAGAACAGGTATATACTTGAAACTATGTTATTACAACAGTTAAAGAGCTGTATGATGGAAAATTTCGTAACTTACTCTTGTTGCAATATCTGCCGAGTCACGTTTTCTCTACAACAAACGGTAAAAGGAACAAATTACTTGACTAAGAACTGTAACTGTTTACTTTGTCATTGGAATATATGGTAGTAACTTCTTCAGTGGTGTAACTGTAGCAGAATTACTTTAAAAAAAAGTAGCTTTCCTGTCATGTCACATAGTTAAGCGTTGCAACAGACAATTTCTTTGTTTGGAAATGTACAAACATCATTAAAAACGTACTGTCATATATCAGAAGTAATACAAACGTGTTAGCGTTTTATGTTATTGGCATCGACTGTTTATGAGACCGAGAAACGCAGTTTCGACAACGCATTATGTCCTCTACACGTGAAGACTTTAGAGGACGCGGCCTCCTTCTATGCATACTATACACTTTTGCACTAAATGTATGGCGTGTTTGGTTGTATCCTAACTATGTCACGTATCACAAGCATTAATATTTATATAGATTGTTCACGGTAAAGTGAGTACTTTTTAAGGCTCTCATGAATTTTTTCCTTTCATCCAATTTCCATCTTCCTCCTGATTTTTAATATAAACATTGCAACGAGGCCAATAAACACAGTGCATACATTTTACCACCATCAAAATTTTACCCCCCTAAACGGGAAAAAGGGGGGGGGGGGATAGGGTTCGTGCGACAGAAAGAAGTTGTACTTTCATATCCTATCCTTAGTAAAATGCAGTGCGAAATATTTTCATAGTATTTTTTTTTCGCTTGGTAAAATTAATTACTTTTTTTCGTGTTTTAATAATAATCACATTGGAAAAGTAAAATCCCTTTCTGGAAATTTAATAGATGATTTTAAAAAGTGTTTCGTACGCGATGCGAGACTTGGTGAGATTTCGACCGAAGGTGTGTTAAAAAATAATTTATTGCGTTAGGGAAACTTATTCTAATCGATAAACCGCGTTCAGTTATGTCTATTATTTCTTTTAAACGTGAGTTAATATTCATTTGAAATAATTTTATGGTTTTTTTAAGGATGTGCGTGGACTGTTTAATTCGGCTAGTATTTGAAAATTTGAATTTCCGATGCGAATTTCGCTAAGCTTCAAAGGAAGTTGTGTTAAAAATAATTTGTTTTAAAGCTTGGAATTGGTGTAAGTTTTTGACTTCGTTTTAGGTAAAATTCAGAATGCGTATGAACAGTGCGAAAACCGTTTCCTTCATTTGGAAATCTTTATTTAATATATTTGTCCGTGTCAACTGAAAATGTTTAAGTGATAGATCGTTCCGTATTTCATAATAAGCGATACGTGTCTAGTAGGCCTATTGTGATTAGCTACCAGTGGAAATATAAACCGGTGAATTCGTAAACAGAGATAAATATTTTTTAAATTGATTTGTGACATGTTTTATATGACGTAATATTTAGTTATTTTAATGTCGAGGAGTTTCCGCCTTAAACTCAGTCTATAATCAAACGTCGGCCGAAGCAGACGCAGGCTCCCATTGCTCCCAAAATCTCGCTCAGCTTATAATTCGCCACAAGTGCTACACTGGACATGCTACTGCAGCAACCTCCTAAGCGAACGGACGTGTATTATATTAAACACATTTAACGTTGTAAGATACGTGTCCATTCTAAATATAAACATTTGTGTTTTGAATTCGTCGGTATTGTGTTGTAGGACTAGTGCGGTTTTATTCAAGTCATGTAATTTATTATGTATTAAATTATATATTGGTAGGGAATTTAGATTATAACTTATTGCATTCTTTATAACACCACGATAGCTGCGCCTTTATTGATGTGGAAATAGGTTCTGTAAATCGTTTGGGATTCCTTAGTATTTGATTCGTGTCATTTATTTGTAGGGAAATAGTTTCTTTTTTGCCTTCGTTGTACGTACATCTCGTTACTTGATTTCTGTATGACACTAAGACAGCTGGCTCGGTCATTCACGTGGAAATAGGTTCTGTAATTCGTTTGGGATTCCTTAGTATTTTGATTCGTGTAATTAGTTTTTAGGGAAATAGTTGTTCATATTTTTTTTTAAGTTCGTTGTTCCATCTAGCACGTGTAGCGTAAACAGCATTAATGTAGATTTTTAAAGTCTTTCAATAAGTAATTTCCTTTTGTGATAGTCACGTAGTTTCGTTCCTTTTAATTGGATTACTAAACTGTCATTGTGTATTTGGGCATAAATCGTATTCTCTTCGTTATTTTCATTTCCGACACTTAATATCTTCTGTTTGTCGACGAGTCACGAGCGAGTCTCTCTTATTTGTCATAAATTATATTCCTACCATACAGGACGAGTTAGTAAACTGGCGCTGTAGATATCAAAATATTATTCACTAAAATACTTCGCCATAACATCAGTCTATAATCAAATATCGTTGCACGTGTCTCATCCCTCAGTTGCCTGCCAGATGGTAAAAAGGAAGGAACTCCTCCTTAATAGCATACAAAAATTAATATTACATATATTAATATATTATATAATATAAATATATACCTTCCACAACACATCACACATCATACAATGCCACAGCTCCCATTAATTGATACAATAAATTTAATTGAAATGATCAATAAAATCTTAGCATATTATCAATACGCGAATTAATTTATTGATAGGATTAAGATCGGCTTAAGGATTAATCCTATCATTCAACTTGATATCAAATTTATTGATAGGATTAACCAAAAGTGAAATGAAACACCCACGCTCCTACTACTCATTACTATCATAATAGTGTGGGTCACAAATTTGTATGTACATGCGTTCAATTTGACAATCACATTGCAGAATTATTTTTATTATATTAATATCTGTCGCTGTTCTTTCACTATGTGGCGGTATGACAGGACGTATATTATCATATAGGTATGACACGACAGTATTGACATATTTTTTTGTCAAATCCATGTTTACACGTCATTAATATCCTGTCACGATATTTAACTTCCCCAAGAAATACCAACCTCTTGACAAAAGGATATATAAGTAGGACCTATCAATGTATTTATAGGCTGTTCACGGTAAAGTGAGCACTTTTTAAGGCCCTTCCAACAAGCATTAACCAATAAATATATCATATTGCAGCCTGAGGCATTAAATTTTCAGGGCGGGGAAATGTATACACTGTGTTTATTGGTCACATTGCAATGTTTATATTAAAAAGAAGCAGGAAGATGGGAATTGGATGAAAGGAAAAAATTAGAAGGGCCTTAAGAAGTGCTCCCTTTACCGTGAATACCCTATACACAAGTGTTCTCGGACATGCCCCTTCTGAGGTTAACTATCACAGCATGTCTCGATCGCGTGTGCAAACAGGACATATCTCGGCAGTTACATTCATACACATTCGTGATAGCTGCTATCGTGGTAGTTACTATCGCTGTGTAAACGCGCGTTTAGTAATAATCATCAAGTCTCGATATTAAAATTAAAACTTGTGATATTATTCAGAAATACTTTACAAAATTTCTGACGTTTGTACCGTCTGTCCAACGTCCGTTTTTTTTCTTGGGATGGATAAAAATGATTAAGTAGGGAGAGAAGGGTATAGTGACCATCAACAGTTACTCCGCTGGTGATTGCTACAGTCTGGTGGCAAGGATTTTAAACTGTTAAGAGAGAGGCCATTAGTATTCTAAGCGCATCTGAGCTGGTGGTTTCATTAAAGTTTCGTTCATGCCGAATGTAAGGTAAGTGAGGACTAATTTTAATTTAATCTCAGTACGTTGTATGTTTATGATTACTCACCATAATCCCGCTAAAAGGTGATGTGTAAGTTTTGAAAAGTCCGTATCACTAAATTAAGCAGACTGCCTAGTTTTTACTATAGACAAACTTTCGTGCAGCGGTGTCCAAATGGCCAAAGTGGCCAACCACGTAGTTTGAACTAACGGGTTGAAACAATCGCCACTTGAGAGTGCAATGATTGTAATGAGCAAAAGGAGATGAACTACTATTCGACATGAGAATTAGCGCTAACAACAGCGCCACTGCTTCTAGCAGACAGCCGGAATAATATGCTAAATATTTTTTTCCAAACGCTCGGAAATGGCTGAAGCGTGTCTGTACAGGTTCTCATGACTTACTAGATTTTTAATTGGGTCATTAGTTGATGGATGTAGGTTATATATCTAAAGGTAGAAACTTTTAAATGCGAAGAACGTAAGTGGTCAGTTAGTGGCCACTTTACCTAACATAACAGGTCAAAGTAACAATTTGGTAAACAAATTTTTAAAGTTGAAAAAATTGTAATTTGCAGTACCTAATAATAATGTGTTTA
Source organism: Dryococelus australis (assembly GCA_029891345.1). Classification (NCBI taxonomy): domain Eukaryota; kingdom Metazoa; phylum Arthropoda; class Insecta; order Phasmatodea; family Phasmatidae; genus Dryococelus; species Dryococelus australis. Next base: position 331,599,024 of record CM056994.1, read on the forward strand.
GTTTGTAAAATAAATGCATTTTTTTATGGAGGGTGATTTTATAAACTTTTACTGGCTATAGAAGATTCAAATACTTTTTTACCTTAGCGTGTTCAGTTTACTCTGCTCTCCCCTACCTAATAAGGGAGTCTTAAATCATGGCTACAGAGATGAAAAGAGAAGTGTGTTGTGAGGTGAGTTTACAGGGGTACAGTACATCGCCACCAATATTTTTTGGGTGAAGGTACAACATAGATATCGTAAACCTCCCTTCCCCCGGCTCAAAACTAATTATTTTCTTATCGTGATCTTTAGTGCGCAGGAACGGAAATCTTCATTCTAGCAAAATTTCGTAACCTACTACACAATTTACAGACACAATTTATCCTATAGACCTGTATTACTTGCCTTAAATTCCTTAAATAACGAAAATTTATTTCGTTAAAGGATTTAACGAAAGGCCCAAAAATGCAATTAATTTATTATAGAAATGTTTGTGATAGAAATAAATTTTTGTTTCAATTTTCTTAAAAGACCTCGCTGTTAAGAGCCGCCCAAATCACTTTACTTCTTGTTTTGATTTATCTTGACAAAGCACTGAGGTCGCAAACTCATACTAAGTACAGTAGTATGTATGAAATATTTATCTTTATACTAGCTTTTACCCGCGGCTTCGCGTTCGTGTTTATAGGGATAAATAATGAAGTTTTGTGACTAAGCCTCGTCGCGTTACATAATCGCGTTGCATCTAAATTTCGCATAAGCATGACCGGAACGCCTAATTTTAATTGTAGCTTATGTGAGGGCACGCCTGGCAGCTATAGAGAATTCAAGAACTCTACAGGATATGTAGTGCTCTGTTCTGTGTACACACATATATATGTGTATATATATATGTGTATATATATATATGTACACACATATATATGTGTATATATATGTACACACATATATATGTATATACACTTAGCCACTGCGGCCCCACTTAACATAGTTCTATCCACTAAGCCACTGCTGCCCCACTTGGAATCGCTCTATCCACTGTGCCACTAAGGTTCTATCCACTAAGCCACTGCGGCTCCACTTAACATAGCCATTAAGGCTCCACTTGGAATCAGTCTATCCACTGAGCCACTGTGGTCCCACTTAATTAACTCAACATTGAAGCGAGGTATAAAAAGTAGCCTATGTTACTTTCCGGCTCTCCAACTATCTCTATGCAAAACATTACGTCGATCCGTTGCTCCGTTTTGATGCTAAAGAAGAACTAACAAACGAACACACTTTCCCATTTATATTATTAGTAAGGATAATGCAAATAAAAATAGGCCATATTTACAGGAGAGTGGGAGCATCCTTGTATAAACGCACACGAATAGAATTTCCCATATCCTTTCCGTTTCCCCACAAATTTCCAACAGCAATTTGAAGTCGTAATATTTAGTTTGGCTCGTGTCTATCTCTCCCCACCGCCTATCCCCCCCCCAAAAAAAAACATAATTAGAAACTACCCAAACACGACTGGACGAAAGTAACATTAGCAAAATTCTGTGGAGTTCAAAATTACTTTTAAGATGTTCCCGACTGTCAACGGACTCATTGGAGAAATATGTGTAAAACCTGATGGTTGCAGCACTCCAAATTGAACTTCGCCTTAATATTTTACACTCTTGCTAGGATATTTGCTATCCCTACGAACTTTCAGGGCCGCGGTGGAGCATTGGTTAGACTACTCGCCTCCCACCTAGTCTAACAGGCTAATGGCGAACAATTATTACAAACTAAATAAAATTATGAACACCATTATTTTCTTATTAATATCTGTCAGGACATGAATGCATCTGGACATATGACTCGAACAAGAATTGTAAAAAAATTTAAAACCAAATTAAACCATACTCTAATTTAGAAGTGAAAATAAATCAATACATTCTTAGTATTCACTTTTAATATGGGCTGAATACTTTGAAAATAATGTTTAAATAAAAATAGGTTCTTCAAAAAATGTTGCAGTGTCATAGATTTTCAAGTAGGCCTACATTGAATATCATTTCACCAAGTTTATTTAATGACGGAATATAATGACCGTATTTTGTCTTTAAATATCAGTGACATAATATACAACTGAAGGAGAAAATTAGTCAGAGTGACAAGGGCTCGAGAATTTTACGCGGAATACTAAACCTATTGATTTTTCGACACATACTGTAAACACTCTACACAAGAGTATGGCCTCGTGTTGTTGAGTTCAGTATACTAACTATAGGGCACATGAATAAAACTCATTAACTCCCAGAAAAATAGCTTCAGGGTGGTTTTTTTTTTGTGTTTCCGCAGTGTATATCGTAAAAAGTATGGAAAAGTTGAAAATAATGTTCAACTCACGCCAGAAATATTAAATATTGTTTTAATTCAAATTAAAACTCCCTACCCCGAAAAATTAATTACGAAAGCTTCAGAAGCAAGCCAGCAAAATAGTTTGTTGTTCTATAAACTGTAAAAATATTCCTACATAGCAGAATACCCTCACAGATATTAAAAAACAAGTGAAAACTCGTAAAATTCACACAACTGTAACATAGAGTAAGATGTTCACGTCTCAGGGAAGGTGATTATTTTTGATTAATTTGCTACCAGCAATTAAATTTTTACTAAAAGTAATTAAAATTTTTCGATTCAGTAAACATGCGAAACAATTTACTGCTGTGCTACAATAATGTAAAAGTGCTCACATAAGGAGTAATATTTCAGTTTCCATTGATGTGGTCTCGTTTCATTACCACAGTTAAAATAATTACTTTCAATAACTGAGTTTTGATAACGCCTTAATTTTCGCAACTGTGAATCAAGTTAACGAATAAACACACATCTTGCAAAGCCAGATAGGAACAGCATGCAGCACTGAATGTGTTAAACCAAATAATGTTTTAAACTACGAATGCGTAGTTTATTAGAAGCATCTTTAATGTGTCGTCGCCTTGACTTAAATGTTTATAAATATTGATGATATTAAGTAATGATGAAAGTGTTTGGATTATTAGCCACTGTGGCAGGTAACTTGAACAAATGAAGCATGACCGAAAGATAATATAGGCCTGCTTGACGAGATTTCAAATTCGTCACATTAGCGCAAAACGTCACTCTGCACACAAACGACAGTAAACATGATAGACGTCTTATGAAGTTCTGCGAGAGTCTAATAATGAAAACAATTTGAAGTTATTTTAAGATCAAATGGTGTCTCACACGGCATGGAAAATTAAAGCAAGAAAACTATTACAACAAAGTTTTGCGAATTCTTCAAATATGAAGATTAAGCAAATAAACGCTTGCATATAAACAACAGATTTAATCAATTGTTATTTCAAGCAAATGAAATTTATTTCTTTTATTATTAATACTGATTAGCTATCGATTTATTATTGATATTTTATCAACTGCGTAATTATTTCGGTGTAATTACAAAAAATTAAGTTTTTATATATATAGCTCTTTTATAGTTAACTGGAAAACACCAAAATTACTCGTTACAATAACAAAAAGCAAACGCATTACCATGGTTCAGAAAATACTATGAATTTCCCAGGACTTGGTTACTTGATATTTTTTTAATTTGCCATTAGTTCTCACTAACTTTATTGTAAGCATTTAATTTCAATTTTGGTTGTAACACCATACTGTATGGCACACGAAGAACGATGGTGCTATGTGAAGTCTTGGTATAAACTTTTGTGATTGTGACAAGTCATATTAAGTACAGCGTATGATGCCTTGCGAATTGTAATCATAAAAAACTCAACTGTTTTAAACATTTATTCATAAGCATGCCATGTAAAAAAAATCTTGGTTTTTTAAATTTAAAAATTGTTTTTAAAGTCTGTCAAGGAGACATTCGCCAGCACAGACCATTTTAAACAAGTGAATTTGAAATATTAAGCACAAGACTCAATAATTCTATAATACAAACAATTTTTCCAGGCCAAAAAGTATTTTTGAACGTTTCAAAAAATTATGTAACCTAGATAATGTAAATATTTTTCAACACCATTATGCCGCTGTGTTTACAAATTCCTATAGAATTCAAAAAATTACCCAAGGAATTGTACTTCAGAAGGCTTAACTAAAATTTGACCATATTAAGTAGATGACTACTGATGGAGTAGAAATACGGTAGAAATCTTAATTCTAAAATAACATTTTTTTTCTGTCTTCGGTGATATATGAATTCCTGATTGCATAACTCGCTAACCGAATTTCACCAAACACTGTGCACATATAGTACTAATTAGTAAGGACATCTAACCTTCTTCGATCACGCCACGAGCACACTTTAAAAGTAGCGGCCATTAAAGTATTCTAGGATGATTTGTCATATTTCGGGAACCACTCAACCTAATTAAAATAAATTTTGTAACCTGACAGTGCATCATGTATGCACTCAATTTAGATGTATGTGCCGCAGTTAATCCTCCGATTTGGACGATAGCACCACACGAAAAATAAATCCTGTACATTATATATGAAAAATGATTGATTCTACTATCGCCACATTTAGCAATTATGCAATGATATGATAGGTCATTTAAACATATGCATTTAAAATCGATCACACACTTATTTTCAAAATGGAGTTTATACTAATGTTTTTGGTCCATTTAATAGATAGATCTTCCATAGCGTTCAACCAATTTCTACCAAAATGTGTATGCTCAAATTATCTATTATAGGTATGACATATACCGACACTTAGACACTTATGTTCAACATATTGTACGGTTGCATCACACGAGTGAACCAAGTTTCTTTTGTCATACCTCGAGAAACGATTTCCCGATTTGTACCAAATCAAGGAAAGAAGTAGTACTGCGGCAGATGATGTAAACTCATATGTTTTAAGTTGTAGTATCGAAATTTAGATTTCGAATTCGTTAAATTGTACTACAGGGCTCATGAGACTCCGCAGATGTAATTAATTACTGAGATAACGATATCAACTTTTTTTAAAAATAGGAATATACTCATTTCTCACAATAGCATGTCATTTTATTAAGCGCCGAGTTCAGTGACGTGATAATTTTGAAAATCCTACCAGCACTTTTTGAGATATAAGAGGGGTTTTCAAAGGTGTATGCGTTTGACTGTAGCTGCGGCGGGTTAGGTTGAGTCATCCCCTTGGAGATGTGCAGCGGAGAGTTTCTACACTTACCTCGCTGCACATATTAAGCGGAAAAACGAAGGTATAAACGTGCTTCATGCATTACAAAATACGCTTTACTGCAAGGTTTCGACGTTTTTGTTGCATTGGTGTTGACTGTGAAACAGACACGATTGCGCGGGAATTAATTGTATATAAAGCTATAAGTATGACATTAAACACCTGTTTTATTTTTCTGTAACATCAACAGTAACACAAAAAAAAAAAAAACAACGTTCCGCATGTGTAGTGTCCAGTACAATTACTGTATGGAAGTTGGAAAATGCATGTAAACCATTACGTATTTCTGTTCCTGTACAACAGCAGCTAGTAGGCAGGTGTCGAGCAACAGTATTCCTAATAACATCAGTAATCACAACTAATAGAATATTCCAGAATGTTGTAATTAGTTACTCCCAAGGAAGGTACCGTTTATTCTCGTCTCGCATGTCCGCGTCCGATTACTAGCACGCCCATGTGTGCCTACTTCATCACGTGCTCGAAAAGACCACCGCCAACTGCAAACCACGTGTCCAGTCTTTTGGCTAGAAACGACAACACGGAGATAACCGTTGCCCTCGTTGTCGTAGTATATGATTCCACAATGCGGTGGTTTAGGTCATCTAAGGTCGTTGAGACTCACTGGCACACTTTCTGCTATACTGAATACAAAAAATAAAAGTCTATAGGAGTCAAGTCAGGTGAACGTGCTGGCCATAGGATGATGCCTCTGCGCCTATTCCACCGGTCTAGAAAAAGGTCGTTGAGTGCGTTTCTAGCAACAAATGAGTCGTGTGCAGGACACCCATCGTGCTGTTGCCACATGCACTGACGTATTTCCTGAGTAACATCTTCGAGTAGAGCAGATAGTTCTTGCTATATAAATTCCGTGGATATGTTCCCATTTAACGTAGGCTTACTCAATGAAATAGGGACCAATTACAAACTCACTGATCAACTTACACCATACATTCACGCTTCAGTGTCTCTGGAGTTCCACCTCCCAAGCCAGCGCCAGTTGACCAGATATACATATTCCTCAAGTTCACGTTGCCGTGGTTGCTAAACCTGGCTTTACTGGCGAAAAGAATCCACTGGAGAAATTGTCTTGTATCCCGAATTTTCAAGCGAACTGCCTGATAAGATTCCACCCTCCTCGTATAATCACGCTCCTCTAGTCGCTGATGAAGTTATACCATTGAGTAAAGATATACCTAGAGTGGACTTCCCCAGGTTAAATTTCGTGACCACTCCAGCTGTAGTTCGAGGGATGAACACCACGTCGCGCTAGTCCATTTTCGTGGCGTGAGTGTGGGGGATGTCGGCGGCGTTGCCACATTGATATTTACCCTCTCTCTCACTCATACTCCATCTCTGTCACCCCCAGTGACAACGCCGCAACAGTAGAAAGTGGTCTGATTGTCCGCTATCCACACGCTGGGACAGAAAAGATGGCGGACACCCGGGTTCCTTACTCACGTCGTATATATCCGTTTACGAAAAAATTACTAGTTCTGTAAAACATACGAATGGACCAAGTAAAACATAATGTACGCATAAGTAACAGGAAACGTTGAATATTACTTATACGGTCATAATAAAAAAATAAACACCACTTTATAAAATACGCGATAACTGTGGATTTATGTTATATATAATATCTTATCACACCGGTGCACTGTAAATGATTTGTGTAGCTCCCTGAGTTAGCGCGCAAGTCTGTGCAGCGTAACTGTAGAATCTAATGTTCGAATCCCCGACGGGTATCGAGTTTTTTGTGACAAATTATGGCTGTTTATAACATACTGTATTGTTAGAAAATTTTTATTTCCATAATAGCTTTGTGTAAAAGTAATAATACGCAAGTACCAGCATAGTACAGTAGTTGAGCAGTGGTTGTTTGCTAATCACATCAATTGTTTTCTAAAGTATATCATTTGATCTGTATAGTGTGAGTAATGTTAACAAACACACATGAAAACTTTAAATTTAATATTGTAACAGTTCTGTATTATTTTGGCCTTATAACCGTAAAAGCGTGTTTAATTACGAAGAGCACAAGATTGATTACTATGCTAATTAAAGATACACATTTAAAAACAGGGACGTAGCCAGGATGGGTTGGGGGGGGGGGAGTGATATATTGGGATATACCCCCCTCCCTCAATGCTTGAAATGAAACTAAAATTTGAAAACAAAATGACAAATTTTATTATATGTTAATTAAAGGAATATGTGATCTGCCTTGAACATGAAAAATGTTTATAGCATTGTGTGGTTCCATATCTGTAAATGAAGCCATTGATTATAAATAATTATGTAACTATAAATTTGTAATAATTCAGGTTTTGTATTTTGCTCAAAAATAGACATAAGAAATCTCTCCCCCCTCCCCCTTCGACAAGAGTACATTCCTAGCTACGTCCTTGTTTAAATAATATGCTAATATTTTAATGAGTGGTATATTTTCCATACAATAATATTCATATCATTTTCCATACATTAATAGTACTCGTACATTAAAATATAAACCAATGCAGTCTTCAGGGGAAAACGGAAACAATCGTCGTACCTTTTCGACGCACCACAAAACAACCTACATATAAAGTTTGGTTGAGTTTGTACCCCTGTCCCCTGCGAGTTGTTTTCCTGCATTATACAAGTTTCTATTAGCACTTTAGATAACGTGTGGGTATGAAAGGATGCGATATTTCTTCCTATATGCTATAGAAACTTGTATGCCTTCTGCTGTGCCCATGGGTGTAACAGAAAGTATGTGGTAACTGGGTATCGTGTAAGGCCGGTTTAAACTACTCACGCCTCTCGCAGAATTTAGGCACCAGAAACGTCTTAAATACTTTTTAAATATCGGAAGAAAAACTGTTTTGAAAATACGATACACTACATACTGATAGTATTATACTTACAATTAACATTGTTAAGTGGTAGAGGAATGCTAGTAAAAAGGAGAAAATACCCACGATAAATTAATCGAATCTACACTTGCTGTATGAATTAACACTCCTTGTTATGAAGATGATCGTACATGTTATAAGAAATGTTTCGTTAGTATAATATAATCGTGCAAACAAAATGAGTGGTCGTTAACGAAACAAGTATTTATTCATTCAACAGAACATGGGGCACACAGAACATAACTACTTTAGGAAAAGTAAATTACATTTATGTAAATATGCCACAAAGTTAACACACAAGAGTGCCCTACTGTCACAAATCATTCCAATTTGTACACAGTGTTCGTAAATTGTTGTCATTGGCCATTTGTAGGCTAGGAGACTACAAAATTCCAGACTACACAAAAAACCTTTGACACTATATTTATGTTTTTCTTGGTAACAACTGTACTCTATGAACAAAGACATTTATTGATTTGACTGCGTTTATACACACCTGTACACTGTAATGCAGCATAAGCTGCGACGTCTGAAGTAAAGCTGTATTTACAATATAAGTATTTAAGCATTATACTATGCGTTAAGTTGTGTGCAGAAGAAACGAATGTGTGTTCTCTTATGTTTTGGTTCCCAGTGGAACCTTATCAGGTCGAGTGCGTGGGTGGAATTTCCTTAAGCATTGAAATAAATAGTTGTATCTTATATCTTTCGAAAAAAAATGTTGAGGCTACGACCAATCAGTACAGAGTAGTCGGTGTTGCTGGCGGGAAACTGTTATTTACAGTAATGTAAGTATAAAACAATATGAAAAAGGCGTGTATGTGCACATGTTGACGAGTATATTTGTTCACAAATTATAAGCTTATCTAATAGAAAATGTCGGCTGTGAAGTATGATCTGCTTCAATATAGTTGTTTCTTACGGGGTGTTGTTAGGAACAAAAGTAAACATGACAGGCTTGCTGCCTGTTTAAATTCACTGGAATTAAGAATTAAAACATTAATGGAAAACTGCAAATACAGAAGACGACTAAAAAACACACAAACCGAAATTGTAAACATTCCGACTGTGGGCACTTTTCAGAATATTTGGGATGTGAATGTCGGTACAAAAATCCTGAATTGTGACCATTCCTACAATGTATACTTCTCAGGATTCAGTAACACAGTGCTTTGCTAGTAAAATGTGAATGGTTACCATTCAGGATTTTTCTGCGCAAGTATGGATGCAAAATTTCCGGAATGGTAACCATTCTGAATGGATACTTTTCAGCCCTCCCCCTTCCCCCTGACAAAATGATCATGCGATCCGATATTTGATACAAACATTGTGACGTATTTGGTAAATTGACATTTCTTATCTTGTATATAGTGGATGTTAGCAAAAATACAAATTGACAAAATCAGCGCCATGTTGGTTTTGACATTCAAAACGCACGCGAATGCGTACTTAAAAGGTTAAAAAAAAAAAAAAAAAACAAATAACTGATCATAAAATACACTAGACATTTTTTAAAAATCAAGTAAGTGTTGTGCTTTGTATACATATTTCGCAATACATGTTTTATTGTAAGTCGTTATTGGATATTATATTATTGAGTTGTTTATTAACATATTCGTAGCATTCCAGCAATGATCGTAAAAATATTGCGTCCAATTTAAATATTTAATTTATATAAAACATATTTTCACTGTTAATGAAAGAATGTGTTGTCACGAGTGCTAAACAAGTGACTGTCGACAACGTCCGGATTGAAACCTACGAAATGACAAATTACAAAATAACGAATTTGTCCTTACGGACACGGCCTTAGCTTGACTATTAATGATTGGCACCGAGTCATTGCATTCAACCGATGTTTAGAGCAGAAATAGTTATATTTTGTAATGTACGTAATCAGAAGTAGAATATTGCGACTCTCTTTGTTATGTCTATTTCTCATGCGTTCGTTAGTGTTAACATTACTGATAAACACTACAGTTTCAACGTTTTTCTCATTGTTATGAGTCCGAGGTTTCAGTGTACAATATACGATGTTGTGCTGTGTTACACTCGTGTAAATATAAACACACACAGCTGCTAACTTGTCAGACTATAGCCACTTATGCACATCATTATTGCAAACGTGGATCTTACAGAGATGACAGTTGTATTGTCGCTATATAACAAACATATTTAGAGCTGAGCATTAAATGTTATCATTAATGTCCTTTCCCCGCAGTGTGCAAAATGTTTTCTGCTTAATGAGATGCACGCTCATATAGCATTCGCATTCATCTACGTACGTAAATTTTTTACATATTTCGGGAAAAGACATACGTATGTACATGTCTCGAGTCCTATTATTTTTAAAATCGATTTGTATGTAGTTCATAATTGTTATTTCTAATATTTCTTTTTATAAAGAGAGGAAGGGAGGCATTGCCTTTCGAGAAACGCCACTGAGCAACGTTCTTAACAATGTATACTATTTAACCTTTAACGATCTAGAAGAGCCGGGATAAATATAACCAATTTTCGTCGTGATTTGTTATAAACCGGGCGTGACACTGAATTTATAGTTAATATGCAGAGCAATGATAACACTGCCAATGTTTTTACAAGGCAAGGCGTGCACGAGTGAAAACGTAATATCAATATCCGACATTTAATTTTTATTAATACCAATATTAATGTTAAAAGGAAATTTACCTCGAGTCGTTATCAGTTCTAATGATACATTATCGATAATTGCGTTTCACACTTTCATTGTCATGCGCTTTCCAGCTACATCTCCTAATGGATTGATAATTCTAAAGCTATGCGCCTACGTTCAAGCACATATTCAGTAAGCGTTTTCCGTCAAAATGCTTGTTCAGAATCTTATACGCTAACTAGATGCTGTAAAGAATACAGATAAGTATGACTATCGGAGTGTATCACGTATCGAGCCGAGTGGAGTATGCCTATATACGTAAGTGAATTCCTAGGTTCGGACACAGCCTTAATGACACTCGAATCGACACATTGAACGTACTGTAAACATTGTGTTCAAATGTAGACTGTCGTGCGTGCGACATATATTTCTCCACTATTAAAAAAATTTTTCCTGTCCATTTCGTTTCACATAAGAACGGAACGAAAAGTTTACTGCCATACATAACATCATTCGTGATTAATATTACGTTTGTAATTGGACCCCTTTTTGCAGAAAGGAACCAACCCACGAAATCGTAAAAAAGTATCCTAACATGTAAACTGAATCGTTACACCATATTCTACATTCTGATGGAAAGACCCATCCTAAACCCGTATTTTTCTGTCATCTGTGCTTTGTTAAAATTGACATTGAATGCTCTTTGGCAGAAGTAGATTCTGCAGAAAGGAACCATGTGGTTTGGTTCTTTTCTGCAGAACATTGTACTACAGTACATTTATATTCAACAGAACAGCAGCATGTGAGTTGTTTCATTATTTTGTTGACACACAAATACTATTAGTTATATGTTCTTAGGAAAGTACACTGTAATAAAGATTGTTAAGGTAGTTTAGGCATGCTGAATGTGTTTTTAAGTGATTGTAGATCTAAATAATGGAAAATTTAAGCCTAGGCAGAAAAATTGTTGAGCTTTGTATATCGAAAAACCAAGAAAAATATTATGGTATGTGTCCTAATTCTGAACAAAGTTATATACTCCACGATCAAGACGAGGACACAAGAAAAAGTATAAAACATCAAAAGAAGAAAAAAAAAAAATACAAATAGAAACGAAGAACATTACAATCACAAAGGTGTAAAAGTTGTGAAATCTTTTAAAGATTACCAATGCAATTTCTCACAATAGTGCAATGAGTGACTGCTAACACAAGCCAGAAAAAAACATTACAACAAATATTGGCAGCTTGGCTCATATAAGGTACAAATCACTTTGTCTCTCTGCACTATATACAGAAAGTTGTAGGTATTCTATAACTGCATAAAACATGTAATAAAATTATTTACATATTGTATTATTTAATTTATTATTACATTAAGAATGTTACTTGGCTCATATAATCGAATAAATTACAAACGAATATTCCATTCTGTAGAAAGGAACCAACTCACAATATATTATTAGTTATTATTATATAATGAGAAATACTACATATTGTCTCCTGAAAATTGGATATAAACATTTCGTGATCAAGTAAGAGTGGTGGTTGTGAATATTGGCTGTTAACTTCAACTTGTGAATTGATTATTGAAGTATATCTTTAACTCCAATTTTCTCAGTTTCATTGTATTGTGGGTTAGTTCCTTTCTGCATAACGCGGTCCAAACAGTACTCGTATTTTATCATGATCACCTAAACTATAGTAAAATAATAGATTATAATTAAAAACAATGACCGTTATATATTTATGATAATTTATTTTCGCAGGCCTCCACTAGTAAATCATGAGTTGGGTATTCACAGCTGCTACGAATGCTGGTAACTCGGGTGTGACAGGCTCGCCTCTGGCAGATCTTGAACGAACACGTGGGTGAGCCGAGGCCAGGGTTACAACATACTTTTACCCGGCTGCGGAATCGGCAACACCGCGCGGATGACGTCGAGAACACTAGCGCTCCTCTGAACCAACAGCGGAACTAACGCATAAAACTGGTCAGACTTGTTCCTATCCCACGGCCACTCTTGTGTATATCTTTACGCAATGGCTATACGTCCGTGCCGTTGCATAATGCGAACAACACTTGCCTGGCTTTTTCCCCGAGCCACTCGCTAGTTCCCGTTATGCTCACGTGTGGATTGCGGGCAACTGGCGCCAGCGTGTCGGTTTCCTGCGTTCCCCACTGTTGCTGGCACGAGTCTGCTTCCCACAAGAGTATTCCGCTTCCCATCTATAAATAGTTTCCTGCAAAGTCTCAACAGCGACATTCGCGACAGGCGCTGTCGTATCGGGATAGCTCTCTGCGTATAACTCTACCGCTGTCGTCACCATTTCGTTTGCTTTCGCCGGAAATCAGAAGCATATCAAGTCTTTCCTCACTGTCGTTCCTTTAGCTTTGCCAGGATCCACAAATACGGTAAAATGGTAGCATGCGTTCGATACCTGTGAGACTGTATCACTAGCGCGTGCGTACACTTGCTAGGAACACTCCGCTCGACATCCTAGTGGATGACGTAACGTAACCCTCCACAGCTACAACCAAATGCATACACCTATGAAACAACACCCTCCCCCCCCCCCCCCGAACTAATATCTCAAAAAGTGCTCGTCGGATTTTCAAAATTATCACGGCAGTAAACTCTCTGCTTAATTACATATTAGGCTATTGGGAGAAATGTGTATATTCCCATTAAATAACAAATTTGATGTCGATATCTTAGTACATAATAACATCTCGGAACAAGTATATAGGGTGTTTTACGAGCCCTGTAATGCCATTCATAAATTCGAAATTAAATTTTCAATCCCTTCAGCTGTTTGGAAGATATTCGACGCGAACATTTAAGCTGAATTAACCTGTATAACTACTATCAAATGTGCCTACACTGAGCCTCTTTTGTTCGCCGTTTTGTAAAATAATGCCACAAAAATAAATACAATTTTTGTTATGTCTCGGAAACAGATCGATTCATACCAAATTTTGCAGATAAGTAGTACCATGGCAGTTGGTGTAAAATTGTAACTTTTAAGCAGGTCAGACACTTATTTAAAAAATGGCGGCCTTATAGTAATTTTAGTTTAATATGCTATTTCGTGGAAACCATGTAATTAATTGCAACTTAACTTTGTAGACTGGCGAACCATTAAATGTGTCCACACAAAGTGCCTTTTGTTCGCCATTATGTGGGGTAAAATGACATTACAAATTAGAACTTTTATGTCATATCTCCGGAGAAAACCATCAAATTCTCACCGAATTTGGCAAACAAGTAGCACTATGGCAAACTATTTAAATTATATGTTTTTATTAGGTCAAGTGCATACTTTCAAAATGGTGATCATATAAACTTTGTATCTCAGTATGTTATATCTACGAAACTACGAAATAATTCCAGCTTAATTTTGTATGATAGCAGAATCTGTTATAACCATTAAACTTGTCTATACAGAAGGTTATAATTCTGCCATTTTGTAAAATAGTCCCACGTGGAAAAATAACGTTTTTATGTCATATATTCGGAAACAATCAGTAGATTCCCTCCAACTTTGGCGAAGATGTTGTACTGTAATAGGCCATATTACTTTGTATGTTTTTAATGTGTGCTAATTATTTTATGAATGGCGCCTATACAATCACTTTAGCAAAGTGTACTATACCCAAGAAATATATACCCGATTCTAACTTAACATTGTAAACTTCATCTATGACAAGCATAAAATTTGTTAATACATAAACGTTTTATCCTCCATTTATAAAAATCTTTCCATGAAAAAATTGGAAGTTTTATGCCATATCTCAAGGAGGAATGAACCGATTCCCACCACATTTTACACGAAAATAGTGCTACTGTAGTGTGTGTAAACTAACATGTTTTAGGTGAAGCAGGCCTTTTTTATATGGCGTTACTGTAAATAATTTAGGTAAGTATGTGATTTATATTTAATAATTTAACGAAATTTAACAAAATTCTGTAAACTAAAAGTATTCATTAGAATCATCAGCTGAGAAAATTGAACGTTTTCTCATATTTCTCCAAAAAAATAACCAACTTCCACCAAATTGTGCACACCAGTATTGCTACAGAAGCCAATGTAAACTTATATGATGTAAGTGTGGTCAGACATTTATTTTTAAAATGGTGGCCATATGAATATTTCGGAAAGTTTGTAATATCTATTAAACAATTTAATCAAATTCAACCAAACTTTTTATGCTGACAGCATCTATTAGAAGCATCAGGTACAGAACCTCATTTTAGGCAATTTTATACGATAACACCAAATAAGAAAATAAAATTTTTACACCCATTGACCAATCTACCGATCTCCACCAATTTCTTCACACACGTAACGATACGGCAGGCCATCCTAAAATTACGCGTTTTATGCGGCTCTGACATTCATTTTCAAAAAGGCAGTTCTGTGAATATTTTGGTTTTAATAAACCCTACCATTGAGTGGGTTAGAAGTAGGCCATATTGTGTGTTCACTCAGAAGACTATGCCTGCTGGACGACCGTATTTGTATGGTTGGATTTGGAATAATATTTTGCATTCCAGCGTTTCTTTCTTCATGTTTTAAACAACAAAACAACCTACGCTTGCAGTGATTTCTTTTGTACTAATCAATGCTTTTAAGTGGATCTTCTGAACTTTAAATTTTTTAACTGTTTAAATTCGACGTACATATCGATGTCGTAGTTTTTCTTTGCTTAACCTGTGTGTTCAATTTAAACTTTGGTGTGATTCTTTTGGCAGTGTAGAATGAATCACTGTGTAGTAGTGCAGAAGGTTTTGTTCATCACTGTACGTGGTTAGATGCCCAAGTGATTACTTTTTAAAATATTAGGTGCGTTATTAGAATTTTTTCGTGCTTGGAGCCTGGATGTCATTCGTTCATCCGAAAAACCTACGTTAAGTTAAAAAAACAAATGATCTAAGCAATAAGTTATTGTTAGGTTTAGTTCATTTAGTTTTAAACTATTTTTTGTAGATTCCTAGTTTAGTTGTGTGTATGAATTCTATTGTAGTTGAATAATCTTATTTGATTATATTTTAGTTAGCACTTAAGAGTTATTCGGAATAAATTTCTATGCCAATTCACGTAATAGAGTGTGTAGGTTCCGATAATTTATTCGATAAAAATCTGTTTTTTCTCTAATCAGTATGCTGTTGACGATACGTTAAACCACACAATGAATGCGCCGGAAACTTAACTTGAGACCACCATAGAAAGTAAAGTTGCATAGAGCAGTATAACTCACTCGATTTAGGACGTTCCGACTCTTACGATTACCGCTTTTCTGTGGCGGAGAAGTGGTTCGAGAGATGCTAAAAGAGTGATGCACAAATCGCTTTGTCGACGGCCTGTATTGGAATCTTGACTTATTTCGTACGATTGTCTACGAATGTAGTGTAGACAGAAATTCACGCAGGAAAGGAAATGCCTACAGTCCATTCACGATTAATTCCAACTTTTCTGAAGCCCTGCTGGAGTTCTACTGCATCAAGCAAACGAAGTTTAACTAATCATAGACAATTACAAGGAAGGGAGAGTGCACCTCATTAGTGCCTTCTCACACTAATGATATGCTGCTTAAGAACTATTACTTACTGTGTATTACCAACACACCTATTTTCTCACTGTTTTTACTGATATGGATTATAAGTGGAATATTATTATTTAAAGATAAAATGTAAGTAAAACTGCAAGTAAAAAAAATATAGAATTCTTTAACTCTAACACGGTACATAAAACCCTTGTGATAAATGACGTCATTAGGAAGAAACAAACACGTCATACATATAGTATTTAAAGCCTTAATTAATTGCGAAAATAATCTTGACTTCATTTTGTCCTAGCAGTAGGTGTCAACGATAGGTTTTAATTTGTTTTGGTGAATTCGACGAATTTCATTAACCGGTGTCGGCCGTATTCTATTATCGTTTATCGCACCACGACGTTCACGTGAAAATAATTTTCCATTTCCAGTGAAGAGCGTTTTAACTACATAGCCGTCCTTCTCTGAAATAAATAAATTCTGTGAAGCAAGGCTCCTTTTTATACGTAATACAATGATAAAAGAATAAAGAAAGACGCAAAAATTTTTTTTTCCGCGTGACGTCAAACACCAACAAAAGACGGGCTGTTTCCGCATCCTGATTTCGAAGAGTTGTGAAGTCCCTCGAATTGTAAGAAAAGAATAGCTGACTTGAAAAGGGAGATTTTTCCTGCTCGGAGGCTGTATTTAATTTATGATAGCGCATACGTTTTACTAGCACAGCGTCCGATAGAAACTTTTCAGCCAAAAATGGGGAAATCTGCCGAAATGTAACTTAAGAGAAAGTACTGTCATGTATTTTCTGAGGAAAGAATTTGGATGTAGCAACCATCAAATCTGTTGAAAGTAGGGACAGCCATCTGATGTAGGTACCATCTAAATATTGGTGTATGCATAGTAATGGCGACAGAATTGTTTGTCGTGTTCCTGTTTGTGATTGTTTTCCCTTCTATAGACTTGGTTGATACAACGGAGCACTGCGTTCCTACTACAGAACAGATAGTGCCTATAACTAGAGACCTGAAGAAATCGCGGATTCATTTTGGGACAAGTTAGAATTCAAAACATGTGTGTTTATATAACATAAGCAATTGGTCCACACAGTGTTTGACACCTCTTGGAGAACGCTGGCCCAATCGTTGCCTTCCGCGGTGACAGCAGACAACCAATGCAAAGTTGACATCGACAAATTTGTACATAAGACTGTAGAATCTAGCCTGCAGGTCATTGAACTCGCGAATTTTTCAGGTCTCTACCTATAACAGAATAACTTGAACATTATTTTAATTGTTCCCAGGACACTCGGAATCGTAATAACATAACAGTATGTTCTACTGCTAATACTAAACAGTTCTGTAATCAGATTAGAGTATAAAACCACTTTTCATTGGGTTTCAACTCAGTACTAGGAAATATACAAGTTGCGCACCTCGGTGTCATACGTGGAAGCTCAGAGCTGTTCATGCTCTGTCATTCCGGGCGGCCGGCGGCCATTTTCCCCTCAAAATTTCCCGATTTTCATTCAAAAAAGCACCGATCCCCCGAGCTGCAAAGACGAGCCGCAAAAAGGCACTTTTCGATCTATCGGAAGGATTTGGGAAGCTCGCTTCTAGAGGGCAGAACACTGGTGGCCATATTGGTTTAATAGGCATAATAGATTCACAGGGTTCAGGGTCCGGAGTCAGACCTAACCATAAACCATCTTGGTTCTGCCAGCCATTTTGTCCGCCATGTGCAATGTCGGTGACCTTCATCTTTGACCTTGATTCCAGTGACATTTGAGATTGAACCAAAAACATCCAGAAAAATCTAAAAAATATTATAGAATAATACACTCGCAGTCTTCAACTCTGGTGTATTAATGGCTTCGTTTAAAGGTTGTGGCTTTTCGTAGGTACACTCCTGCCAAACATTATACTTATGGGACCTTCTTCAAATTATTCCGTTAATTGAGTGATTATCCTTTGCTTAATGTGGTGAAGGTGTGTGTAAATGATTTTTGTTCAAGCAAAGTTATCCTTAAAAACATCATCTTTTAAAGTACCCTTGAATGCTGCTTGTTTAACGTTGTATCCATTCGACGTGGTTTCGCCAACAGCTGGTACAGATACTTTGTTACCTGCAAGAAACTCTACCTGTACATTTCTTCTTATGTCTCTTTAGGTTATCACTGCATTTGAACAGATGTTTGCACTTGTCACATCGTTGCATAGCACAGGAAGAATTTTTCACTCAAGTAGTTTTTTCATGCTTCCCCGCATTTCGGCTGAAGACATATAACTTGTCACAGTAACAGCGACGAAGCATTAACGAGATCACCAATGGTGACACTACGGTAGATGATCCATCCGAAGAAGTCGATGAGGCAGTGGAAGCCATGCCTGAAGAAGTCGATGGTGCAGTCGACTCCATGCCTGAAGAAGTCGAAGGTGCTGTCGGCGTTATGCCTGGAGAAAACGAAGGCGACACTACTGTAAGTGAACATTACGAAGAAGTAGATGGCGACACTGCTGTAGGTGGCCCATGCTAAGAAGTATATGGCGACACTGCTGTAGGTGACCCATGTGAAGAAGTAGATGGCGACACTGCTGTAGGTGACCTATGTGAAGAAGTAAATGGCGACACTGCTGTAGGTGGCCCATGCTAAGAAGTATATGGTGACACTGCTGTAGGTGACCCATGTGAAGAAGTAGATGGCGACACTGCTGTAGGTGACCCATGTGAAGAAGTAGATGGCGACACTTCTGTAGGTGACCCATGATAAGAAGTAGATGGCGACACTTCTGTAGGTGACCCATGATAAGAAGTATATGGTGACACTGCTGTAGGTGACCTATACGAATAAGTATATGGAGACTCTGCTATATGTGACCTATGCGAAGAAGTATAAGGTGACACTGCTGTAGGTGGTCCATGCTAAGAAGTATTTGGTGACACTGCTGTAGGTGACCTATGCGAAGAAGTAGATGGCGACATAGCTGTAGGTGACCCATCCGATGAAGTATATGGTGACACTGCTGTAGGTGACCCATCCGATGAAGTATTTGGTGACACTGCTGTAGGTGACCTAAGCGAAGAAGTAGATGGCGACACAGCTGTAGGTGACCCATCCGATGAAGTATATGGTAACACTACTGTAGGTGGCCCATGCTAAGAAGTATATGGTGACACTGCTGTAGCTGACCTATACGAATAAGTATATGGAGACTCTGCTATATGTAACCTATGCGAAGAAGTATAAGGCGACACTGCTGTAGGTGGTCCATGCTAAGAAGTATTTGGTGACACTGCTGTAGGTGACCTATGCGAAGAAGTAGATGGCGACATAGCTGTAGGTGACCCATCCGATGAAGTTTATGGTGACACTGCTGTAGGTGACCCATCCGATGAAGTAATTGGTGACACTGCTGTAGGTGACCTATGCGAAGAAGTAGATGGCGACATAGCTGTAGGTGACCCATCCGATGAAGTATATGGTGACACTGCTGTAGGTGACCCATCCGATGAAGTTTATGGTGACACTGCTGTAGGTGACCCATCCGATGAAGTAATTGGTGACACTTCTGTAGGTGACCTATGCGAAGAAGTAGATGGCGACATAGCTGTAGGTGACCCATCCGATGAAGTATATGGTGACACTGCTGTAGGTGACCCATCCGATGAAGTATTTGGTGACACTGCTGTGGGTGACCTAAGCGAAGAAGTAGATGGCGACACAGCTGTAGGTGACCCATCCGATGAAGTATATGGTAACACTACTGTAGGTGGCCCATGCTAAGAAGTATATGGTAACACTGCTGTAGGTGACCTATACGAATAAGTATATGGAGACTCTGCTATATGTAACCTATGCGAAGAAGTATAAGGTGACACTGCTGTAGGTGGTCCATGCTAAGAAGTATTTGGTGACACTGCTGTAGGTGACCTATGCGAAGAAGTAGATGGCGACATAGCTGTAGGTGACCCATCCGATGAAGTATATTGTGACACTGATGTAGGTGGCCCATGCTAAGTAGTATATGGTGACACTGCTGTAGGTGACCCATCGGAAGAAGTCGGTGGAAATCGCTATCACACTCAGTGTCATGCTCGAAGAAGTCTATATTAGTACTGCTGTTTCGTTGCTAGACCCGCTACCTTTGTCATCATAATGTTTTTTATGTGCTTTCACAAGCTGAGAAGATTTATCTTTCATGTCATCTACTATCAAACTAAGGCTCACAACTATCCCCAAACTGTTTATAATATACCCATATCGAAGCCTTTGACGTCATGTTGACTTTAAACCAATCATATTACTCCAATAACACACTGTGGGTACATTGCCCAGCCAATGAAAACACATGCAGGAGTCAATCGGGAGGAATCAATCTTTCCATAATTCTTTTGCAATCCTCACCAATCAGCGCTGTATGAAACTCAATCAGCACTGCACGCACCACAATCAGCTCTGCACACACCATATCATCACCTCACACACCGCAATCAGCACTGCAAGAACTCCGAAATCAGCTCCACATGTGTGCAGTGCTGATTGCGGTGCATGTGGTCCTGATTGTGGTGCATGCAGTGATTATTGTGATGCATGCAGTGCTGATTGTGGTGCGTGTGGTTCTGATTACGGCTCATGCGGTGCTGATTGGTGAGGATTTCAAATGTTTGATGGAAAGATTGTCTCCCGCTGACTGACTCCTGCAGACTGACTACTGTCTATAATGTCTTAGTGCCAGCATGTAATTGGCTGATCAATGTTCACACAATGTGTTGTTGGCGTAATATGATTGGTTTAATGTCAACATGATGACATAGGGCTCGGATATGGGTATATCATAAGCAGTTGGGGATCAGATGTAGGACTGAATTTGACAGCAGCTGACATGAATTCTACATCGTCTCTGCTTGTGAAAGCACTTATATATTATGGTGATAAATATTGCGTATCCAGCAATAAAACCTACATCAGTAAGGCCTTCGACTTCTTTGAGCATGATGCTAACAGTGCCAGCGACTTATTCATATGAGTCACTCGCAGTAGTGTCTCCAATGACTTTTTTGGATGGGTCACCTACAGCAGTGTTGCCATCGACTTCATGAGTGTTAAGTCAGGGGTTTTGGGTCTTGAGTCAAGTGTCAAGTGTTTTTTGGGATTTTGCTAACTATTTTTTTTTGTAATTGTTTGGGATTTTTATACGTGTTTAGTGATTTTTAAAGTATAATTTTTATATATTTTTAATTTTCTTTATTTTTGAAAGGTTTTTGGGACGTTTGTAGATTTTTGTAGATTTTAAAATATTTAAAATAAATAATTAGGATTTTTGATTTAATGTCAAAGGTCACTCGAGTCAAGGTCAAAGGTCAATTTCACGGAGATCTAACATGGCGGACAAGATGGCTGGCAGAACCAAGATGGTTTATGGTCTAGTCCTTGAAACCTGTGTATCGATTTGACATACCCTATGCCTACTAAACAAATATATGGCCACCACTGATCTTCCTTCGAAAAGAGAGCCTCTCAAATACTTTCGATGGATCGAAGAGTTCCTTTTTGCAGCTAGTTTTTACAACTGAGGCATTGGTGCTTTTTTTTAAAGGGAAAAATGGGAAATCTTGAAGGAAAAAAGGGAACTTTTTGAGGGAAAAGGGAAATGTTTAAGGGAAAAAGGGAAATTTTTAATGGAAGAAGGGAAATTTCAAAGGAAAGTAATTGATTTTGAGGAGAAAATGACGGCCGGGCGACCGCAATAACAGAACATAAACAGCTCCGAGCTCTCTCGCATGACGCCGATGTGCCCAAATTCTCTATTTTATACTACCCAACTCACTTGTAAATTACATTGAGATACTGTCATTTCTAGGAGTCGTGTGAATCTCCCGTCGTATAACCTATACCGGAATATATCGAGGTCACTAAAAGGAAATTATTTCACAATGTTATTTTAATTGGCAAAGGATATGACGTTTTTTGTTTTCGTATTGTTAAAATAAATGTTGTAAGTGATAGCGTCCCACTTCGTCATATATATGTTCATTCAGTATATAAGTTTTCGCTTTGATATGTGGTGCATGAAACGCAGATATTTAACTAACGGTTAACACTGCCACAAGCACGGCCAACTTTTGTGCACATGCCACTGACATGAGAAGACGAAAAAATGAAACGTATGCCTACTTGATTTGATCATTCCATATAGGTCAGTTTCGTTTGAGTGTAATTTTTTAAAACGTAGATGATAAACTATTTAGTGAAGGTATGGATAAAGTAGATAACGAACGTCCGGATCTTCGTGCGACTCGAAGAACTGACGAAATTGTTCCAAAAATTGATTAGATTTTTCGGAATATAGACGTCTGATCTTCTGGACGATTGCAGGCACGACAAATATGGACAAAGACAGTGAGGCATTTTCTTCATGAACGCATCCTTGTGCACTAGTATGCCCCATATTAACTAGATATGGCACTGCGTGACTTCTGCTTCTTTCCCGTAAAGTGAAAAGTATATAGAAAGAACACATTTTTTTTGGTCTTAGAAGAGATGAAAAAGCTAACGGCAGCCATGACAATGAGCTGCAGTACTACTTTCAAAAGTAGAAGATACATACGCCGCACTATATCGTTAAGGAAGTGGAGCATGATGAAGGAGTTGCAAGGTACGTTGTAATATGTTGCTACAAAAACCACATTTTTCTCACCACTTCGGCGACTTAACGGTCACAAATCGTATACGCATAACTAGCTTAAAAATATGTGAAATTATTGCTGTATGTCTACTAGAATATGAAACCTCAGAGTAACGTTTCGTATTAAAATATTACATAATTTTTTTTATACAATAACATCATACTTTCTGATTTCAATTGATGATATTATGTATATGAAATTGAAGTAGGTTCACAGGAAATGGAAACTGCAACTCCTAGCTTAATTTCATAAAAGGTTACCAACAATAATCATGATTTAAGTTTATGCCCTAGATTGAATTGCTTTCTCAATAATTAAATATAACTTGAAAGGCAGTTTATGATACATAACACGATAGGGGGGAATGTAACAATTAATTAATGCGTATCATCAGTAATGATCTTCTGTGGCTTAAGCAATCAGTTGAATGCCAAGGAGATTGGAATATCTGTACGGCTTCTTAAAGCTGATTTATTTTGCGTGTACGATATTACAGGGCGCGGTGAAAGCAAAAACACTTGTACCAAATTCATAATAGGTTTTACATTCATAAGTATCATGTTATTCTTTTATGATATTTATATTAATGCTTATAATTTGTTTCAAACCCTTCTTAAAACAGTCGAAATTATTACTTTTTGCATTGACGCAATGCACACCATGAAAGGGATCTCCGAATTTAGCAGTGAAAATATTCCAGTAGTCTTACTTCGTCAGTTACTGCCCGTATAAAAGCGCTCTTCGACTTGGAGTTACATTCCAGTTTCGCCAAACAATTCATTTCTTTCGTGTACTTGAATATAACAATGAAACGTACTATTTAAAATGACGTACACTTATCTTCCAGAAGAGTGCTTTATATGTATTGGCTATAAGTGCTGAGAAAGCACTGAATGGTTTCCAGGCTCACTATCAATCGTAGATTTTGAACGCTCTTTATTCAGAAAAAAAACTGTAATTAATACCGTTGTTTTACTAATCGAACAATTTTAATTTTGAATATGTGACTTTTTCTACGTGGTGAATTTTGCGCCATTTACTTGCTTACCTTAGCACATCTCTTTTATAACTTATGAAGTAGTTTCTTTTTTTGTTTCCACATATGAATATGAGTTACTTACTTTTGCTTTGAAAATACCAAGTACATAGTTATTAGTAAATTTCAACAATTATATAAGTATTATACGTTATGGGTGATAAACGTTTTATTAAATAAAAGTATTTGAATAATATTTGCGCTATGGTATGGGCCTTGACCTCTATCTTAAATAATTACGAAATATGATCAGCTGTAATACATAAATGTGAAAATCAGACATAATTTTATCTAGCTGATATATTAATAATTGTTCTCCAAAATATTAGTTGTGAGATTTACTAAAGACAGTTTTATTTTAATGGATCAGATGCTAAAAATATAACGATTAATTAAATGTGCACACCCGTTTACGCTTAGTCTTAGAAGACTGACTAATATTTGCCTAGCCCAAGAAAAACCTAAAAATCTCCTAAGATGGAATACTGTCCTATGGTGTTTTCACACGGCGGAACAAAATTTAGGGAGAGTCATCGGATTCAAGTTTGGATAACGTGATTGGTAGTCAAGCAAAATATTCTAGGGGCGTGAAGGAAACACATGAAACTAATAATTTTTTACGATAACACTCATCTTCACTTATTGACAAATATGGAAATACTAAAATGATTACACAAAATAACAAGTAAATTTCACTTATGAATTCATTATTTTGCAACGCAAACTGGTATGTAGAATATTTGTACAAAGATTTTAGACCATGTATATCAAGAAGAGTAATACATTTTTTCTTTAGATAATTTAAACCATAAATACACACGATTATTGCGTCATATTAATTCGTATTTTTTAGTTTATTTGATCCATTTTTTTGCCTGTTTTTGCATAACTGACGTGACACTTTAACACAAGCAAATATTCATAACAATCTTATTGCCTAAATATTTGTGCATATAGAGAAATAATAAATACGTTATTTATATTACTAGGCGCATCGTGCACAGTTAGTACAAACACAATTTTATGCTGCACGAAACGTTAATAAGTAATACAAAGCAAAATAAATATTATATTATTAAAACAGCAAAATTTTATATTCATATACAGATTTCAGTTTAACGTATTTTATCTTTTCATAGAGCATATTATACTAAACGAAATATCGTTTTTATGAAAGTGCAGAAACAACATTCATTGTTGGTCACCAAATTGTCTGGATTAGATTTTGCAATTATGCTTGTGTTTTCTTTAATTAAATTCAGAAGTTCAGCCAACTATCTTCTGGTGTTGACGTCTCTGAAGTAATTTGAAATGCTTGATTTTCAAAGACGAATACTACCCTTACTAATCATTATAGATCATAAGTCATAACATGTTCTTCTTTCTCAGTTTGCATAAGAGATATTCCAAACGATGTTTGTGTTGGAATTCGAAACACTTATGTATGAGTTGCAGCTACCGAACTTATACGTTATTGTATTTTCATCTCAATAGTAAACTATTGTGTTTAGTTGTCATGTTTGCTGTTGTTCTTTCTTCAACACTATGTTAATAAAATTATAACATTACTAACAGCCCGCCATCGCTTCGCTCATGTTTTATGGATTTACTGAAATACATATCTATAAATGCGACTACCCGTGACTACCCATGACTACCTGCGACTACCTGCGACTATCTGCGAATATCTGGGACCACCTGCGGCTACCCGTGACTACCCGCAACTACCCGTGATTACCTGCGACTACCCGTGACTTTCTGCGACTATGAGTGACTACCCGTGACTATCTACGACAACTTGCGATAACCTACGACTACTTACGTCTACCTGTGACTACTTGCGACAACCTGCGACTACTTGCGACGATCTGCGTTTACCTGCGACAACTTACGACATTTTCTTGTAATATTTACAATTTATCTCTATGGTTTTGGTGGATCATACTTAGAGCAACCAAGTAGGTAATTTTCCTCCGAACTTTGAAATTTCTCAAGAATTTCTTTTTTTAAATTAAGCATAGCCAATGTTCATCTGGAAGAACGTAGCTTTCTAACAGTGAAATAATTATAACAATCGGCTCTGTAGTTTTGGTAGAGCATGCTTAGTAACAGCCAAGTAGACCATTTCTCTCCAACTTGGGTCATAAATTTTGAAATTTCTCAAGGAATTTCTTTTTCAATTAATAATTGCCTATGACGATCTGGAAGAATGCAGCTTTCCAACAGTGAAATAATGGCAAGAATCGGCCTTGTAGTTTCCGAGATCAGCCGTTACATATATACAAATAAACAAACTCGCATTACCGCTTTATTATATTAGTGTTTATATCTTTAAGCACAAATTTCTAAAAGAAAAATATTAAGAATTCTTTCAACAATATTTACATTATCAGACCATGAGAGTGGTAAACGAGTATTAAGAAAGAAACAATTTGCATTAAAGTACTATTATTTTAACTACTGTGAGAGGTGCGACTTTTATGTAAGTACATACTTTCAAAAGGAATTAGTGGACACCTCTATTCATGAATGATAAAAGAATCATAGTATGTTCGCTTTCATAAAAATAATATCTGTCAGGCAAAACTGGTTTATAGAAACGTAGTGAATGCTCAATTATTTTGTTTCTGCTAACAAGTGTTCCAACTCGTCGTTTCAATTAATACTGCCGAAACATTGAATCAGTCATACGTCGAAAGATCATTGTGGCCAAGATGGCTGAGCGGTTAGCCTTTTCGCCTCCCGCCAATTCGAGCCGGGATGAATACCTGGCCGGGTCACTCCGGATCTTTGCATGTGGGAATCGTGCCGGACGATGCCGCTGGTCGGCGGGTTTATTTATTTATTATATTTTTTTTTCGGTGAACTCTTGTTACTCCCGCCCTTTCATTCCTACGCTGCTCCATACTCACCTCAATCATCCTCATCGGCTCTCAAGACCTCTTTATTAATAGCTGTGCGAAGCTCTTCACTCACTCACTCACTCACTCACTCACTCCAAGGAGCATATGATGATATTAAACTGTGGCTATTAAAGGCATTCATATATCGTGTATTAAGTAATTTTGCGGCGTTGTTAGAATTTTTATTATTATTTTCAAACTTATTGCTGTATTATCACCACGTAAATTATTTCGTATGTACAGTAAAACAATTTTGTAGGTTTTACACTGAATTTCACGGAAATTAGTTGCAAAATTTTTTTCTCTTTAAATGTAAAATACTGTATAGTTCTAACACACTGTTTTCTGAAACTTATAAAGTTATGTAGTAAACTTCAGATTTATAATACACATGGGATCTACAGTACTTGCTTGTTGAAACTGAACAATACCGTTAGACATTCCACAGTATCATGTAAAATCTTCCGTAATTTACTTTTAGTATTACAAAAATAATTTTGACAAGTAGTTCCCGAATAATTGTTTGTAAATGTACAGAAAATCTTTACAGTATGATCGCAGTCTTGAAAAGTCGCCAGGCGAACAGACCATGTTCGCAAGAGTCATGTTTACGTGGGACACCAATTCCGAAAGTGTTTACGTCGCACTAGGGGGGCAGGGATCGTGTAATTACTCCGGCCATGTGCGCCACCTTCCGAGCCTCGACTGATAGCTCCATGAAATATTATATCCCCCATACGTCAACTGCTGACAGTTCCAATTAAGTTATCTTCGTCATAATACTCAGTAATCAGTCATCGTGGCGTAGTAACTCGGAACTTCTCGAGGTGTACATACAATTAAATGGAAATAGCGTGCGCGATAAGACAGTAACATTTAACCAATATTTTAATGTTAATAATTTGTTAATTTTATCTCCTTATCAACGTTTCTACATAAGTTCGTCACGCACGAGAAAACCAGTATTTTATATTTTTTTTTAAAAGCAAAATTCGCGTTTGTGGGAAACATAAAATTACTCTAAATTTTTTAAAATATTATTCACACTTAACTAATTACTTTTATGGACTTCGTGTTTAAACGACTGACTAGTATTAACTTTTAGGGAGAGTAATATTGAACTTTATAACTATCTTGTACTGTGTTTCTATTAGCAGTTGTCACTCCTTTTTAGAGTTATCGAGTTTGTTATCATAACATGTTTGATAACCGCAGGTAACGATTTCTTCTTTTTTACTAATAATAAGTGGCGAAGAATCAGCTCAAATTTTTATTCAACTTCTTTGGTACTTTTAAAGTGCTCAGAACACATTCAGAAATAATATTTTGTTAACATATCTAGACAAATCACTGGATTCAAATTTTCAAGGCGCGATTTCAGTGGGAGTAGTGGAAAAAGCTAATGTGCTATAGGAGTTATTTACGATTATTCGTGGCATTGGAAATTAGAGTCCATTCTTCCTGCTTGGTCTACAAAATATATACGTGTTCCAAAAAAATGACGTGTGAGGAGGGAGTGGATATAAACTGTATTTCTGTTTTTCTCGAAAACAACGCGTGACGACATTGCGTGATCGAAAATTTAATACCTAAAGAAAAAAAAAGCAACGTTCATATAAGTAAATACCAAATAATTCAATAAAGTAAATACACAAAACATAATATTTTTTAGTGAAGTATTCCATTAAAAATTACTGATAACTTTGCTTGCTCGCGAGAATTGAAGCAGAAACGAATAATTGTATACACATACATATACAATGTAATTATGTAATAACATGAAAGTTGTAAGAGTTCGTTTGCAATACTTAAAGTATACAAAAAGGAACTGATTTAGGTTCCATTAATAGACACCGCGTTACTTCAATATTCACCTATCATAACATATACCCCCAACAACCCAGATAGAGAAATGCGTCTCTTTACAACTGCTGGAAACCTTGTTATCGTCCAAGTAATAGTGGAAAGACAGCGTTTTTTACTAATAGGATGTTCACACTAAAATGAGCACATTTGATAGCCCAGCTTAAGATATACTTGTATGCCAGTTGTGTATTCTTCCGCCTTATGTAAAATTAGCACTGCCATGGGCCTCATTACGTTATCCATGCGTCGGTCGGGTGAAACTGTGCAATTATTTGAAAAATAAATATTTCACAAAGCTGCTCATTTTTTCACTCCGCTGCATAACAAAAACAGAAATCGAAAGAAATAATTTAAATGATTACAAACGGTTGCCTGACACTTTTCATTCGACGTTAAATTATGAAACTACTTTCCCTCCAACGTTACCAACTTTGCTGGGCGCATGTCACGCATTGCGCCCGTTAAAATATATGCAGGTGGGAGCAGTGACATTTTTCTATGGTTGATTTCAAAAGTGCTCACTTTATCGTAAACAGCCTTTATCCAGTGTGATATGCATTGTCTAAAAAAACTATTTACTGCGCACGCCATTATACGCCGAGAAAAAGATTTACTCCTGCATAGAAAAATAGTTTTTTCTTACATTCGGCCAAAAATATATTTAATTGCCGTAACAATATACCGTGCTTATTCAATAACGCTTGTAAAGCAGCAAAATTAATTTCGTTCACCTAACAAAATACACGCTTCCATTAACATAACATCTGTGCTGGGCCAAAAGAAATCATACTGGCCAGAAAATATTTAGTTGAATCAACTGCATTCATTTGTTTGGCCACTCACTTGGTTGCATTAGTTTTAAATACATTTTAAGAGCTTGTTTCTATATTTTGTGGCACTGAGAATAGTACCAGTGTGTGTTGGTGCATTTGTTGATGGTAAATATTGGCACACCTAGCTTAATAAAACAATTTCTACTGGAAACTACAACGTAATGCTATAAAACTTAAAATATTTGTCTACGGGATTCGTCTAGCATTTTAAGGACATACACTTAAAAACATTCTTATATGATGAGTATTAAGTTAAGTTGAGTTTGCTTAGGCGCAAATGGAGCGGCTTCTGGTCTCGGCCGGGCTTCGAGTGGTTTTATATGGTCACGAATGCAGGCGACTTCCCCCTTATCATTAACATATCTGCCACCCACATCCTATCATTAACATATCTGCCACCCACATCCTATCATTAACATATCTGCCACCCACATCCTATCATATATGGGCTAGGACGTAGCTCTCGAACTCGCCTAGCTAAGATAACATACGTTCTTCCATTTGTGCCATCCATTTACTTTGTTGCGAGAGGATTTAGTTACCAGAAGTCTTAATCATTCTAACTTTTAATAATTACCTTATACTTAAGGGTTGGCGGGGGGGGACTACCTAAATCACAAATGAATGAAGTTAACTGCTCAACTTCAAAATGAACTCCCGTTTAATTGTCGAGGGCTAGACCTAACAAAATTAACTCGTACCAAGCCGCTTTGATTATTTAATTAATTAAAAACAATTTTCTATCAATTCGCTGCGCAAAACGTTAATTCGACACAAAGACAATAAATAATCCAGCAGAGTATTACTAATCAGGGATATCTCTAGTCTTGAACGCCATTGCCTGGGGGGCCCTTTGTGCATTAACTGAAACACCATAACGTACGGTTTCATCTACCTTAAGGGCACTTAAATTAATATTAAAGTTATGAGTGGGATGGAGCTGCGCGTCCAAGGTCAAGAAGCGAGGGAGCGATACGGGCGACACTAACACGCACGCCTAGTGTATCATCACTCCTACGTGCAAGGCGTGCAGTGTTTCCGTCGTGACGCTGTACTGTGCAAATTAGATCTGTAACAGTAGGATTTTATTACACGCGATGAAATACCACGGATTAAACTACGCCCGTATCTTCGTACGTTTCTCTTGCCTCTTAAGGTAACTGCATAGACAAGCTTTAAAAATGCGACATTTGACCATTTTCACGAATTTATTTCTCCAAGAATACATTTAATATGACAAAAGTAAAAAAGAAATATGGGTACAGATAATTGTTTCTATTCTTTTCTGACAAAAAGTCTTATTTGCAGAACATTTATTTACCGAGATGCGCGTATTCGCGCAAACAAATATTGCACAAAAAAAAAAAACGCGGGATTCCATCCCACTTTTAACAAATTACTACGTTTCTCTTTCTCTACGTTCCATGCTGACCATGTCTGCACCTGTCATCTCATGACGAGGTGGCCTCTCCCATGGCTGAGCCGACCACATTGATATCGTCTATCACTCCAGTGTACCCCCAGCCATTGCCACGCCCGCGCTGATTCCGATGATATTCCGCGGCGTACACAACGCTCTAGTAATTTCTCTGTCTCGTGCTGGACCAGGCCAGGAGGGCCTGCCTAGGCTTAAACTACCCCGGACACAGACCAGCACCCGAGCGTCCGCACTGTTCTGTGAGCGGTCAGCGTGCCTCTTGCAGCTGTCACTAAGGGCGCTTTTACACTGTGATAGTAACGCGTGATAGTTGCTATCACGATAGCTACATAGGTACTCTCGCGTTACTATTGCCATGTAAATTGCACGATAGTTACTATTGCACCTTTGCGATAGCACTGTCGCGATATCGTAGTGTAAACCGTGGAGCATCACTATCGTGATAGTGCGGGTCACAAATTTGTACATGTTTCACTTTGACAGCAAAATTGCAGAATAATTTGGATTCTGTTAATACCTGTCGCTATTCTTACACTATGTGGCAGTATGACAGGACGTATATCATCATATAGTACGACACGATAGTATTGGCAGCATATTTATTGTCATATAATAAACCACGGGAGTAATATATGTTTACATGTCATTAATATCCCATCACGATATTTACCTACGCCAACAAATACCAACATATTGACAAAAGGGTACAAATGGTGGGGCAAATCAATATACGTACACAAGTGTTACTGTTGTCGGAGATGTCCCTTTTGAGGTTAACTATCACAGCATGTCTCGATCGTGGGTGTAAAGAGGATCTATTGTGGCAATGAATGTCTCACACTTTCGTGATATCTACCATTATGATAGCTACTAAACACTATTCACGATAAAGTGAGCACTTTTTAAATGAACCTAAGAAAAAAGTCACTGCCCTATGCCTGCATATATTTAAACGGGCACACTAAGTGACGTAGGCCCAGTAAAGTTGGTAACGATGGGTGGAAAATAGTTCCATATCTTAACGTCGAATAGCAAGTGTTAGGTAATCATTTGTGATAACGTAGATTATTTCTTCCGTTTTCCGTTTTTTTTTATGCATAGACGTATGAAAAATGTAAAATTTGTAAAATATTTCCTTCTATAATAATTTCACAGTTTCGCTTGACCGACGCACGAAGAAAGTGATGAGGCCCTTGGCAATGCTAATTTTACATAAGGCGGAAGAATACACACTGTACACACAAGTAGACTTTAAGCAGGGCTTTCAGAAGTGCGCATTTTACCGTGAACAGACTATGTCACCGTGTAAACGCGCCCTAACGCCTATTGCCGAGGCTCGCGTCACACCAACGCTGCGTTCCCAGATCTCGGTCCGCGAACCCCGGAGTGCCTGGGCTGTATCCGCCAGTGTGTGCACGCGTTTCTCGATAGGCAGGGGCCGCCTCCAAGCCAGCCAAACCCGCACTCGAAACTCCCAGGCAGCAGATGTCCCCTGCAAATTGTCAGCTCGACGGGCACGTCAATGCCCTGCCTGCTGTAAGATTTCCGAGTCTCACACTCCCTCAAGTCGCGGCAAAGAAAACGTAGCACAGAATCACGACAAAACCAGATATATAAAACATTTTAGACGGACAATAATAAGCGAAACTGTTTGTTACTGTTTGATTCGTGCAGAGCGAAGCAAACATTTGTTTGCACCAACAAAATCTTAATTTGTGAAACCAAGTAAGAACAACAACATAATTTGGTCCCAACAACAAAATATTTCATTACCCCTATACAAGCAATTGAATTTTTTGCCTGAAACAAACAACTTAGTTTTATTTTAAAAAATCTTTTCCTTGCCGACGTAAGATATTAAAAGAAAAAAATACTCTAAATCCCACTACAATCCTTTAACTGTTTAACTTACCCTGCAGTGCAAATTATATTATATATTAAAAATAATTATATTATAAATGAACACGATATAAAACTGATTATATATAGTTGAGTAGTTTAGGTGTTATCATAAGTGTAGTTGAAAGCTTAAATCAGTAAGAAATAATGTAATCCATGACGGCTAGTGTTGTTGATGATGCTTTATTGTAAATTACTATTGCTTATTTCAAGTGTATGGAACGTCTGTGTATAAGACAATATTGTTCATTTTTTTTAGAAATCTGTCCTGCTGAACACTCAGCATGATTTTTTTTTTTGGGAACCACATTTTATTAGTAACCAAGTTTCCACTTCAGAGGTTTTTCTTGTTCGATAGTATCTGCTGAAATTGTAAAATGTTGACGATATTCCCACGGTATCATAACGCATAATTTCAACTGCAGCAAGTGAATGCACGAAACACGACATTGTAAAATAAGAACCCGATCCATGTTTTCACCAAACTGACCCAAGAACGCACTAGTGAAAATGGATGTCTAACGTCGTCATGCTAGAATATCAGAGCGTCCGGCATTAAGTTACTAACGCATTTGGTAAGACTAAGTAGGAAACAACAGTGAAAGCAGATGCGATATTTTAAATTGAAGTGTTATCGAGATGGTGAACTGACACAACGATTGGTCTAATTCTCTGAAACACGATTCTAGAATGATAGATCTGCGCACACGCCTATCCTCCTAGCTTTGATATCCGACTCCCTTATCGTCTAGCTAGTTCACAAGACAGCCGTACATCCGTAAGTCTACTAAGCACTGCTATATCGCAAATATTAATGAATTGCGTTTATAATTTGGTAACAATAAAAAAATTGAAAGCTAATTATTTGCAATAATAAAAAATGATTTGGAAATGGTACTCTGTACGTAGCAAAAAAATTTGGTGTTATTGTTATAGGCTGTTCACGGTAAAGTGAGCACTTTTTAAGGCTCTTCTAAATTTTTCCTTTCATCCAATTTTCATCTCCCTGCTGCTTTTTAATACAAACATTACAATGAGACCAATAAACACAGTGTATACATTTCACCACCCACAAAATTCAATGTCAGAGGCTGCAATAAGATATATTTATTATTGGTTAATGCCTACTAGGAGGGCCTTAAAAAGTGCTCACTTTACCGTGAACAGCCTATACAAACTATCTTAAACATTAAAAAAATATATGTTTCTTTGGGCATGACGCAGTAACTAAAGGACAGATTGTTACGAAATTTCCGCAGCGAGGTGGATCATATTTAAATAAACTAAATTACAGAGACAACACGTTACATGTGAAGCAATTTTTACTTTGAAAATTATTATATCCTCCTACGTTTCTCACATTGTTATTAACTTTTACTACGGAGTAGATATAAAATATGGATTTTAAATTAAAACTCCTCATTTAAAAAAAAAGGTCTTTTTTCACTCGCATTTTTATGGCATTTTAACATTTTGATCTAGATCATCCATTTTTTATACCGACTGTCGGTTTAGAGAGAAATACCAGGCGAGAATTAAAAAAAATATGAAATCTGATTAAACTACTGCGTTAACATAACATATACCGTTCTTTTAAGAAATTCATGATATTCTGAGCTGGTACAAAGTGAGATTTATGTGGCCAAAGTATATTCGTTTTAAATATTATTTACAGCAATTACATTGAAGCAGCTGAATTAATTATTAGAATTTAAAGATAA
The DNA here is from genome assembly GCA_029891345.1 of Dryococelus australis. Lineage (NCBI taxonomy): Eukaryota > Metazoa > Arthropoda > Insecta > Phasmatodea > Phasmatidae > Dryococelus > Dryococelus australis. Next base: position 331,633,683 of record CM056994.1, read on the forward strand.
GTTAATGAAGAAAATATAAATCGTAAGTTTTTTGTTAGTTATTTTAGTGTATGCCTTTAACATAAGGGAAAGTTGCTTGGGATTTTCAGCAAGAGGCTGTAATCGATTGGAAGGAAATTTAATTTGAGAATGATGAGCGAGAATCCCTGCTCTGTTACAGAGCTGCATCGTAACGTTTTACGATGCCGGTGCTGGACTTTATGCCAAACCGTATTTCAGCGTGTATTACTCATCTATATCACTACCTCTATAAAGTTTCAGTACCATCCGGTTCATCTTTCTATGTGGGGTATGTTTATGGTTCGGCAATGAAAATTCATTCTCCCCTGTATTTTATGATGGTAACCTCTTTTTGGTACTACTGTTCCGTATTCTTAAAATGATTTTCTTTATATGCTGGTAGCTATATAAATAGTAACATTTTTATTTATTTTACCCTACTATGAGATATTATTGTAACTTAAATACTTAATTTTTTCCTCATCAACATGAGTGTTTATTCAATAATATAGTTGGTTTTCTCATTGTATAATTTAAAACTTTTAAATTTCGTACTATGATAAATAATATAGGTAAAACACTAATGAAATAGTTTTCTTTAATTCGCGTAATATTTTCTGACACCTCTGACTTCAGAATTGTTGATACAAATTAAAATGCATCTTTTAGTTATGTATATTCATATTAATTCATATTAGAATTTTTATAATATACAGGATTATTCTAATTTACAGCGAAGTGATTCCCAAACGACAAGATAAAATAATACGACTTATAGCCTACCACTATTCTTGAAAGCGGTACACCCTCGTGAAAGTGATAATGTGGAGTGAGTTTATTTATATTGAATAAAAATTTATTTCAAGTGGAACGATGCAGATCTGTATTATGGTGTATGAGATTACGCAGGTATAAAAATATTTATGACTGACAGTAACCACCATCATAATTTTAAAAAATGCTTTCTCTGGGGTTTGGCGTTTTCCCCGCTCTTGCATTCCGGCTCTGCTCCCTACTCACCTCGATTCACCCTCATCGGCTTACAAGACACCAGTGTTAAGAGCTGCCACAAATCTCTCTTCTCTTCACCTGTCTTATTGGCTTATTTTTTCTATTCATGTTTTGAAACATGAAAATACCGAAAACACGTTTATAGCGAACTAGCTTTGAACTTTCCACTACAGTACAGACATAATTAACTAAACTACGAACCCATAATTATGTCACTACATTAATCCTGCCAAAGTAAGGGTAATTGATATCGTAACATGACTATGAGTTTGTAGTTCAGTATTTGTGTCAGTACTAAAATGAGGTAAATAGCTAGTTCTCTATAGCTGCACTTTCGGATATTTTTCTCCAAACACACTAATGACCAAGAAAAATTAATAATCCAGGAGTTTTACTGTAAAATGAGTATTCATATAAACCTAAATATTTCCTCTGCATTCAATAATTTTATTCCACCTTGGTTCCCTCAATATTTTCTTGCTTATTACATTTTTCATTGTATTTATTTTTGTAAAAAGGAGTTTTTATAATGCTAACGTTAACTCAATTAAATTTTCCAAAATTTTAATGTTATGGAATGTTATTATAAACAATTTAAAGGGAAATTTGGGAACTAATATCGAAAATAGTTCTTAGAACATCGAAGAGTGTGTTTCCAATTTTTTTTTCACCCACTTAAAGTAGTGCCAACTGATTATTTTCCTTCCAAGTATAGAGATCGCTCAGTATCATGTGTTCTGTATTGATCCTTGTTGTCAGGCTCCCATTCTACACTTCCGTCCTTTTTTCATTGTTTTTCCTTCCTCCTTTCATTTTCTACACACAGGCATGCATGAACACAATATTGTCTCTGCCATGACACAGCCACTCAATTATAGAGAAACTAATTTGCTGGCAGAAGGAGATAAAAAATTCTTCCTGTGACTAAAAAACTTATATTTTGGAAAGGTCTCTCTGTGTATCATTCGACACGAATTGGACAATTTTATTTTGTAAAATTACAGTCGAAGATCTGCCAATACAATATGTGAAACATATCCAACTGCTTGGAGTCAACACTGGCCTTGGTGTTAAGACAGCAAAAAACGCTCGAAATTACTGTGCAGAATATTTTCTTTGTGGCTATATTTCTATCTGCATGTTTGTGAAAACTACTGAATGACGCATTGGTAGAAAATAAAAAATGAACACGACTAAAGTGGTGACGTGGAAAAACCATGCGTGCATGGGACACTGGTCGTATTGCGAACCCGAGGGAGGTTGGATGGTCCTTCCGAAGAATTGCCCAATGCGTAGGATGTGAATTATCCGCTGTGTATCATTGGTGTTGCCGGTGGTCCAACGATGGTGCATATGCACGCAAACCTTGTTACGGACGGCAGCGGCATACGGATTCCTGCCTGGACCATCGCATCAGACAAGCGGCGATTGTTGATCGTACGACGACCGCCGCATAGATTAGGGCTACGGTTGCACCTAGGGTGTCGGCTAGAACCATCACCATCCATTTGCTGGACGCTGGGATACAATCAAGATTGCCGCTCACTAGGCTTCCTCTCACACCTCGTCACCGTGCTCCTGCCTCGGATGGTGTCGCGAACGACGTAACTGGAGGGTTGAATGGCGTGGAGTTGTGTTTAATGATGAGAGCAGATTCTTCTTTGGCGCCAGTGACGGACGTTTGTCAGTGCTACATTGACAAGGACAGCGGCAACAACCAGAGTGTATACGTCAGCGACATACAGGACCAACTCCTGGCATCATGGCATGGGGGGGGGGGGGCAATAGCCTACAATGATTGCAATGCTTCTGGTGTTCGTTGAGGTAACACTGAACAGAACGCTAAATCCAGAACATCAGTCAGCCCATTTTGTTGCTGTTCCTACAACGCCAAGGAGATGTCCTCTTCCAGCAAGAAAACGCCCGTGCACACGTCTCGTGTTACCCAACAGTCTCGAAGGTGTATGTCAACTCGCTTGGCCAGCAGGTTTACCCGACCTGTCCCCATTGAACACGTGTGAGACATGATGGGACGTCGTTTGGTGCAGTCTGCAATACCGGCAACGAACCTCCACCACTTGCAACAACAGGCGGAATTAGCGTTGACCACTTCCCCCAAGATGACATCTGACACCTTTATGATCGTCTCCACTCACTGCAGAATCGCATCGTCGCTAAAGGCGGCTACACATAATACTGACATTGTTGGTCAACACACACAGTATAGTCTGTCCTAGGTGTGCGACCTTGTGATAATTATCATTTACGACGTACATCCCGTATAATTATTTAGCAAAACCTTAATTTATGTGGGAAAATTGCGCCCAGGTATCCATTTTCCATTTTCACCAGTGTATTTCCCGACGGGGTCGCTCCAACATCTTCGCTCGTGGGAATCGTGACGGGCGATGCTGCTGGTCAATGGTTTACTCGCGGACCTCCGATTTCCTACCACCCTTGCATTCCGACGTGGTTCTATACCTGGCTTCAGCCTCATCGGCTCTGAAGAACCCAATGATAAGAAATGCACAAATATCTCCACTCTTCGCTTCTGAAATATGTGAGCACTTTTATAGGTGATATCTATTATATCTCATGTTTACTTGTATAATAAAAACTTTCGTGTAAACATAATTCTGTTTGATTTATACAAATAATGGTGGTTGCCGTCGGCACTATCTCTGTCGTGAACAAAGAGCTTCTAGTAATTAAAAATAAATATACTGCTGACTGGTAAAGTTCTACTACAGAGAGGGCGAATTAGGGCGAATTCATGAACCAAAATTGCGCTCACGCTTAAAGCAGTTCGTCCTCTCGCTACTCACGTGCAGAAGAATTTGCAGCTCACTTAGCAATTCTGTGCGCACGTAAAAATATTCCGACACGCAGAGCAAAACACTAATATTTTCAGGCCGCAACTAAATTTTAGCGCTACGTCGCCCACCATCGCGTGTTATTTGAGGTCTCAACATTTTAATTCATTCTGGTGGTCCGCGGGTTTTCTCGGGGATCTCCCGTTTTCCCCGCCCCTTCATTCCGACATTGCTCCATGCTCACCTCAATCACCATCATCGGCTATCAATACCTCACTGTTAAGAGCCGCACAAATCTCTTCACTTCACTAACATCATAATTCACTCAGCAAATGGCCACCTGGATTATAAAGTTAATGCCTTGTCCCGAACGCCCGGAGAGTGCGACAGTCGAATACTATCTTACTCATGGAAATGGATATTCTATGAAAGACCGAAACTTCTGGTATCTCTTGGATTTAGTGGACTTAGATCCAGGTATGAATATGTCTAAATTTCGAGGCATGCATTAACTGATCATCACTTGAGTTTAAATTTACCGTATGAATTATTTTGTTTTATGTATTCACCAGAGGTAAGCTTCAGTATTAGTGATTTGGTTTTTAGTGTGTCATTCACGTACAGAAATAGCTTCGCGCGTTTTTTTTTTCGAGGTAGTATGGTAGCAGTTATAATAATGTCCCTCTAAATTTATATATATAATTGCTTTAAAGAGCATCGAAGTTGCTTCCACTGTACTTCAGCTTAAGCTGCACTCTACATGTATCCAAGATCCTGAATAAACCAGGAGTGATATCACCACCAAACCATTGTAAGTATATATTATCCTCTATGTTAAAAACTTGCGGCACGATACCCCAGGAGAGACTTTAGGTAGGTAACATACGAGTAAAGCTCTTAACAGCGAGGTCTTGATAACTGATGAGGGTGATTGAGGTGAGTAATGAGTAATGCCTGAATGAAATGGCTGGGGGAAACAGGATATCCCCGAGAAAACCCTCCGACAAATGGCGTCGTCCGGCACGATTCCCACATGCAAAAATACGGGAGTAGCCCGGTTGGGGATCGAACCCGTTTCGCCATGGTGGGAGGCGAGCAGGCTAACCGCTCAGCCACCGCAGCCCCACATACGCTGTAAAAATTTTTTCCCTTTCTTCTTAACTTGTAATGGAAGTTTTAACCTATATATAGTACAGGAAATGAACCATCCATCAGGTTAAAAATATAGAAATGCCAGGTTTTAACCTATATATAGTATGGGAAATTAACCATGCATCAGGTTAAAAATAAAGAAATGCCACTTAACACAGTTGGGAATTTCACTGCTCTACTAAAACTATTTTACTTCACTTTACCTAAAAGCGCTCTTAAAAGATTGTTTAGAACTCTTCGTAAATTTATAGACACATTGGTTTACAAAAACGGACATCCCGTTGATTTCCTCAGAAGTTTCCGCTAATTTACGAAACCTCTCCGTGAATTGGCTTGTTAGTTTTCCGTATTACCAGTTTAAAAAAAATAGATAAATAAGAAATTCCCTAATTTTCCTTATGCCAATGTTTTACTGAGCACTAAAAAGATATCCGAAATTTTAAATTAATTTACACCTGTCCAAGATATGAACTCGAGTCAAAAACTTCAAAGCCTACGACTCACGTACGAACTACCTATGCGAATTCGTGATATAACTTTGGCATGTAAGTTATTTTCACACAATTTTTTTAAAGTGTCTATTAAATTTTGTTTATTTTAGTGTTAACTGCTACAGACGCCTTATACTACTGTAATTTTGTGGTGTTCGAAGGAATGTATCTAAGTAGCGCGGATTTCCTACTTGCCGCAGAAACAACCATTTTCTTTTTAGAGTGGAGGAGAAAACTTCGTGCAGATTTGGCATTGTTCGTTTCCGAAACCCCAAAGCTATAGCAAATACGACGACATTCTATATCTGCTTTTCCGTATATTTGCTGTACATTCCCGTAAAAATGTCTCTAATTAAACGGAAATATTTAACAGTGTACGCAATTAACTCTTTGCTGTTGGGAAGCTACAAGAAATGTGGGGTAAATAACTTTACTATATGTACTCTTTCAGTGCGCATGTACAATGATATGGTAAGATTGGGAATAATTTCTTTAATAGCACTGCATTCTCGGGGGGGTGGGGGGGGATGGTGATAGAATTTACGACTATTAGTAAATGATGGTTTGGCATCTACCGAGAGTACTGCAAACTCTCCGCTGCGGTCCTAGCGACTCATACTTCACAGTTATTCATATTGTTTGTACTCGTTATGAATTACACAAGCGTACACTGTAAAAAAAAATTGCAATTATTACTAAGAAATTCTTTGTAATTTTAAAATTGCTTGTAACAGTAAAAAAATTTCTCTAGTGAAACTACTCGCTTGAAAAACTACAAGGGCCGTGTTTGTAATAGACCTCAATAAAGGTTTGTACTATGCTGACCCCTATCCACGAGCTTCAGCAAAATGGCGGGCACTCAACAACGTAAAACCCTATATAGCTGTTTGTGCATACACTATGGGGTGATGTAAAGTGTAGGTGGGTACAAAAAATGCATTGCATGTTTGAATAACGTAAAAAACTGAAAGAAAACTCAAATAATCATAATAAAACGACAGTCTCTATTATTCATTAAGTGTTTTTTCTCTGCTACATAGAATCTTAAATTGGTTCTTAAAACCTCATTGTTAAGAGCCGTCCAAATCTCGCAAATCAATAAGAGAACTTTTAAAATTAAATAAATGTATTATTTTAATCACATAACTTTGATATTTTGTAGGTACTTGCATATATATTTATTATAAAAATACGAACTTTATTTATAAGTCAAGTTAGTTTTGGGGTTAAGGGTTCAGACGAATAATACAAGGGGTGTGAGATCTTGTCCCCGTGTTGGCCAAGTGTATTTTTTTTCTTAATTTATATGTTGATTATTTTTCTTTTTTAGTATTTCTCTGGTATCAATTTATCACATTTATTTTCTTGAAAAAAAAATTTTATATTAATTTCTCAATAATGTAAGTTTTACTAAAAGGACATTATGTGCAATATTACAAATATATTTCGTGCATATGAATGATTTTATACACACTGTAGTAAGAATTTGCACATAATTAACACATTTACATGCTGAACTATTCCACAATTTCACTTGGATGGCGTATGAGTGAAATAATCAAGCCCATGGCAATGTTAAACTTAAATTCGGTGGAAGAATACAATGTAACACGAGAAAGTAGATCCTGAGCAGGGATATCCAAAGAGTGCAATTTTTATGTGAACAGTCCACTTTTGATAGTCCTGCTGTCAGTCCTATAGCCTATTCACAATTACTTCGAACCTTCCAGAATCCCTGCTAAAGTTCTACTTCCAGGATATTCCTCCTCCCTATGTAAACAAAACTTACATAAGTCTTAGAGAGTTACACCAAAGGGATAACGCGCGGTATTCGTGCGCACTCAGTGTAATAATTTTTACATAAGAACTATTTATTACTAGGTATTTCCAACACACATATTCTCTCCTTGTTTTATTAATATTGATTATAAACTAAATATTCTTACTCATAAATATAACGTATGTAAAAGTTTCATTTAACTAAAAATACAGAATTTAATTTTTTTTTTACACCCGTATAAAAGTATGTGATACGACATATTTAGGTAAAACTAAAAACGTCATACTTGGGGTAACTTTTCAGAGGGTTTGATTCAAAAAGTGTGAAGAAACCGCAAATAGTTTATAGTATGTTTTTCCTGTACCGTGGTGTGCCGTGCATGTTTATTCCAAAATGATGTTGCTCTAAATTCCTCTTTGTAAAACTGTGAGGACCACAGTTAGGTGGATGGTAAAGGAAGCTGTTGCTCCTATCGCTCCGACTTCAAGGACCCGGTTCTACTCTTGGGTCTAGTAAAATATATAACAAGGACGGACAGGCCAGGGTTGGGACGTTGGAAATCCCGCAGAGGCAGTTACAGCTACACGTCCATTAGATCCGCACGAAGAAAAAAAAACCAAGGAGGCAGAAAATAGGAAATATTAAAAATCCACACAAAATATAAGAGTCACGGAATAAGAAATATTCATAGTTGAAAAAAAAAACACATGTATAAATGGGGTAAGAAATGTTAAATTTTTTAAACTTCCAACTTTTGTAGTAATATCATATTTCCAAAAGCCCCGGAGAAAATTAAAAATTCACTTCGTTTGTTTGAGTTCGTAAATGTTTGCAAGGTTCAACCCCCTCTCGGATATCCTTGCAGAATCCACCCCCCCCCCCCTCCCCCAATTCTTCCAAGGGGGCAAAACGCAATTTCATCGCCAAAAAATACTCATGTTTTGATACATCACTGCCGCTGGATTTGTTCGTACCTATCTGGTAATCAAATACAACATTGTGGGCATTTCGACGCGTTGTCCACTGACTTGTCGCAGCTCCGCTATCCGGTATTACCCAGACTCTGTCAGTTGTTTGAGCGGCTGTATAGTACTTTCTCTCTCTCGGCGCACCTGTCGCTCATTAATAACGATTTGCAAGTGAAGTGCGTGTCGTATCACGTGAGTTGTTCCGAGGAGTGTACACGTATGCTATACGAAAATCGAATCATCATCTTACTACTTTATCCATTCACCATGACACCCCACGTTTAACGTCAACATACCACTTTTCAATGTGATTTTCAATTAAAATTTTCTGTTACTAAATAACTTTTTACGGCGTGCACATTTTTTTTTATGTCAATGAATGTACACTCTGAATTCGAATCAGTGATATCAATCACTGACCGGCGAATTAAGCAAATTAACTGGGAACAAGTGATTTATAGCAGTGAAATTCTTGACATTCAATAGGAAATTACAAATAAATCAGTGAAATAATCACTATGTCAATTAGTCATCTAGAACTGATTTTCAGTTTGTAAAACCTCACTGTGTTCATTGATTTGGATAAATTCTGACTGATTCAAGTTTATAATTTATGCCAATAAATCTCGATACAATGGAAGTATTTATAGTTAGTACGTTACTAAGTCACTTATTCGTAATTTTTTTCTGTTTCCATTTAGGGGCGCATTTGCAGAAGGGAGATTAGACATTCGCATGGTATCTCAGTAATTACTCTACAGATTACCGGCAAATCTGGTTGATATTTCTTCTGCTGAATCCGTTTTACGAGGATTAAATCGTACGATTTAATCTTTAGAGAACTTAATCATATTACCTAAATATGTAAGGATAACGAAAAATACGCTTATTAACAATATCATTAATATTATTGTTTCAACTTTGAATTCAAATTGCTTTTCTGCTAAGGAACAAAATTTTTCACGTGAAGCATTTAAATCCATAATATAAACGGTAAACGTACAAAATGATATTATAACCCAGTTAATGGCTTTATACCCTGGAAAAGTCAATACTTATCACTTAAATACCTTTAAAACCGTAAATATAACTCAATTTATACATCCCGCATCAGAGCATTTATGTACGTGTGTGTTTAGGAACATAATAAGAATACTTAAATATATTGTCAAAAGATTTTGAAGATATAATAGTTTTAAACAAATTTTTACTTTCAAAATTTATTCAAAATTTTGTAGAATATTACACATTTACAATGACTGAGCTAACGAGTTCGTGGGTGAGGTAGATGGAGCAAAGATGCAAGTACGGCATTTTAATTGAATTTGTACCGATGCTGTTTTATGAGACATACATAATTTAATACTATAAAATGACATAACTATAGTAAACAGGTTTGGATTTTCACCGCGTATTTACTACTTTTTATATACCATTTTTCTAATTAATGAAGCTGCATCCTAAATGAGGTAAGTTACCATGTATCACACTGTTGTATTTTTGATACTGCCAAAGAATGACACACAAGAAAATGATTATAATTTAAATGTCAGTAAGGTTAATAGATTTACTGGCGAGGAAAATTACAGAATATTACTATAACATTACGAACTCTTCCTGTTTAGTACACTTAACGAAAAACATACGAAAAGATTCTTTAAGTGAATTAAGTATCAGAAAGTGTCTAACAATCATGATATTCATTCCTATTGTCTCGGCCTACCAAAGTCTTATGAAAGAATAAATGTTCGTGAAAGTAAATATTCAAGAGAGAGCAGTCGCGGCGATAGTTGTGGCAGCACCAAGGGAAATGGTATCCTAAACAAAGTTGGGCGGTGTAGTATAAATAACGTGAGCGCTGGAGGCTCACGGCCATATTTGTTCCTGCCAATCATCACCATGAAGAGTGCCAATCTAGCAGTCAGGGGTTCGTCACTGAGGAATAGTTACCCACGAAATCGAGCCTCCTCAATTTAAAACTACTACAAATGTGAGCATTTGCTGCTGATCCTCAACAAAAATGTATAGTTCATTCACGTATCGGATAGTAATAAATTATTAGAAGTCCCTTTAAACACCACCACCATTGAGCAGCATACAAGTCACATAATGGAATACTAAATAAATAAAATTGAAATCATTAAAATGGGAATGCCTAATGTAAAACCAGAAACCATCAAAAACAAACTATCCCACCAAGAAAAGTAAGCCCTACAAGAATTACTACACTCATATATGAATAGGTTCCCGAGCTCTATCACAGAATTAACTGAAACAAAAAAATAATGAAATTCAATTGAAACTAACTACATATAAGCCTATACATACAAGACCTTACAGAATTAATCTTAAGTTTAGGGAGGAGGTACTAACAGAAATACAACAAATAGTGGACACAGTAATAGTCACACTGTCCGAACCTCCATACACTGTGCTGTGCGTAGTTATCAAAAAATGTCAAGGCAGGATCATATTTCTGACAGACTTTACATTACTGAACCAATATCTCAAAAAAGTCCAGTATCCAATACAGTATACCAAAGATATAATAAACAAATAACAAAACTTCAAATACATCAACTCCATTGATATGTTCAGTGGATTGTATCCGATACCAGTCAGAAAGGTGGAGCGCGAGAAACTCGCCTTTTCTGTCGATGGGGCCGCTCTTATTCAACACAAGCATATGCCAATGGGGCTCGCAACCTCCCCAAATTATTTTCAAAATTTTGTAGATATCATGTTCGGCCCATTATGATGGAATACCGCAGTAGCGTATGTAGATAATATTTTCATAATCAGGAATTCTTCCAAGAAAATTTGCAAAATATACAAAAGGTAATAGATAGATTGTGGAAATTTAATGTTAAAATTAATACAAAAAAATGCTCCTTTGCACAAGAAGAGAGAAAAATTCTCGGGCATTCAATAACACCAACAGGCATTCAGACAGACCCAGAAAAGGTAGAAACCATTGAGAACACGATCACACCCAAAAATGTTAAACCACTAAGGATGTTCCTCGGACTCACATCATACCTACATAGATATATACAAAACTGTGCCCGCAAAGCAGAACCTTTCATTGAACTCACTAAAGATAACTTCCCGTTTAGATGGAGCAATAAAGAACATGTGGAATTTGACGAACTCAAGGCAGCTATTTGTAACTCTCCAATTCTCACAAAATTTAACAAAACGGGCACACTATTCTAGCCTGTGACGTGTCGCAAATGGCAATAGGCGGGGTACTTATGCAATAAATTCCAAATATAAAAGAGCGAGCAATTATAGCATTCGTGTCGAAAAAATTATCGATGAACGAGGCACGCTGGTCAGCGACAGAGGGTGAAAGAGTTAGCTGCGGTCAAGTATTTTGTTACATATTTCCGTCACTATTTATATGGAATAAAATTTACCATCCAAACGGACCACACCAGCTTACAATACCTCAAAAACCATGGCAGAACACAATATCCGAATCCAAAAGATGGCCATTGCACTCATGGAATATGACTTCCAACCTAAAATAGTAGAAGGTAAATTAAACATACTCGCTGATGCAATGAGTAGGTTGCCCACCACGGGAAAGTCCGACGCCACTACAATCCAAATAAACAATACTACTTACGAAATTAAAAATAACATGCTAAGTTGTACTTCCTTTAACGAGGCACTAGCAGAAACTCTATTCCAGAATGCACAAAAACACAAGGAGATTAAAAAAACCATTTCAAAATACATTGCCAATAACTGGACAGACAAAAAAATTCATGAAGCTCCACTCAAATGATAAAGTACACATAGCAAAGATGATAGCTAATGAGGAATACTTGCCACTACAGGCAATAGCCAAAATAATCAGCACCCTTTATCAAGTAAACATTAAAATTTCAACGGAAATCCACGATAATAAAATCAAAGCAACTTGTGTGGACCCACTCCTCAATTGCAAAATCATGATAAAAACCCACACAATAACACAGAATACTATTTTCCCGTTTATCACCACAAACAAGAATACATTAAAATCGAAGATGAATCCACTTACTCATAGCATAAATTATCAATAACACCTCACCGTTTTTAGATAAGTACACAAACGATCCCCATATACAAAAACTTAAGATCGTGCTTACAGATCCAGAGAGGGCAGACGCAAAGTATCGAAGACTAGCATGACGACACGTCATAGCAGGCAATGGCTAAATTTTTTAATGAAAGTACACATGCCCATTGGCGAAAAGAAACTAACACTTGTACCTAAATACTATGTGAACGAAATTATCATTGCGCACCAAGATGGCCTTTGTGGCGGCGGTCACTTCGGACAATATAAAATTCCACAGAAGATCAAAAATGCTTATTATTGGGACACGATAAACATATATGTCAAAAACTATATCAAAAACTGCCCATGTGTCAAAAGATAAAACCATAAAACCAGAAACCAATAGGACAAATGACACCATTTCCCTCTCCTTACTTCATTCATGGAGTCTGAATGCGAAAGACCCATTGCAAACATCCGCAAGAGATAACAAATACATCCTAGTGATGATGGAATATTTTAGCAGATACGCCATGGCAAAACCAGTTAAAGCGTTTGACGCGTAAACATGAGCTAAGTTCGGCAAATACATTGTATTGCAATTCAGATGCCCGAAAATCATTCTAACAGACAGAGGGATGTCTTTCAATGACAAGTTAATAACAGAATTGTTAAAGAAGTTACAAATAAAAAAATTATAAACCATGGCATACAGTCCCGCTTGTAATGGGTTTATGGAAGAGGTAATCAAAGTACATTCACAACAACTGATGGTGTGCACCAATGAATATCCCGCTAAATGGGACGAATACATCTCCTACATTAATGTTAACTATAATTCCACCATCAACCGCAGAACTAAACATAGCCTGTTCTACCTCCTCCATGGGGTAGAGGCAGTACAGCTATTCCACATCATCTCGCACGAATACTCCGAATGCAGCGACAAGTGGTGTGAGCAACTAAACCATAATCACGAACAAGCAAAAATCAACCTAATGGCATCATAATACAAACCAAAGCAAATATTCGACGTGAAATTTAGATACAATACCCTTAAAATCAGCCAGTATATATGTTTCAAGAATCGAGGGAGAAAAAAGCTATTACCTTTAAATATCAGGGACCATTTGGGATCCATGATTTACTGGGGCCCTCAATGATTTCTATCGAAATTCGCAAACAGGGCTATAACAGAATCGAGACCTTAAATACCAGAAATATTATGCTCGACAATATAAGGAACTAAAATCAACCTATTATGTTACAGGTAAAAATGGTGCAACATGGGAACAACGATCAGCAGCATGATACTCCTAGTGCTACAAATGTACCTAATTATCACAGGTCAACAGCTCTACAGAACCCACACTGGCGTCTTCTACTGGGAACTGTATCCGCAACTGCACTGCGAGGAGATGCTGCCACTGCTCTACCGCATGCTGCTTCAGCAGCCACGCCCACCCAGCAACCTCAAAACATAGCTACACAGTGCATCCTTTACGAGGAACAGCACTATATGCACCAATGCAGAGGCACTCCATGGATATTTTAGCGAAACTACAACAAGTCTGATTGATGCATTTTTTAATGAGATGTCCTTGTTCTCCCCGAATAAAGAGAGGCATTACCTTCCTTGTGGATGTCGCCAGCTGGTGTTGCGACACCCTCACTGCCAGACACCTTAAATCCCTCCTCAGCAATGATGATATGTTAGCAACACAGCTCAGTGAGATCGAAAGGAACATTTCCATCCATAGCATTTCAGAAAATAAATCCCAGGTAGACATTAAAATCAATTCACTGGCTAATAAACTAAACTCCATGTCGGAAAAGTTCATGAATCAATAACATGCAGTAGATGATGTCAAAATCCAAAGTCAAATGCTAACTAATATAGTATTACAACTAATGAACAATATAATTAACGAACAAAGAATTAGTACCTACATTCAACAATGCCAAAGAAATCACTTGCCCTTACAGGCAGTGTCATGTCAAACATTAATGGCTGATTTAGAAAAACTTCAAACCACTCTCATAATTCTTAAATTAAGACTCAGCGTACCGACTAGGGACATTATTAAATAATACACAACCCCCAATACAGAATGTATATTGCCAGATACTCAGATATTTTTAAAATCCAAGTACAGGTACAAAACCTAAACAATGACTGGCAGTTTTTCAAAATCAGCAATGTACCGAATGCATTTCAAAATGAAATGTGTCCCATCTTTACACCAAATGTAGTAATAGCAATAGATAAAAACCCACATGAAACCTGTGAAGTGCCGACAACACAAGAAAATTCCAACAGAGTTTATTTCATTGCTAAGAAAATTGCCAACAGCCCTAAAGTTAGTTGCGTGAAAGCAGCCATTAAATTGGATAGCATTGCAAAACTATATCAATACTGCAAATTCACATGTATATCAGGCAAATAATGAATTGTGAATTCTATCCAACCACACCAGTATGTTATTACAAATACGCCCAGCATACTGGTATTACACTACGTCAATGTCTCTCTAAGCAAAGAAATTCCGACCATGTCAGTTGGTAGCACTGAAATTCACGTCTCCCGTGGGTGCATGTTGACGACAGGAAAATTGACAATCGTACACATAACTCACATTTGCGACACATGGAGCCCAGCTCTGTCAACTTCACATACAGTTGTACAAATTCATTGGATACAACAAGAAAACTTGGAAGTAAAACAATTGCGAGTAAATGAAGGTATTTCCTTTTACACACTCAACGACAGTACCAATAACCAATGGAAAATCCAACACGCAGATCTACCCATGTTGGACTATGATCAGCTCAGATATGCTCCCGTGCAGTTACACCTACGTGTATTCTCAGTCTTGCCCCAGGAGCACTTCAATTATATCAGCATGGAAACCATAGTATTTATTACTCTTACATTCGCAGTTATTTATTATAAATTAGTCAAAATCACGATCTTATAAAACTACAACCCCCTTGCCTCCAAGGACATAGCAAGGTGGACAGAAGGTCCATAGATCATAAACTCACAAAAGGAAAAAAACAAACCTTCATAAAGCAGACCAAAATTGAAACAATTTCTTGAAATAACACTTGTACTTAAAGCAAAACTGTGAGTTCTTATAACCATTTACATTCATGAGTGGTTTCAAAATGTATTAATTTTTTCGTAACTCTTGTTTATTCGTTAATTTTGCAATTCACATATCTTGCCATATATTCATTTTTCATACAATGGCTCATTAAACACCAAAGTACGAATATTAAACAACATATTAAGATAGTAAATTTGTGTAGCCACAAGGCCTAAAATAGTGTATGGACTTCAATAGTATGTTCTATATTTATAGTATTTCAACCACAACATATGAACATCATGTGGGCCTATAAGGCTCCATTTCAAGTAAAAAAATTTCAAGTAAATATATAGGCATCCAACCCAGCTAGGTGATTCTCTATCCCTACAACAGTCCACAAAATATTGCCAACTATTTATATTTATGAATAAGTTTTGATTTTACTGCTGTCCTAGAATAAAGTTCCTCCTAAATTAAAGGCGGCAAGCTAACTCTTTACTGTCAATAAGCAAAAAATATATATATATTAGATAATTTTCTGTATTCACAATGATCAGAGAGTACCTACGAAGATAATATATTTTAATTCTTATAGGTCACCATTTTTTCTAGTGGCCAAAATTACAGAAGGTAAGTATTTTTATTCTTCAATTAATCTAGTAACAAAACATTTTTCTTTGATTTTAAAGTAATGCCAATTTTTGGTTAACAAGTTCTAATTGAATTATTTTCCAACATTGTCAAAGAATACTTAATCTATACTAATATTATAAAGAGGTAGTGTTTGTAACTTTGTGTGTTTGGATGTAGGAGGTAATCTTCGAAACTACTCATCCGATTTTAAAAATTCTTTCACCAGTAGAATGCTACATTATCACTGAGTATCATAGGCTATATTTTATTTTAAAAATCAATAGTGATACCTACTAAAACTCCAATAATGCAACCCAAAGTGTAAATAAATGACCTATAAAATTCCTTACATTGTGTGCGCTGCGAAAACTATTGATGATAGAACAAAATAATGTACTACGGCTTTGCAGGACGGACAGATTCGGAAAATAAAACATGCTGTGTACTGCGTACGGTGCCAACCTTAGAAGCTCTAGTGCCATTATGGGGGGAGTTACTTTTGTGTTTGCTGGGGATTTTCGGCAGACACTCCCTGTAGTTACAAAAGGGACGCGTGCAGATATCATCAAAGCATGTCTTAAATCATCTCCCTTATGGAGTTCTATTCAACACCTAAATTTGCGAACGAATATGAGAGCCTATCTTGGTGGAGACATGCATAAAGATTTCCCACAACAATTGCTCAGACTTGGAGAAGGAGTGTTTCCTTCTCGAAATTTGGGCACTAATTCTGGTGAAATCATTTTAAATGAGACATTAGGTCAGATAGTCCACAGTCTGCAGCATCTTATAGAAGCAGTACATCCAGGCCTCGAAAATTTACTAGAAGGAGACTTTCACTGGTTGTGTTCCAGGACAATAGTATCGCCTAGGAACGACACTGTCAAGGAGCTCAACAATCTCACTATACAAAGAGTTCCCGGCCAAGTCAAAACCTATAAGTCTATTGACACAGTCACCAATGTTGACGATGTCGTCCACTTTCCTCAAGATTTTCTAAATTCGCTTAATCCTTCTGGCTTGCCACCTCACGAACTATCATTAAAAGTCGGTACTCCTGTCATGCTTTTAAGGAATATAAGCCCTCGTAACATGTGTAATGGCACAAGATTGCTCATTAAAGACTTGAAAGAAAATTTGATTGTCGCGACCATCCTCACCGGTCCAGCAGCCGGCCAGCTGGCAAACATCCCGAGGATATTGATTGAATTTAAAATTGAAATGCCATGTAAATTTTTTTGGAAAACACAGAAGAAATTCTCTTATTTAAAACTTGATTCGTGATTAGCAAACAATTTAAGAAATATGGAAATTTAAAATTGCTGCCAATAAATTTTCTCATGGTGCTAATATTCTCAATTAGTGAATATTTTCAAAGTCCTCTCGCCATTTTGGCGCCTGTCTCACACCCAGGACACCAAATCTGCCTGCTACAAATGCCATAAGGGCTATGCAGATAAATTTATTTAATCATTATTTAACTGATGGCAAGATGGCTCCTTCTGGGCAGTGACAGAATCCGACACCAAGCCAGTGGTGCACCTCCCATTTATACAACCCACAAGGCATTATCCCCAGGATGGGTTATCAAATACAACGAATAATAGAATTTTACAGAGTTATACATGACCATTTAGAGAAAATTTTTGTTGAAGGAGCATTTTTCCTTATAGGGGTTAATTTAATGTAGTCCAATTCCCTTCTTAGGACTGCACACATTTCCAAATATGGGCCGCATACGTGCTCTCATGTCACAAAACTCCCGGCATTCAAGCAGGCTGTAGGAAGCGATGCCACAGGCCCGGGGAACCTCACGCACACCGCCGATTCACCAATTGCACGCAACGACAGCCTCCTAGTTCCTCGGAGCGCCACATGTATGAGCGTGCTAGCGATCAAGTTGCCGTGTGCCTGACATACATGCTTGGACAGAGCTGGTGGAAAGTCACTATATCGAAACACTGCGGGAATCAATGCCAGAGCTGACGGCATCGAATTGGTGCAGCCCACCATGGGCTGCATCGTCACAGGTTACAAACAGCTGGTATGTGGTACACCCACGTCTTCTTTGCAAAATTCGGCAGGTAGAAAAAGTTGCAACTTTTCCGTAACGAAAAATATTTTTAAAGCAAACTCTGTGCTCAAAAAGATGTGAAAATTTTGGGTGAGGCGTCACAAAACAAAGTCGCTCGAATGGCTAAGGTGGAAACAGAACATAAAATTAACTTGGAACCAGCTTTTCCTTACAGGTAGTCCAAGGACGGCAGGCAGCCATTTAGGGACGCACACAGCACACACGCGTGGAATTTAGAAAGGTATTATGGCCTGTAAGAAATTCAGTACATGCTATATGAAATTACTAAGTAGCATTATACGATATGGCAAAAAGGTAGCATATGGTACGACACTCACATGGGTAAATTCTTACGAATATCAATGTTGGCACTTAGTCTACGCGTGCTAAGCAAACACGATTGCCGTACGAGTCAGGACACATGACACACTCTAGGAGGCGATAATATAAGGTGCACACACAACAAGACACGTGGGGCGGCACAACTTACGGGTACTCTGGCAGAATGCAGTCACACACTTCACCATGCTAAGTCGACTCACCTGATGAGATCTAGAGTGCACCACTTGACGGACACGATCCATGCAGCGATGGCGCCATAATTAGTCACTTGAATCATAGATAGCGCGCCCTGTCACTTTCTCTTAAATATCAGCTGTATGTACATATTCAGTTACATTGACCACAAATTTCAAATAATCCACTGAATTCAGTAAACTGTAAATACAAAGAACGAAGACTGCACTGTAAATCTTTACCTGTTAACGTAAAACCTGTGTATTAAAGTATTCAAATTGTTATACAGTTAGTTATCCACACATAGAGTTTGTAACCATGTCAAAACCTAGTACAGCTGCAATGCAGCATAATTATGGCACTTAAGTAATCAGCCTAACATAGGAGTATTGTGGACTGTTGGCCTAAACCGGTGCACCATACTGCCTCAAAATCCTCACTTCCTGTGGTCGGCACTGGGTAAAATAGATTTTTCAGGGGTTAAAAACAGGTGCCGAGCACGCCCCCTCTCCCCCCAACCATGGCCAACAAGAAGCAATATACCTATCTGTATTGCAGTACATCTCTTACCGGCAAGATACTGGAAACCAGGTAATAAGTACAATCACATTCCGCAACGTATGTTGCAGATAATTGCATTTTGCTTAGAGCAATAGATGTCAATTAGAAAGAGCATTCCCTTATGTATATAATACGTCATCACGACTAATTAGAAGAAGTGTAAAGCCCTACATATTAAAAAAATTGAAATAATTATCTTACATGGCTTTGTACAAAGAAAAGTGTGAATTTCAGTGTTCAACTTGTTGCAAACTGATACACAAATACCTTATAAACTCCAATTAATACGAAGCTGTAGTAACACTGTCGACGGCTTCACATACTATGTTCAGGGACCACAGAATATAATGTAAAAGTTATATATGTATAAATAGTAGCACAAGGCGAACTATAGCGAGTAATGTACATAGGCCAATACTTAATTATGCATAATTGCCTGTACATGATGTTACTTACCATTATATAAAACAATGTAATTAACAATATGAAATATTTGGCTATATATGATAACCTTCACTATTTCCCATTAGTATTGTTAGTTACGTTCAAGACGTAATGGCGTCTACACATTTTCTACTCATTATAATTAGTATATAAAATCAAGTATCTTAGTAATGAGTGTGCACTCTTAGGCACACAAATATTAATATTATAAAGCCACTATGTGTAACGCGAACGTAAACCTCACGTTACTCCCAACGCCCTAGGGTAACCACATACACAGTGTGCGAGGACACTTTTTCACATTGCGACCCACTCGGCATCCGCGTGGAAGAGAGGCTCTCCAGCAACTCCGACGGAGCAACAAGCGGCGGCGTCCACGCCCAGCCTTACTAGGTACCTACTCCTTTCCACTGCACCAGACCAGCTCGCGCGGGACGCACGAGAATCGGAGAGAGGGGGTAATTCTGCGAGCATCGCCTGGCTAAGGGTTGCCAGGCCGAGCTTGCTCTTAGAAGGAAGTCGACCTTGGCGGGTGTAGTTGTGGAAACAGCAGGGGGAATGGTATCCTAAAAACAAGGCTGAACCGTGCAGTGTAAATAACGCGAGCGCTGGAGGCTCGCGGCCATATTTGTCCCTGCCGACGCCGGAGGGCCGCCCGAGACATCATCACCATGAGGACCGCCAGCCTAGTGGTCTGGGGTTCGTCACCGAGGAAGAGCTGCTGTCGAGAGGAGCCTGAGCGTAGCCGCCTTCACGATAGTGGGCAAATATCACTCCTGTTAGGGCGTCTTAAGTATCGCGAGGCGAGGGCGAGTGAGGCACTAACTAACTGCTTTCCGAGAGCAAGATTAATACTCTCTTGGAGGAATCAGCTTCCTGTTAACTTGAACCTTATTAAGTCTCTAGAATTGAATCATAAAGTAACGTAACATCTTATCTAATACATTGTTTGTACTGTTTATTGGTGTTAATAAAACATAATTTTTTGATATAAATGCTCTTGCCTTATTGGACTATGCCTCTAATACATTGTTTGTACTGTTTAGTGGTGTTAATAAAACATAGTGTTTTGATATAAATGCGCTTGCCTTATTGGACTATGCCAACCCCTTAGTTAATGAGTCCGTGATCTGTTAGCTAAAGCGGGGTAACAGCAAAGCTATCTATACT
The DNA here is from genome assembly GCA_029891345.1 of Dryococelus australis. Taxonomy (NCBI): domain Eukaryota; kingdom Metazoa; phylum Arthropoda; class Insecta; order Phasmatodea; family Phasmatidae; genus Dryococelus; species Dryococelus australis. The sequence goes on from CM056994.1 coordinate 331,654,439, forward strand.
TCCAAGCTGTAAATCTTTCCCACGGAAAACCCTTATCGCTTAGTGGTTTTAAGCTGGAAAACTAGAGGATGCAAAGCGATGTAATGACGTAACCAATTTGAGTGTGAAGTTTTGTTTCCAGATTGCATTGATGAAACAACTTTTCAAAATTCGTCAATGCAATTACACCAAGTTTCAGATTATATTGCAGTACAACTTTAGAATGCTAATTACTGACATTATTAAATGACGAACTAGCATACATAAAATTTTTGATACAAATAGCGCAAGTTAAACAAAATATTCCGTAGAAAAGTGGCATCACTGCGTACAAAGTAAACTAAGTTTAATACCTTTCGAGTGACTGTTTAAACCCAAACAACTTATAAGGAAGACGACCTTATTTTCAACAGTGCAATAAATAAGTTATTTTTGATGCAGTAGCTGCACCCTTTAAAACTGGTGACGTATGGTTTTGGACCTAATTGACAGTCATATTGGCAGTGGCCTATATTTGCATAATAACGTATATACTTTGGTACGTGCATATAATTTTAACGTAATTATTATTAGTATATTTTAAGTGGAAAATTTGGCTTGTATGTTAATTATTTTGTTTCAGATGTATATTCGAATAGCAGCGTATTTCTATTTTATGTTTTCACAGTGTTGATAAATTTCAGTAATGTTTATATTTCACTAAGTTGGCAGCTGAGCGTGACGTCACTAGCTGAGATGGTTCTTTGCATGTGCTATAGAGGTGAGCCAGATAGCTGTAACGTTATTTTGAATTTGTAATTTTGGATGAAAATTTGATTATTGTGAACAACCCTGGTAGACATATTATATTTTATACGTTTTTCAACTTCGCAGCCAGGGCCGCTGGCCCAGAGTTTTCAATCCATTAAATATGTGGTATTTGATTGCATTGACGTGTCGGATTGTCCTCATTTGATGATTTAAGGCCGCCGGAGTGCGCAGGAGCGCAAGGAAGAGGGCTAATAAGGATTTATTGCATTCAATCTGCAAGTAACACGGTACATGTGTAGGCTCTTCGCGGTAAAGTGAGCACTTTTTAAGGCTCTCCCAAAAGGCTTTAACCTCTAATAAATATATTTTATTGCAGCCTGAGATGTTATCTTTTAAGAAGAGTTAAATGTATACACTGCGTTTATTAGTGACATAGTAGCGTTTATATTAAAAAGTGGAGGAAAGATAGAAATTGACTGAAAGGAAAATTTTAGCAAGGCCTTAAAAAGTGCTCACTTTACTGTGAATAGCCTATATCAAACAAATTTTCTGTTACCGAGTGAGGTGGCGCAGTGGTAACTCACTGGACTCGCATTCGGTAGGACCCGGATCCGATTGCCGGTCTGGCCATCTTGCTTTGGTCTTCCAAGGTTTTCCGACATCACTCCAGGCGAATGCTGGGATGGGTCCCTAACAAAGGTCATGCCCGATTCCTTCCCAATCCTTCCCCAATCCCTCTTCCCTGCGCAACTTGCACCGTCTTCTAATGACCTCGCTGTCGCCGAGACGGTAAACCCACTTACCTACCTATAGGATGTTCACGGTAAAGTGAGCACTTTTGAAAACCTTATAATTTGTAATAATAATCAATATATATGTTTTATTTAAGCCTTAGCCGTTAACTTCAGAGTACGGTGGAATATATACACTGTATTTATACTTACATGGCAATATTTACTTGAAAAGTTAGTTAAAGGATAAAAAATGGCTGAAAGTAAAAAGTAACTAAGGTCTAAAAAGTTCTCACTTTACAGTAAACGACCTATACCTACCTAATTTTCTGTTCACCGTATGTACCGGAAGTGAAGCAGAGACCTATAATTATGTAACTAAACATACATTAGCAGTCTCACAGTAACTCTCAGCGAAATATTATTCTTGTCAGTACCTAAATATTATGAGCTAAGCCAGGGAAGAGTTTTAACTAATTTTGTGTAACATTTTAAATGGAATTGACCTTTGTGAGTGAACACTATTTTTTCTGCACTGATAATTACACGTAACTGCTAGTTGTCTAATCGCTTAATATGATTGATATTTTGCTACAAGTTTACTGAATTACCTACGCTGAATCTAATAGCATTTTTATCTTATTATGATTTTGAAACCACCGATTAATGAAAATCGTTGGCCATTAAATTCATGCTTCAGCATTGGGCATTTGTTTCTTGTAGTTTTGCTGGTAGTATGAGAACCTCATCTGATATGTACCAGTGTTATGTTTGTTTATGACAAGGGAAGTTGTACTTATTCAGCGCCAGGAACTTCCTGTCTAATGATAGTAAGATCTTAAATGTATGTATATATTTCTCTGTGTCACAAACACGCAATTCGCATATTTATTATACGTTTGTCTACATACACCATTAGTTGCTGCTCTCCACATACCACAGTACTTTATTTCAATTGTACTTCATATGTGGAGCTTCTGAATATTCGTTGTCCTTCCATTTATTTCAGAGGCTTCCAATACGTGGGGCTGTTGTTCATACGTTGCTAACTAATATTATATTAACGTGCTCTCCCGCAGTCTACGATTCATTTCAAACGTAGATTTTTATATGTACTTAAGATCTGCAGAAAACGTTATTCGTATAAAAATTATGTGCAGAATATTTTAAGAAATGTGCCTAAAGTAAAGCAAAGTAATGGAAAATAAGATTTATTTCATCAGCATCTGTATTCACGTCCATTTCAGGTACGAATTAGAATGAATGTACACAAAATCAATGACCGAAAAATTTAATTAACAGTAGCGCTAATACTTTCTTACATAAAACCAGAGTAATAATTATAGTGTTCACGTTTGATTAAGTTTTTAATTTTGCAAAATGTGCTTTCTGAAGCATTTCAAACGGAAATATACTTAAATTTTTTATTTAAAATATACTTACTGACTTATTCTTTAAACATTTAATTAGGTAAGGGTAATTCACGGCCAAAATAGTAATTTTGAATTTCCTTTTTAAGATATATTTTCACCTCATTTTGTATCCTTCCAAAATATGTAAACTTTACAGTATCATGGGTATAGTCAGTTTATCAATGTGCCAGACAAGTGAAATAGTGAAATTTTAGGAAACCTATGTTTTATAATAATACAGGACGGTTGTTGAAACGAGTGCAGATATTTTTTGGGGAATGTAAAGGGGTGTCACGACGAGTGTCTCTATGCAATAAACATGGTGTCGGAAATGAATCCTTATGCCACAAATAAAACGCAAGATGCACTGTTGCTGTTGAAGATGCCCTCGCTGGTAAACAGTGCCTCGCCCGTCCATAACACGACGACAGGGAAGTCTGGAATACGAACCGCGCTGCTCCAAGAACCACCTGGCAAAGTGGAGTCGACGACGACAATGATCACCACTGCAGCACGTGCTGCCTCGAGTAGCCTACAGCTGCACTGTGTGTCGCCGTGCAACCTGGCCAACGGCCACCACGTCGAACTATTGCTGTGATACTGTACTTGCGGGCTTCGATGTCAACACGCTTCCAGTGGCTGTGTGCTGCACGTTATTTACGTAATAATGATTGATTGCAACATATGCGTCTGGCGCTTTTTGTTTACTTGTAGCATAATGATGGATTTCCGACACCATGTTCGTGAACAACGAAACTTTCGTCTTGCCACCCCCGTGTATTCCCCAAAATACGTACTCTCATTTAAAAATCATACTGTATGTATGTTGATACCACAATGTTTATAAGGTAAAACAAAAGACGCCAACTTGACTTGCTATAAATTTAACCGTTATACTCGCAATACAATGCCAATACTTAGAACTATATTGCTAAGTTCGCTGGTAGCTGAACTGGGATCTGCATGTTGGTGTGTATGGTCGCAAATATGCCGTAAATGAGAAGCGAAATTTTTCGAATGCTGATTTCCATAGTGCTTATGTTTTCGTGTATTGTGAGCGGGCTGTAACTGAGCTCTAGTAACACGTTTCGCAATGTTACTGTACGCATTCTTCTTTCATTTTGTACATATAACTGGGGTTACTTTGCACCTACGATAATAACAGTAACACTCCAATGTTTTGTTTTGCAGCCATTCGGTGAAGAGTTAGCGAAAATTACCTGGGTAGACAAAATTAAAAATTTGAAACACCTAGCCAGAGAACTTAGTTTCGTTGCCAAAAAAGTAAGAAAACGAAAATTTTGAGTGGTGCGAAGTTACCACAGTAGGTGCAAAACAATCCCAGTTTACGGTTCTATAGTCTATTCACTGTAAAGCGAGCACTTTTTAAAGCCCTCTCATTTGGAATACTAGTAAATAAATATACTTTATTTTAGCTTTAGGCGTAAACTTCAGAGTGCGATGGAATATACAAAGTGTGTTCATTACCTATTGGCAATATTTATTTTAAAATGTGGTCAAAGGATGAAACATTCCTGAAAGAATAAATTAACTAGGGCCTCAAAAGTGCTCACTTTACCGTGAACAGCCTATAGTTTTTAATTAGTTCTGCATGTTGTGCAGCCGGGTTCAATACCTTGGAATCCACTCTCTCCTCCTACCTTGAGGGTGTTGGTCACCGGAAAATATTATTTTATATTTGTATGAAGTGATGTTGAACTTATAGACTTACTTAGAAGTAAATGCTGTACACGTTAAAGTGAGCACTTTAGAAATTAGCCTAAGAAAAAGGTCACTACCCCTGCACGCATATATTTTAATGGGCGCACTGAGTGACATTCGCCCAGTAAAGATATTAACGATGGATGGAAAGCATTTCCATATCTTTACGTCGAATAAAAAGTTTTAGGTTACCATTTGTGAAAACTTACATAATTTATTTCGCTTTCTGTTTTTAATGCATCAAAGTGTAAAAACGAGCAGATCCATAAAGAATTTCCTTTCCTAATAATTTCACAGTTTCATTTGACCGACAGATGAATTATGTGATGGGGCCCATATGAATGTTCATTTTTACATAAGGCGGGGAATACACAACGTGTATACAATTATATCATAAGCCGGGATTTAAAAAGTGCTCATTTTACCGTGAACAGCGTATACTCTTTCGTCACAAAAAATTAGATGACACAATTTTTCACACAATAGCCTGTGAAAATCGCAATTTTTGTAGTTTTTGGAACTACAAAGAATTTAACTCACTTACCGAAATGAAATATTTCAGATTGACATATGATGCCACGAATTACTTCAAAGAACTCTTCAAGTTGGGTTGAGAAGTATGGGCAGCCATTAACAACAAGGTCTCGAGAGCCGATGAGCGTGAAACGAGGCGAGAATGGAGCAGTGCCGGAATGCAAGGGGGAGGGAAACTGGAGATCCCCGAGAGAACCCGGCCAATCAGCGTCGTCATGCGGCAACATTCTCACTTAGGAAATCCAAGAGTGACCCGCCTGGGGGATTGGACCTCGTTCGCTTTGGTGGGAGATGATCAGTAAAACTGCTCAGACATGGTGTCTCTCTGTAAGGAATCTTTAAAATCACGCAGTAAAGTAAGTTAATATAATTTTTAAATAATTGCTCCAAATAAGACGATCATAAGAAGAAATGATTTAAAATGTGGCTTTTCAATTGCTCTCGTTAAATTTTCTGTTTATGATTTTCTTTACTCGTACGCCCCCAAAAGAGAAAAAAAAAATTGCGATTTTGACATGCCACGAGAGTAAACCTGTGGAATAATTTTTTTTTTTACGTGAGTAAATTATGATTATGAGCAATGTCTGCAACAAGAACGGTGTTTCGTACAAGTATGTAACCATGAGTTTTGTTAATATTTACCATTAAGGGGAATTGTGCACTAAAATTGTATATTTATATAATTTTTCTCATAATTTGTTTTACAGAGGATTTCTCAAAATTTTTGGTTCAAGAAGATGTAAATAACAATTTTGAACGCCTCATTTCATGATTAAAAATATTCTGCGTTCGTTATTCATGGAGCTTTGATTGAAGATAAGGAAAAAATTCCTTTCTTTTCTTCCATCAGTGCTTCGAGAATGATGAAGGCAGTGAAGATCTAACAACGTAAAAAGGTGTTGAAAATTATTATTTACGTCTTGTCGAGCCAAAAAATTTCGATTAACCATTTGGAAAACAACTTATATAAAGAAAATCGGGTAATTTTGCAGCTTTCATGCACCATTCCACTTAATAGCTAGCTAGACGTGAGATGTGGAAGGCTGAGGAGTTGACATACCCGCATTCACGAAGGCTGACATGTGCACTTGGTTGGGCGTGTTGCAGGGCTTTCAAGACGGGCATGCAGTGCATCGACGAGTACGCCACCAAGTGCATGGACGGCGACGCCAGGAAGCTCATCAACAGCAACGTGGCTGGAGCGAGACACCACTTCATATCGCTCTGCGACGACCCTGTCTTCCAGGAGGGTAAACTAACTCCCTGTCTCCCTCGCTCTCTTCTCGGGGGGGGGGGGGGGGGGGGGGGGCGGTGGCGGGGGTGAGCGGGTCGAGCCGCGGCGGGGGGGTCGCCTTCCGCCAAGGCGAGCCGGATGCGATCCCCGTCCGGGTCACTCCCGTACCTTCGCGTGTGGGAATCGTGCCGAAATGTCGGCGGGTTTTCTCGGGGATCTCCCGTTCGCCCCGCCTTTTCATTCCGGTGCTGTTCCGTACTCACCTCGATCACCCTCATTAGCTCTGAAGACCCAATTCTCTCCACACTCTGACCTCAGAGTAGAAAGTGACCCCCCCCCCTCCCCCAACCATTGCTGAAGTCACCAGAGCATTTGCCTTCGGACAAACGGGGCTCCATGTTGGAATTCCGCATGAGCATTATTAACTGTAATGAGGAGATTAGAACGTGATTTTGGTTTTATATATATAACATTGTGGAGAATGCACTGTTTCCCGCGTATTTTATGGATTACTTCTTCAGTGTTTGAAATGTTACATATTTCTGTGAGCCAGTATTTGCATCTAGAGGACAAGTTTCGTCAGACCTTCCCCTATTTAAATTTTGCGGATTATATTTCCAAATCCCCCAAGTATTCTCACTCGATGGTCGTGCTATATGCAATCTTTTTTAGTTCATTATTCATTGTTTGGTTAATGGACGTTTGGATCAAGTGGAATTTAGTATGGTCAAAGAGATTACTAAGAAATTTCTTTCTTTCATCATGAAGAGCTGTAATTTTTACACAATATGTTTCTGATAGCTCCCATTTACAACCAGTGTTACAATTTAAGTAATTAATTTGACTGAACAGTTTTATTTCACTTTATATGTTTACGGTGTGGTGATTGTTTTTCGAAATTCTGACTATCACAATATTGCTAATTTTGAAGTTAATGTTTCAAATTGTGACTTCGTTAAGGCAAATGACATTATTTAATTGTATTTTTAGAAAAAAAGTTCTTGCTTGGTTTCTTGTACAACTATCGCTTTTATTCTCATTTTTAGAAGGTAATAAGCAATATTCCCATTTACCCACATTGTAAAGAAGTAATGGTACGCCATTGCATAACAGTTATTAAATAATCTGCGTCATATACTACGCTTTGTCAAAGAATAATTTTCAGTAATTCTAACGAAGTGTGAATACATTTTATGACTCAAAACTCTCGGAACACTACAATGATTTCTACCCTACCCATTTAACTGCCTTTGGGTGGGAAGTCAGTCGTCAAAAGCCAACAATTTCAACATTGATCTTGCATTGATTATATCATCCAGGTATTTTGAACAATTTGTCTCTACTAGGGAAAAACATTTAATTTACACAGTTATTGTTGTTAGCAAATTGATGGTGTACTTCTTTTTTTTTTTACTTCACTGGTACCCTAATTACAGTAAGTTGTGCTTTACATTCTGGAAAATTGTTTGACAATTTACCTTATCATTGTATACGTATGTTAAGAAGCCCGATTGGTAATTGCCTTTTTTCCATACTTTATTGGTGGCTTTCCTACATTTGTTAAAGAAATATCCGAATGCGCAGTTACGTTCCTTAATTCGTACTGTAGAAAATCTTCAACATTTTTTGTATTTGTAGCCAGCTGTACGGTAAATTTTTATGCTATTTACAGGATGAAAAGTTCAGTTAGGGCTAAGGAAATTAATCGAAAATTTTTCCTACTTCATAGTTTTCGACTCGATGGGCAAAGTCTGCCACGACTAGGTGTCTCGTGACCACACACCTTGATGACATATGGCGTTCAAAATGGGGAAGTTGAAGAGGCTGCAGTCCAGCCCCTTTACAAAAGTCAAATGTATAGATAAATATTCACTAATTTAAGAAATTTAACTAAGTATTATATGCATAAAATTTAAAAAAACCAAGGCGGATTCCCTTAAGTGTTCACGTGAAATTACAATATATTGTTTTACTTCGGTGAAAGGTGGTGGTGTTTTTTTTTTTACAAAGTGCTGAATTCAGAAATCGAGGTTTTGATCCTCCCAAAATATGATCCGGTGTACGGAACTGTTAATGATCACAGTAACGACTCTCTGTGAGCCTGTTTATTTATCTCCCATGGTACACATAGCGACCACGTTCATCAATGCGCTTGGTTCAACTTAGGAAGAGGCCAGAACAGCGATATCGATCGCGTTTGGTGTCGCAGTCATGTGGCTAACTGGCATTCACGATTTTTAGGATTAGTGCTGGCCACAACGTTAAAAATGTTTTCCGTAATTTTACGGAAAAGTGCCGGTAAGATATTCTACAGAACTCTCCATAAAATTACATACACGTTTATTTTCTAATGACGGACATTACGTAAATTTTACAGAGAATTCACGCAAGCTCTCCGTACATTTGCAAATTACTTTTCCGTGTTTCAGGTCAAAAAAAAAAAAGAGAATACAAAAAAAAAATATCTTCAATTTTCGATGCGGATATTTTACGGCGTATAAAATATTTTAAGACGATAAAATATTAATTATATAGCAAAATTTGAACACGAAACAAAAGTTTCGAAGTCCGCAACTATTACCACTAACCACAACCTTATTGTGACTATTTTCGGTACAAATATGATACTTCGAAAGTGTGACATAAAAAAAAGTCCAAGTTTCTAGTAATACTTAAGTGTTTAGAGTGCCACTATCTCATGCAAGTGCCTGATGCTACTTTTTAGTGTTCGAAAAAATAGTTTTAAGTGGCGTGGGTAATCTAACTGCCACAGAAAAAAATTGAGTTTGGCTGTGTTGGGGACACTGCCGTTTGTTTTGCGTGAATACGCCTAGGTTGACGTGCTCGGGCGCCTTGATGTATATTTTACATTCCCGTCACCGCTTCACTCGATCATATGGGGTTTTATGGTTATCACTGGATTACTGTTGAGATTCTCTTTCCAACCGTGTACGAATTCTGTAATTCGACTTGGCTTTTTGACGAGTATAAACCGAAATTGTGAAAGGTTTTCTTAATTTGTCATATTAAACGCATACAATTTCACCATAACCACGAGAACCAAATGTTTTTATACACTAGATCGACTGATCTTGACAAGACCCGTCGATTGAAACTTAAATGAGCGTCGTAGATTCTCCTAGTTAAAAGTTATACTACGCGGAAATTATGAGACGCGGCTAAACGAACTGAAAATTGAGGCGCTCCCCCCACCACCACCCCCCTTCACCCTACGCATTCAATGTTTCACAGTTTTCACTCAACGTAAGATATTCTTTTATCCTTTGGCAATCGAGTGGTGTAATTGAATTTTGATAATCTTCGTGCAAAAACTCGGTAGTTTTCGTTCCCGAAAACGGGGGTTTTAACATTATACCACCACAGCCTGTAAAATTATAAATAATTTAAAAACTTTCAAAAATATTTTACAATAATTTTGTAAAATTCTCGATATTACTACAATATTTATATTTCATGAGCTCTATAGTATGGGTACTCACAGATAATTATTACAAAGCAAATTGACGATGGGAAATACGAAACCCTTAAAAAACAGTGTAATTTCTTATACTGATATTTGTAGGCTACGTAATATATTTCTAGTTTTCTCTGTTTACATCCCTTCCGATAAATGCCTTTCGTTATGGATTCCTAAAATTTCTTTTTTTTGTTTCCTTTACACTTGCGTACAAGAAAAGTTGCTATTTTCTAAAAACTTATGTAATAACATTTGCACATGTGTGCTGAATTTTCTGATTTACATTTGTGAACAAGAGAATACTGTTTATTTAAGATCGTGAGAGAGGAATAATTAAAATGTCTGGTTTGGTAGGGAACACTTGCCCATAACAGCCCTGTTCTGGATCGTTGCCGAGATCTTCAAGTTCCAGTTCGATAGTGTATCGGCTTCATTTCTGTGGTGCCTTACCCATAGACGGCTAAACTTCCAAAATTTCAGGCAGGCGGATAAGTAGAAAACATTTTCGCCGTCCCGTTTTTTCATACGTGCCTAAAAGGTAAGTGTCCACGTGAGAGTATAGAACTCCCGAGAGAGCTCGCGGTGTGGACACCGCACGGAGAGTGTACTTCCATTTCCTCTCCGAGAGTCGAGCCTGCTCTCGAAGAGCAGCTCTTCGCGTGTTGGCACTTGTCGTGGACACTTGCACTCGTACTCTCGGGGAGCTACTATCGACTACTCACAACTGTACAGAACTGCGACCAGACAGTCGAGAGTACTCGCACATTGTAGACAGGCGATTATCGTGTGCTATGGCTGGAAATGCCACTTCCTCTCCGAGAGTCGGGCCTGCTCTCAGAGAGCAGCTCTCCGCGTGTTGGCACTTGTCGTGGACACTTGCACTCGTACTCTAGGGGAGGTGCTATCGACTACTCACAACTGTACAGAACTGCGACCAGACAGTCGAGAGTCCTCGCACTTTGTAGACAGGAGATTATCGCGTGCTATGGCCCCAAAAATGCCACAAAATGGTCCCAAAAGGACGTCATGAAACTTATTACGATGTATGAAGAGGGGCCGGTGTCTTGGGACGTCATGTTGAGTGACTATAGGAACCGCGACAAAAAGCAAGCAGCGTTGCCAGAAATAGCTTCAGTATTCAACGCAGATTCTGAAGAGGTATCTTAGGAAACTGCATAACCTGCGAAATCAGGTACGTATATATTACCTATATAAATACATGTGTGTATATATGTGTGTGTATAGCAAATTTGGGATAGCAGATTCGCCATGTGTATGTTGATATTGCAGGTTTGCCAGGAACTAACAAATACAAAGAAGAAACAAATGAAATCAGGCAGCGAAGGAAGTGATCCAGCCACCTACACTACGTGGCCGTACTTCACTGCGCTGCAATTTGTGATACCAGCTGTTACATCACGGAGCGCAACCTCCAACATCCAACCTAAGGTAAGTGGAACGAATAAATAATTACACAGTTGAAAAGGGGCCTAGTGAATATCTTACAACATATATCGGTCTACAAATACAGATGAATTTCACTCATCTACTATACGGACTTCGTAATGGCAGTACCCAATTGACTGTTTGATAAACCAGTTAAGGAGAGGTCCCATGTGTGCACAAATGTGCTATACAGTTTTGCTTATTGCTATTAGAAAATGGTAGTATAACAAATGTGAGAACAATGTCTGTAGAGTGTCTGTCAGGCATTCCATTAGAATAAAATCGAACGAAAGTGTATGTCAATAAACATTTGTATTAACAGTCATAATATGTGTACACTGCAACTTTAAAAATAACAATTCAAGTTGCTGTAAAATTAAACACGTAGTACGTAAAATACTAACTCACCTCACAGGTGATCTAAAGTCATAAACGTACATCTTTTAATAATCCAAAATAACTGATCTGAACAGAAACGCGTCGGAGTATTTGTTCATATGCTAGTAGCTGTTAAATAATAAACATTTACATTCTTCCGTACAGCCAACTGACTTCTCCCCGTCGTGACATGACATGCATCTGGAGTTCTTCTCTGTCACTCTGTCCACCTTGTCTTCGACCAGTTTGCTGCAATGGATGCCACGTTGATTCGGGATTTCCCTCCTGGCGCCATTCACCTGGTATAATGGAGTGGCCTGTGTGTTCAGTGTCCACAGACCCAGCGTGGATGCATCGCTGTCACCTGCGTGATATTATTTTTCAGATTTAGTTGGCTCCAACAACATTGGTTTCCGAAGGAAGCGGAATTTGTTGACTACGATTCCGAATGAATTTTCCACGACCCATCTTGCACGTGACACTCTATAATTGAAGACACGTTCACTGAAGGATAACCCTCTGAAAGGGTACGGCTTCATTATGTAACTTCGTAATGCAAAGGCATCATCCGCTGCGAAAAAAAAAAAAGGGAATTTCTCTACTCCTTCCTGGCAAACATTTAGGCGGCGGCGAAGGTAGTTCCCCAGATTCCAATGCGTGGTATAGAGCTGAACGGCCAAACACGCCCCCGTCAGATACACGATCATTGCAACCAACGTGTGTGTACGTGAATCGATATTGGGCATCTACAACAGCAATTAGCACAGTGCTGTATGTACCATTATAGTTATAGCAGTATCCACCGCTGTCCTTGGGTGCTTTTATTACTATGCGTTTACCGTCTAATGCGCCTAAACAATGAGGAAAGTTCCATACCTTCTCAAACACATACTCTAGGTCATTCCACTCTCCTTCTGTTTGTGGGAACTGAAAACACACCAGATATCATAGTATCTATATATACACATGTCGATTGAAGTACAAAAGTTGTTAATTATCTGTAACATGCTTTCTCAATAGTATTAATGTTTTATTTTACATTTATTTCCTACATCACAATACTCTGAAACTAAACATAGTTGTAACCCCCGCAATATTTATTACATGTAAATAACAAACCTATACTTTGCATAATACCTAGGTATATAACTTTTTCCAGTCTTCCGAAGGCGTTATTGTTCTGTACATGGATTTACGTTTACATTATTTGTTAGATTGTTAAGGATGAAAATATTATTGTTGTTGAAAATTATATGATTCATAGATTAAAATTATGAATAATAATGTAAGTGCATGTATGAGCTTGTAACCGCTTTTGTGGCTTACTTAAATGCTTTCCTTTTCTTTTACAGGCACGGCAGCAAGTCAACGAACAAGTAGAAAGTGAAATTTCTTGTCCAGTCTACAATTTATGCGTCGACTGTAGTGAAACAAAGCAACAGGATAGCAATGATGTAGACGAGCCAGGTACATCTGCTGTGCATTTGTCATCTGTACGAGAACAGAAACGTAAAACGGAGTCAGTTGGAACTAGTGACGGTGACTTGGATGAAGCCATTAAAAAGGCCAAGACAGTAGATGTAAAAGGAGAGTTCTAGCGCACCCCCCATTCCCATCGAAAAATCAAGCAATTTCAGGCCAAAATCAAGGTTTTTGCTCCAAAATTTTGGTTTTAAATTTAAGAACGTAAGCATTAAAAAAAAACAAGCAAATTTACCCCAAAATCAAGCAAATTTATCACTTTTTTTTCTTTAAAAAATTTCGTGCAGGCTTGTGCCACCTTAAAAACATTAAATTGTAAGCTAAAATCAAGCAAATTTATTGATTTTCAAGCAAAAATTTCAAGTTTTCTATAAATAGCAATTTTGCAAGCGAGCAAGCAAATTTATGACAAAATGAAGCAAAATCAAGTGAAAAATCGAGTGAAAATGTAAAAAAATATAATTGATAGAATTTATAAATTTTATTCAACTAAAGTAAAAAAAAAATAACTTTTTAAAGTATAAAAATAAAGAATAATCTGAATCATATCCATTACTGATTCCATAATCCCAACCATCACAGCAATCCAAATCATAAATATCATCTTTAAAAATTGAAAATTTATCTGAACTTAAATAATTTTTATCGATTTTTTAAACAATTTTGAAATGAACAATGTCCAATTCTTTATCAATGGATGTTTATGTTTTTATAATTTCATATCCAATAGCCCAAAGTTCTAAAAGATCAATAATTTGATCCATTTATACTATTTAAAAATTTATATATGTTTTATAAAAAAGTGACACTACGAGAAAATGTTAATTAGAAAAATGATTTTTTATTTCATCAAACAATCGTAAAAAAATCTTATGCAACCACTCTACTATAAGCCTAAAAAACTGTATTAAAATATCGAAACAATTTCTTGTTTCTGTAAAATCGGTTACATTATCCATTTAATAAAATTAAGAATTTATATATCTTCAATGATATTTTCTTTCAAATAACCCTAAGTTAAGTTTCGTTGGCTAATTAAAACAACATTACAAATTGTACCTGTCTCAACAGATGTTTTCAAATCAATACTAATTTTTATATTTGTTTATCTTTTACTACGGCTGTTTTTCTATGTAGGCAGGCAATAACATATAATGGTCTTCTTCCCCAAAATTAATAGTAATTGATTTCGCCATGATAGTTTGTAGTATCCAATTTTGTTCTTGAATTTGTAAAATCATTAACAGCGAGAAACATTTTAAGATAAAGATCATTTTCAATATCTAGATTCTAATTTTCTTTTGGAAAAATTTCATTTCTACCATTGTTAACAAAAATATTTCTCACAATACAATTATCAAACACTAAAGCATTCACATATTTCTCGGCACGGATTTTTCTATTAGTTTGGAAACCCACAATTACAAAATTATTTTCCTCAGCAGGAACTTCTTTTTCTAAAAATTGCCAACACTTAAAACCAATATGAATTTTAGTATATATATATTATATGTTATATATATATATATATATATATATATATATATATATATATATATATATATATATATATATATAATATGTATTAAATTGTAATTGATGTGTTACCTTCATATTCAACATTAGGCAACAACATTTCTAAGAATAAATATTATACCTGGATCAGCATAATCTCTATCAATTTTAGTGTCATCTACTTTTTAGTTTCATAAACAAATAAACAATTGTTATCAGACGAATTTCGGAAAAATGTAATTTTATATCCATCTTTCCAATAAACATCATTATTATCACTACGAACAGATTTTACTCGTAATTTACTATTAACACCAGTATAGACTAAATAATTTTGTTCGCCTGGTAATCTTAGCAAAATATTCATAATTGTTGAGGTTATTTCTGGATTATCAAAAACCTCAATAAAATGTCCATGTTTTGAAATTTCTACTCTGGAAAACTGAAATGGGAGAACATTAGAACAAACGTCAATACTGTCTAATTTTTCGTATTTTGCCTCATCTCCAACTTTATCTCTTTTTAGTAGGCGATATTCTTCCAAAACATAAGCATCATTTAGAAAAGAAAAACCAATATATCTGATAGTAATGATAAATTTGATTTACGAGGAGATGTGCAAGGTTTTAAAATTGGTGCTACAAAAGTAAAAATAGATGGCGATTATCTATTTGTCAAAGATAAAAAATATGAATTAACTATAGGTCTTAAAATTTTGTTAACAAAAAGTAAAAAATATGATCTTGTAGATAAATCCACTGGTGAAGATAAATTCACTAGTGAGGACTATAAAAATTATGAAGAAATTGTTTTATTAACAAATGCAGCATATAACAATTATGATCCAACTATGAACGTAGCTTCGAGTGTCGGTTGGAAGTATCATGAAATAATTAAACCAATTTATCACGAATTTATTTTAAAAAAATTCTTCTAAATCTAGCGAATGTACAAATAAATACAATAGTTTGCCAAAAGAACATATTTGGATGGACAATGTTAGAAAATTTATCGATAGATTGTTAATTATTCATGGTGAAGAAAATGCTGGAAACAGCAATTATTTCAATGAAAAAGTAAATATAATGAATATGTTAAACAATAAATTTTCTAATTTTGTTGTGAATAACCAGAAAGGAATTTCATATCTAATACGAGTTTTAAATGTTAATCCGCACTCATTTAGGAATTCTGAACACCGTGGCAAATATGTAAAAAATTGCGCATTAAACAATAAAAATTTACCCCAAATTCATTTTCCAGGTTATAATTATTGTGAACCATTTACAAAATTAAATGAAAGATTAGAAAAAGGAGATGCAGGAGTGAATAAACTAGATGAGGCTTGCAAATTTAACGATATTGCTTATAGCGATCATAAATATTTAGAATGTAGGCATGAAGCAGATACAATATTAGAAGAAGAAGCAAAAGAAATTATGCTAAATATAGATACCCCGATTGGAGAAAAAATTACTTCTTTTTCCTCAATTACGTTTACGAAAAGAAAATTAGATATGGGAATTAAAATGTTTTATTGAATATATATAATTTTTTTACTTATATAAATTATGATAAAAAGATTAACTTTTGATACAACCATTGATCAATTAAAAGACTTGGGTATAGATAAATTTTTAACCAAATATCAACTTGAGCGAAAAAAAAAAAAAAATAGAAGGCAAAGTTTTATTGCTAACATTGTCATTGCCAATACTCAAAAAATATTAAAAGAAAAATCTGGAAGTAGTTTACATCATGGAGGAATTATTATTCCCATAATAGCTGCTGCTTTAACTGGCCTTGATGCTTTAGCAGGAGTAGCTACTTCAATTTATAATTCTGTTGAACAAACTGCCAAAATATAAAAGAATTAGAAGAACAAAAATACATAATTTAGCAATGTAAATAAAGCTGGTAGTGGTATAGTTGAAAAAAAGAAGAAGGCCAAAAGAAATTAGCTCCATTATCCAATATCGATATTGGAAAATATTAAATATTTCAGAACTGTTTATTTGATTGACGAACTAGCAAAAAGTATGCTCAAAAATGAGTGTGCTGTAGTTAATTTTGATATTTGAACAAATCCTGGCACTCATTGTGTTAACTATTTTAAAGAAAATAATATTTATTATTTTGATTCATTTGGAGGGAATATTCCTAATAATTTAATTAATTATTTAAAAAACAATAATGTTTATTGCAATGATTATAGAATTCGGAATTTTAGTTCTGTTATTTGTGGACATTTATGTTTAATTATTTTACACCTTTTTTCGAGAAATTTTAAGTTTCGCGATATAATTTCTATGTTATTAATTGACAGATATATTTGGGAAACCATTAATCGAATCTTTAAGTAAAAATTTTGAAAATATTGCTGAAGATTTTAAAAAATATGGAGATCCAAAATGCAATTTGAGTGTTTCTTCTTTACAAAGTGAGTTAAACAAAGCGAGTTAATCACTTGTTTCGGTTTTACAAAATCGTATGTTTATTCTCTGGGGCGAATAATTGTTAATATAGATGAACCTGTAGATAAAAAAGATGCGGACAATAAAAAAATATTTCGATATATGTCAGATTATGCATTAAATAAGGATGTTGATTCAAATAATAAAATTATTGTTTCTGATTATGCTCTAAAAGAAGATATGAAGTTACAATTCAATAACACTATTGGTGATTATATAAAACGAATAAATAATGCAAAACAGACATTAAAAAAAGAAGCAGATTCAAAATATAAAACTACTGTTGCTGATTATGCATTAAAATCGTTGTTGAATCAAAATACAACACTAGCATTTGTGATTTAAAAAAAAATACATATGTAGATTCACAATATAATACCATTGTTTTGGCTTACCAAGATCAAATAAGTACAGTTTTTGTTTACACAGAAGACTATTTTTCTATCCAAATAGTAAAATTAATAATATGGCAGATCCTGTAGATGGCAAAGACGCTGTCAATAAAAGATATTTCGATAAAGAAATATCTCATAAATCACCAAATTTAAACAAATCTGTTTTGAATTACTGCGAAACACTTGTTAACACAAAAGTTGAAAAAGGCAACGAAGCTGTTGATAAAGGAAGATATGTTAAATTGCAAGATTTCAACAAATTAATTTTGAATTATTGCCATACACTTGTTGATTTGAAAGTTGAAAAAAATCAAAGAAGATTCTGATAAAGAATTAGATGTTAAATTAGAAAATTCAAACCAATCTCATATATTTTATTTACATGCATAATTGAATAAAATGACTAATAATTTTCACTTAGATAATGATCAAATTAACTGTACTTTTTGATGGATTGTACTGTTTATAAAATAGTTATGGATATTCTCATGTTTGATAATAATTTGGCCATTTTCAAGAGTAATACAAAAATAGATCACAGCAAGCTCTTTCATGTAAACAAAGGTGTTAATTTAACTTTTAAAATATATATATATATCTCTTTATGCTAATGGAGACGTTGTGGTAATAGGAATATTCGTGAAATATAAAGATTAACTATATTACTATATAACGAAATTGAGACTACTTGATGTTTGAAGTGCAAGAAAGTCACTAAGAATAATTATATAAAAAATTAGAATACAACAAATGGACGATTAGTCCAGAAAAGTATATGGTGAGCAAACTGAAAAAAATTTTTTTTTGAATAATGTTATACAGCTAATTGGTCTACCGAATTGTTTACTATTTGTAAAGTTTTAAATTTTGATGTGCCTACTTATAAATTAAAATATATTAATGGAGAAGAAATAATGGGGAGTTTTTAAGAATACGAAATCATATAAATAAACTATCCTGATGAATAATTGGTCGATCAAAAGTTTTAAAAACAAAAGGTGAAGATATGTATGTTAAATGGTTAGGATTTGATAACTCGTATAATTATTGTATTAATAAAACAGTTATTTTTTAAATTTGAAATATTAATTCTAGAAAATATATAAAAATTAGTTTCTTACTCAATTTGATAAAGATTATTAATATCATTTATTAATTGTTGTTTAGTATAGTTATTTCTATCATAGTTAAAATAGTTGCGAAAACACTCAATGTTGCAATTCATGGTTTCTTTCATTCTTTGACATAAATTGATAGAATTTGGAAATAATAAAATCTCAATAATATTTCACAATTTGGATGTATATCTTCAATTCTATACAATTGTTTTTGTACATATTTTCTTTGCGTTCTAATAACATAATAATCAAATTCAAAAGCATTATCAAATAATTTAGAAGAATAGAAGTTTGATTTAATTTTTAGTTTTGTGTTTGTGGTATAACATGAGAAGCAATTTCTCGTATTGCCTCATTTATGCAATTTATTCCATCTAATGCTATATGAACTGTTTGTATTCAATTTACTATAATTTTATCTTGAATTTTTTTATATCTTTTCAATAATAACTTCAATTTATTTTAATGCTTCCTTATATTTTATAACATATTTAGAATAATGATAAAAATTTTCTTCAATTGTTATATAATAATCTTTTATTTCGTCAGCAAATTTTGTTCTCTTACACTTTTTTTTTTTAAATTTCTAACTGAAATTAAAATCTAAGTATAGTGAACTAGTGATAATTTGCTGCTAACATTTTTATTTCATTTTGAATTTATTTGTATTCTAAAGCGAATATTTAATCTAATGCAAAACATCAATAGAGATCAAAATATTTTTCTCTTTGAATAAAGGTTACCGAATATCTAGAAACGAATTTCCTAAATTAATATTATAATTATTATCCATAATAAATATTTAAACATGAATTATTACTCATATCTGTATTATATGCCAGTTTTTTTAAATTTTCAGGGTTGCTTCTCTAGTGATTCGGCCAACTTGTATGTGGGGAAATATGTTGTTTTTATTAATATTCTTTTTTATGAAGAAAATTAAAAAATGGAAGAAAATGATATTAAAGAATATAGACCAAATTCATTGAATTATATAGCTATTAAGGTGTTAAAGTTTCTAAATCATTGACAATATCTTTCATTTTATTTATAATTTAATAAAATAATAGTCTTTATGCCAAACAATGAAATGTTATTTTGGCAACTCTAGTCAATTTTTTTGTAAATTTATTATATTCCATGAAAGTTCAATTAGTAAAAAAAAAAACAGTAAACCATTTGTATATCTACAAGCTGAGTCTATCATATTTGGTAAATTGGGAAATTTCTCACTAATTAGAAATGCTTTTTTTTTATCTGGAAACAATGTTCATATATTTCTGCATAATACAACTTTTCATAAAAGATAAAAGTTTTCCCCGAATACGAATTAAAAACACCATTTATTTTATATCATCTCTTAATCCAAATTAAGAAATTTTGATTGGATAACCACCAATAAGATTATAACTAGGATAATCAACCCTATAAATTTTTTCAACAAACAGGACTAACTCGCCTGATGGTCTTTGGAATATAAAACAAATTATTGAAATTGGTCGGTAAAAACCCGAAACCAATTTCTTATAGCAAATGGCTAATTTATTATTTTTTTGTCTCCCAAACTTTTTGTCCAAACATTTTTATTGTAAATAATAACAGATTCACCATCAATAATTAAAAATATTTTTATATATTCGTCTTTGCATAATTCATTTGGTTTATTTTCATTAAAATTATTGTGTAGTGGTGGCCCACAAAAGTTTTGAATATTTTGAATATTGTCTGGTTGCAAATTAACCAAATCATTGTCGAGAATTGGGTACATGATTGCATTTTTTATCATTTGTATGTTGATGACCTAATGCATGTCCAATTTCGTAGATCAAAATCGCCAGTAAATAAATTTTATTTTCAGGAGTGTTTTTACCATCATTATGCCAATATTCCTGCTTATTGATGTGAATTTCAATGAGACAATTTTGTTTATTTGGAAAATATTCATGAGCCAGTGCACTACCAAATGGATATAATGTATAAGGACAAACTCCGTGCAACCTATGATTATTATGTAGGCCTTGTTTATATGATATAAGTATATCTGGAGAATTTGTATCGTAAACAAATTTCATATTTGTGTGTTTTTGCCAAATGTTAAAAGCATCTTTTGCTAAATTTGTAATTGATTTGTCTGTATATGCAACATTCCATTTTAATGAGTTTCTAGTCCATTTTGCTGTTAATGAAATGTCCACAATTATTTCATCTTTAACACTACACCTTGGCTTGTTGATTCAATTAAGTGTTTCTTCATTGAGTTTACCATCAAATAAAGAGAGGTTGTGATATTCTTGAAATATTCTAAAAGAAGTTTCTTACTTTTCAGTATCAATTTTTGAAAGCGAATTTGCATCACCTTCTAGATATCCTATTTATTAAAAAAATTTATAACATATTTTGTCTGATTCTCTTTTTTGGATAGTGCAAATTTATATTAGCAATAGCAAAAATAGCTATATAATTATTTATTTATATACAAAAAGTTTTAAAATATAATAAAATCATTTATTTTATTGTATACTTACCATTATTCATTTGCCATTGATATATATTGTAACAAAACCATAATCTGCTTCCCAGCACTTGGCACAAATATCTTAAAATTTTTCATAAGGCATACTTCCACCAACAAAAACATTATAAATATGCTTTAAATTAGTATCATCTTGTCTAAATATACAAAAAATTTGTACTGTCTCTTACCAATTGTTTAGGCACCCTGGAATAAGTTTGAGCGAAATAGAAAACATCAATATTTTTGTGTCGTCCACTTGTAAAATTTTCACGAATCATATCTTGATTATCTAAAATAACATTGTCAAATACAATTAGAGATTTGTTTTCACATTGATCTAAAGGATTAATTTCCTCAGTGTTATTTTTTAAAATGTGCCATTTGTTCATTACATTTTTTGGACATCACTTCAAAATCATTTTATAATTGAATATATTTTGGTTGATTCAAATTTTTAGAGCAAACAAGTAATTTATTAAAATTTAACCACCCCATAGTATAAATAAAATTTATTGTCAAATTTGTTTTTCCTCACTTACTAGGACCAATACATCTAATATCATCAGGCAAAAGTTCGACACTTTTTATTTTTAGATTTTTCTTCAGAAATTAAAACACCAACACACCAGTCAGTTTTTCTTTTATATGTTTATTTTTTATATAAATGGATACTTAAGTTTTCAAGTTAACAAACAATAGTTATATTCTTAAGAAGAAACTTCACTATAGTATAATTCATAAAGATACCGTTATAAATATTCCCAGAGGCCAATACAATGTTTTATCATTAAAATATGCTACAAATTTAATTGAGCCATTTTCAGAAAATAATATTGACTTGACAACAGACAATGTGAAAAATATAATATATATCAAAACTAAGATTGATAATAAACTTGATAATCATTTATCTGATGCTCTTGACTTTGAAAGAAATATGACTATTGAAAAAGATTAAATTTTCTGTTGGCATTAAATTGCATAATTTTAATCCATATAGAACAACCAATATTCATTGTAACTTGGCATATGGGATGTTCATAAAATATGATGAATCTAATGATCTATAAACTGATATAATTGCTAGTTTTCCACCAAAAACTATGCTTGGTTTTAGAGATTACATAAGCTATGAGCATCCATATCCAATTTTTATAGAATAAATAATGAACATTTGAATTATATTATCTTAGAAATTAGAGATGAAAATGGTAAACTGATTGATTTTGATGGAGCCGATATTGATGTTGAATTACAAACTAAAGAAGTTTCAAATATAATAATATAAAAATCAATTAAAAATTATTCTATTTGATATCCACATGGCAGTGTATCGATTTTATTTTCTAATATAACTATTTTTTATCATAAGGACTTTATGCAATTTTATTAACTTCGACACTATATATTTCATGTTTTTCAGTTCTTATTAGATTCATTGTTCTATACTGTATTTTCTCTTTTAAAAAAACAATTCACATATTCATCAAATATAATTCGATTTATTAACTACACATTTGTTCTTACCTTTAGATTTTTTAATGGTCCACCTTATAAGCATACATTTTTGATTGCAAACTAACAAATCCTTTCATTATTTTACCATTACATTCATCTTTAATTTTTCCTAAAACTTTTTTATTTATTTGTGATATTTTATAAATATTCTCATTGGGATAATCACTTGTATTAAATTTTTCTGTCATCGACTTCATATCTTCGTAAAAATCTTCTGTTTTTATGTTATAAATGTTTGAACCAGTGTCATGAAATCACAGTTCAATTTTATCGCCATATTGTGGTTTTATTTTGTTATAGTGAAAATCATTAATTACTTATTTAGATATGTAGTTTAATGCTGTTTTCCAAATCTCTAAATTTTATAAAATATTTATGTATTTTCTCAAATACCTTATTTTTATTGAAGTCAAATAATGAATAGGTTATACTAAATTAAAAGAATTTTCAATGTTATATGTTGGTTTCCTACTTTTAAAAGCTTTATTAACTAAGTAGGCTTAATTGGTTTCCTTGTTTCTTTTATTAACGAAAACATGAGTAGAAAATGGGAAAATTTCATTCAATTCCTCTTCATCTTGTTTATATAATTCGTTGATATTAGCATCAGATAAAGGTCAATTGTAAAATTATTGTTGTTCTCCATTCTATTACTTGCTTACTTTTATCTATAGGTTTTAGAAATATATTAGTAAAAAAATGGAAATTTTTTAATTGTTTTTTTAGCTTTTCTATATTTTATAGTGTAATTTAAAAAGGGTAAGATTTTTAAGTTTCCTTTTCTTTGTTGATTCATAATAAATTATATAATATCTGCAATTAAATCGGCTTTCCATAGTCTGTGCAAATATTTAATTTAAAATATTTTACCTATAATTCTTAACTCTCTCACTGTCTTTTCGCTCAACACAACTGTTAGATTCTTTGTCGCCATTTTTTATTCTATTTATAAGCGGAACAAATAATTGAAGACAACATAAATTACATATAGAAATAAGAGCCTTAAAAATAGTAAATATATTGAAAAATGAAATCTATTAAGAAGTTCACCAAATTTCTTGTTAAGACGATAATTCCTATTATATTCACTAATACAATTGTTACATGTTGTTCTAAATTTGTCTTTATTTCTGTTATGAACTGAAAATAATTTTATATGTTTATTCTCTTTACATGCTCTACATGTTTTTGTTGGGTAGTTATCGTGTTGAATTTCATTTAGAATATCTACAAAGACATTGTGTAATTTCGTATTTCTATGCTCTTTGAGAGATGCAACACCAACATATTTTACACATTCGCATAGTACACTATACTTTTTTAACTCATAATGATGCCTAGCATATTCAGCAGACCATTTTTTACAAATGTTAATATGCTTTTTTTTATGTATTTGTGTGGTGAAAAACTTTCTTTGTTTAATATTTCGCCACACGTTTTACATTGCTTTTCTTGATTTTCCATTTTTTTTATCTAATAAGGAAAAAAATTTATTGAGAGAATGAAAAAATATTTTTCT
The DNA here is from genome assembly GCA_029891345.1 of Dryococelus australis. NCBI lineage: Eukaryota > Metazoa > Arthropoda > Insecta > Phasmatodea > Phasmatidae > Dryococelus > Dryococelus australis. Next base: position 331,678,639 of record CM056994.1, read on the forward strand.
TTAATAATTTTTTTCTTTGTAAATAACACAAAACAAAAAAAAATTGAATATCACCTCAAGAAATTGAACAGGAATATCTCCTCAAGAAGGTGAACAATATGAATTTACTAAACTACAAGATCTAGACACAAATATGTGGCTTGTTGTTACAGATTTTGAAATTTATGGGTCTAAGTTTGGCAAAAAAATTAATTGTATTCTAGATGACAAATTTAAAATTTCATTGCCAGAACGCTATGTCAAGATACTTGATAAAAATTCTTTGAAACTAATAAATGAGAAGGAGGTTTTCATAATGTATAAAGACTTAAAAGAATTGAAAAATGGAAAATTTGTCCATTACCTAGAATTCTCTTAAAAAATTTATAACTTCTATAAATAATATATTTTTTAATATTTTCATTTTATTTTTGCTTACTTTTTTTGATTTTCTGTTCAATTTGCTTGCTCGCTTGTAAAATTGCTATTTGAAAAAACTTGAAATTTTTGCTCGAAAATCAAGACATTTGCTTGCTTTTAGCTTAAAATTTAATGTTTTATGGTGACACAAGTCTGTTCGATATTTTTGGGGGAAAAAAAAAGTGGTAAAATTTGCTTGATTTTGGGGTAAATTTGCTTGTTTTTTTTAGAATGCTTAAGTTCTTAAATTTTAAACCATGATTTTGGAGAAAAAACTTGAGTTTGGCCTAAAATTGCTTGATTTTCCGATGAAAATGTGGGGTACGCTAGAACTCCCCTTTTACATCTACTCAAGACATTTTTGGACAAACTATCCGGTTCATATACCGTGTTTGGGGAATATGAGGCAATGGATCTACGCGACATGCGATCCGATTTTAATCGTAGGCGCCTAATGAGCTTGATTCGATGTAATATAGTTGACGTTGTAGATGAGGACGATAACATACACATGGCAGCATCTAAATGGCCAACAAGCTCTGGGCATATGGACAACAGTGTTCCACAAACCTTTAAGTCATTATATAACTACCATGTTATCACATTATCATATATTACTTCCTTTCTTGCTGACATTTATAATAAATACCTAGCAGACTTATGTAACTATTTGTATTAAACTACATACTTGCAAATATTCATCTTTCATTTCTGAGTATATAGCTGCACACACTTCCATCACTATCATTCCTATGGTGCATTTGGGGATGCGGTACAGGTAGTGTAGGCTGCTATATGTGTCTCTTCTAATCAAGTAATCATATAGGTACTATATATTGTTACTTGGCTGTACGCAAACAGCGTACATTAAATGAAGAACCTCATTGAATTAACAACCCAATCGAATTTGAACACTTACCAGATGCAAGGAACCTGAGTGTGACCAGAAATTTATCTTTTGCAGGAATAGCTTTCCTCATAACTGTATCCATATTGCTAATTTATGACCCTATCTTTGACAACAACACTTCAACGTCTCCTACTGTCATTCTTGTAAAATTTCTATACTGCTGTGCGTCTTCGATTTCAATATCTTTCAGTAAGTTACTACATGCGCCATGCTCTTCCCTGTATTTTGACCCACTCTCTCACCCAACACGTTCGCGCCGTTTTGCTGCTACAAGCACGATAAGTGCTGCCGAAGCTGCTAGCTGTCCGGCCACGACTGCACGAACCATCACTACTCTCCGAGAGTTGGGGCGACGACTCTCGATAGTACAACACAGCCTCTGGTGGACACAGAGTCGCTAGCGACTTCCAGGAGCTCTCGGGCAACTCGCAGCTGCTGTCGGAGAGTAACTTCTGTCACTGTTTCGCTCCACGTAATTCCCTATCGTTACTCTCGAGAGTGATTCGGCCCTCGAGATTGAAACACTGTCACGTGGACACTCACCTTCAGGATTTACAGGACATTAAGCGGCTTGCTCTTATCCACTTTTATTAAAAATACAAATAAAACCTAGAACAGCAAATAATACTGTCACACATAAATATTAAACAGTAGAAGCGAAATAAAAGCGAATGCATAGACGTCTTGTTCACCCGCTTGAATATTCAACGTTTTCAGTATACTATACTTGCCATGGAAATCTTATGTTTTTTTTTATATCTCTGACGATTTTGTATTGTATTCCAGGTTTTTCTACATTACCTTTTCACGCTTATTTTTCACTCCGCATATTTATGACAGCAACATTCCGCCTTTGTGAAGCAGACGTACATCGCGAATTCGCAATTTCAAACAAATTGTGCCAGATTAAAGCGAAACACAATTAGTTAATTTCGTTACCATCGAACCGCTACCCGAATGAAATTATATCTGCTTTGCCAACAGCAGGTAGTTCCTTCCGAATACACAACACAGACGATGTTTCACACGACAGTGAATAAAACGAAAGTTATTTTAATTTTCCACGAGTAGTATACAGAAAGGCTTGCGGCTTGCCTGATTTTTACAAAAATTCTAATTAAAATTCGGCTTAAAAACTGAATAGTCTCTCAAGACCTCGATTTTAAGAGCCGTCCAAGTCTCTTCACTCACTCACTCGTCTCTGCAGTCCCTGTTCCGCTCTCTTCGGCGGTCGACAAAGAACTCCCCACCTGAACCAGAAGTCGGGTAGTAACCCCTGCAGCCCCGAATTAATTTACGGGTGTTGCAGTCGTTCAATATTTTGATGTGCAGTGTACTAGCACAGAGTGTGATTCCTTGGAACCAATGAACAACGTTCTGCGTGCGCGTCGCTGTCAGTATTGACAACTCACAAATTAGAGTTGCAGAACTTTCAACAAATCAGATTCCTCAGAAAGGAGACGCTCAAACACTGCTCATTGAGTCCTTGCTCTGTACAGCACCAACCACAAGTATCCTTCATTTGCAACATGTCTTCGATCATGGACGCGAAGACTGAAAGGTTAAAACACTGGTCACTGAGTCCTTGCTCTGTACAGCACCAACCACAAGTATCCTTCATTTGCAACATGTCCTCGATCATGGACGTGAAGACTGAAAGGTTAAAACACTGGTCACTGAGTCCTTGCTCTGTACAGCACCAACCACAAGTATCCTTCATTTGCAACATGTCCTCGATCATGGACGCGAGGACTGGAAGGTTAAAACAGGTGCGCGCGCCGATAGGTCTCAGAGAGAATTGTTTTGTCGATGAACCTCCAGCGCGGATGACGCCGTGGAGGCTCGCTTTTGCAACGCGAGCGAGCGGCGCACAGTGATCTATTTGCTAGTGTTAGGTAGACAAAAATATAAATTCTTAATTTCCAGAAAAAATATCTTACCGAACAGATGTGTATTCAGAATGAATAAGAGCTTCCTAATATACACAGATGGTGTGTCCAGAGTAGCGAGATAAGAGAGCAGGAGGCAACGAAAGTTACTGTGCCCAGCATCCATTTAGTCGCTCGGGAGTGTTCGCGGATAGTCGCCGTATCTACGCCGATCTCATAAGTAAACGCTTGATCCAAGTCGAACAAATTTTGTACATATTTGAAAAAAAAAAGCATTCGAAGGCATGTAAGAAGGTGTTATTAAATTTTTTATATTAAATTAGCAGTTGTGAGCATAATCGAACTCACGCTGAGTGACTTTTTATAATTATGAGATACTTTTTATTTCATTCATTCAGACCTTCAAAAAAAGTTTCACCAGATTAATAGTCATTTTACTGGGAATAAAACAGTGTCTAACACTCCATTGTCGGATCCTGTCCATTAAAATGGCATTATTTTTTAGAGGCTGTGTTGACCTCCCAGCATTAACAAGGTACGTCTTGGGCCACAAAAACAACCAGATTATGATGGCTGCAGCAGAAAAGTTTTAAAATGGAAACAGAGGAAGGTAGGATAATATACAACCATACAATTTTTAAGCTGTTTTAAATAAAAAAGAATATTATATTATCTTTGTGTTTCGTCGTGTGTGGGTTTGTATCTCGTTCTACCTTTACCAAACATTATCAACTTTTGAACTCTTGCACTAAATATTTTCAAATTTCTAAACTTTACAAAAAACTAAATGGCAACACGCTTTTGTACTATTCAACCAAATCGAGTGAATATTTTGAAAATCGTGGACTTATAGGTATTTTTGGGTGTTATGGCATATGACTGGATACATACAACATATGTTACTAAAACATGGCATGGAAGTATAACCTGGTCTGAATATTTATTTAACTCATTGAACAAATATTTTGTCCACTATTTTGGAAAGTAGTGCTGCCTGTGTGTGTCTGTAATATATACACACACGTAAATACACAGTGGGTTCACTCCATATTTGGAAATTTGGTAAGCACATACTGTAGTGTTATGACAGGCCACCATTAAATATAAGGTTCTGATGACTCTGTTATGATCAAGAGGTGCAATACCAGTGCTTGTGCCCTAACTGGCCATGAAACCAAAACAGGTCTAGGTGTTGCCAATCGGAAGTTATCGTGGAACGAAAATTTCCAATTTTGCCACCGAATTTCCGGAAAAAAAAAATAAAAAATTGTTTGAAAGGTAACCAATTGAGTAGATTAATTTTTTTCCCAGGTTGTATTTTTTATGATCGGTATACCATAAAAAAGATGCAGTAAAAATTTCATAGCTGTAGGACTAGTCGTTTTCGAGAAAAAAAAAAAGGAGTCTGAAAAGCAGGGTTTTTGCCCTGTTCTAAAAAAAAAAAAAAAAAAAAATCTACCTCCAAAAGTATTATAGCTAGAGTAGTGACATTTTTTCCGGAAAACCCGTAATTTGATGACCAATAACATCATGTAAATCATTAACTGACTCGCAATTAGTTTAGGGACAAAAGCGGATTCATCGAAATGTAGTCGTGTCTCTACTTTCTGGCAATACTCTATGTGTACTGCTGTTCTTAATATTTTTCGTCGATATTTGTGTAGTATTAGTGATTCAGTTTATTATTTTAATATACTGGTATTATTGTACTTGACGCATTATAGTCATATTTATAAAAGCAATGCAGCTTAGGTGGCATAAATTGAGATAAGAGAAAAGTTCCAAAAAACAAATGTGTGTGATATGTATATATATATATATAATATATTTGTATTTATTTATTTGTTCACAATTGCTTCACTAAATTCGATTAAATGATACTACTTTAAGATTTTCATCGATATTGGTGTAATATTACTGACTCATTTTATTATTTTTAAATGTGGCATTATGATATGCCACAACACAGTTAAAATCAAACCTGGTATAGCGGCATGAATCGAGAAAAGATAACCGTTCTACAAATAATTTGGTGAGTTAATCACCCCTAAGAAATTACACGTACAATTTATATTTTATTATATATAATCGAAAGAAACGATAAGGCCTAATTATTACTGTATATAAAATAAAGATATATAGATTTACTTTATGTCGTCAAGTAAAGTACATTGAATTTGTGGTGAATAAAATCTAATAATACAATTCATTTATGGTTACAGATACTGAATACTCCATTACACGCCAGCAACATGGGACCGTAACGAGGGGCGCTTATTGGAGAAATATTCACAATGGCTAAACTCGGAAATATCACTTCCACCAATTACAGCTACACATGTTCCCAAAGAAAAAAACTTTTCATCAGATTGGACGTCAAAAAACACACTTCTCGCAGGGTTGTACAGGAAAGAAAATTAGAAATGTGACGACTCTCACTCAGTCTAGATCTCCTGAGGAACTCGCCTTAGAAGCGCAGCTAAGTTACAGGTCTTCGGGAAAAAGAAACGTTGCAGAAATCATCAAAGGTGCAACGACCTGAAGCACACGATCAGTTGATTTTTGAGGTAGAAAAAGGCACAGGTCTTGGTCCGAAACCGTACACACCAAAGAGGCCTTAGCACTGACTGTTGACTTACAACTTTCGCGACATCAGTATGTTTCGCTGTGAAGGGAATCCAAAAAGAGAAATACGTGTACCTACACTTCATACGGGCGAATTTGAAAAGCTAAGGGGGAGTGCTACCCTAACGAACTGTGTCTTACAGATATCAAAGGAGAGGTACAGTTGCAAAGTCTATTAGATCATACGGCAGAACGTTTTCTTAGAGTCCAACAAACTGTACTTCGAACAAATTCCCCCAATGAATGTAAATATATTCTACAGATGACTCATAAGTGGGGGTGTGATGGAAGTTCCGGACATTCTGGTTACAAACAAAAGTTCTCTGAAACACATGTAAGTTCTACAGATCCAGATGTTCTCATGATTTCAGTTGTACCCTTGCAACTACCGTTCCAAATAAAGGATAGTCGAGAGAAAAAAATTATTTGACAGAATCCCAGAACATCCTCCAAAAGATATTGTCGGCCAGTTCGTTTCCGATTTATGAAAGAAACCCCAGAAAGCATCAGAGACGGATTTCAGTTCATAGAAAATCAAATACGACAGCTTGAATCTACAAAAATGCATTGAAAACAGTGAATATTTAGAGATGCATGTGTTAAAGACAATGTGGGGTGGTAAAGTATGCAATGCATTGGTGCAAAATCCTTCAGGTCAAGTTTGCTACATTTGTGGATCATCCCCTAAACAAATGAATAACTGCCAAAATGTTGGGAAAAGAAAACTGCAGAAAACCACATTTAATTTCGGCTTATCTAAACTACACGCCCAGGTAAGATTCTCTGAATGTTTGTTGCATAAATCTTACAGACTACATATCAAAAAATGGCAGGTTCGTGGTAGCGAAGTGGAAATGAATGAATTCAGGCGAAGAAGAAAAGAAATGACTGATCGTTTTGATCAGAAATGGGTTTGCTGGTTGATGTTGTAAAACAATGAAGAAGTACAAAAAACGACGGCAACACTTCTCGTCGGTTTTTGAAAACCCAAAAAATCTGCTGAAATTACAGGAGTTGATGGAAGGCTGATTCATCGTTTGTCCGTAATTCTAAAAGCAATCTCGTGTGGATATGATATTGACACAGAGGCTTTTAGGAAATATGCGTTTAAAACAGCTCACATGTATGTAAAGCTTTACAGTTGGTTCTACATGCCTGCTAGTGTACACACATAATTCTTATTAGTAGGGCTCATGTAATGGATGACATGATTTTACCGATTGGCCAACTGTCAGAGGACGTTCGAGAAATTCTACCTAAAGAATATCGGCTTTACCTGCAAACACCACACTAGGAAAGTGTCAAGAGGAAATACGAATGAAGATTTGCTGCACATGTTGTTAAACAATTCTCATCCTCTTTTCAATCTTAAGACCATTGCCAAGAAAAAAATATTATTCTCTGTCAGGTGATGTTTTGAAACTACATATTAACAACACCTTCTGTAGAAGTGAGTGTCACTGATGAATCAGAAACAGAAAGTGACGATAGTACAGTGTTAGCACGAGACATAATGTGACTTGAAACTTACGTTTTCAGTAATTAACTTTGGTAGATTCATTTGAAACAATTTGAAAAATATTCAATCCTTTGAATAAATAATGTTGGTTATTTTGTTTGTATGGTGTTTCAAAGCAGTGTGTTGGCATGAGACTTTCACGCTTATTGTGAAATATATTTGGACTAATCAAAACTGTTAACACATTTTAAGCATATCGAAATATGGTTTTATTATTTTTGTTAGTATGATACATTCAGATATACACTAAAATAGTATTTTATCCTTAATCATAAGCACAGGAATTAATTTTGTTACTGTGCTTCTTTAAAATATAGTGTTGGCATAGGACTTTCGCCCTTACTGTAAAACATATGTTTTAACCCTGTTATTTACGTTTTAAAATAGTTTTGATTCTTGAAAAATGAAATTGTATTGCTTTTGTTAGTGTGATATTTATATATAATCGAAAAATTGTATCTGATTCCTTAAACAAATAGTGTTTATTAGTTTTATTAGTGTGGTACTAGGATGTCTAGTGTTGGAAAGAGACTTTCATCCTTACTGTGAAACAAAATATGTTTGGTTCTCCAAACTACATTATTTTAGTTAAATTTTGTTAGTATTGAATATGAGAATATAAACGAAAATATATTGATTCTTAATCACAAACGACGGAATTGGTTTTGCTAAAAGTCTATTCGAAAGCATGGTGTTGCTGGCTTGAGTTTTCCGCCGTTACTTTAAAACATTTTGTTTCAACTTATCAATTGTGATGATAAAATTTTATACATTTTGAAATATACTTTTCAATTTTTTTGAAGTAATGATATTACTAGATATGTTGGTGTGGTATTTTAAGGATATATATCACCCAACTTTACAGCTATTTTCATTTCGATCAATGTTACATCATATGCCATTGATATATTATGATAGTTTTTATATCTTTTTGTGTTTTTACGTGAGAATATATAAAATAGAGCATACATAAACTGTAAATTATTTTTAAGCTGTATTTAGTTTTGTCCCGCTAGCGAAAAGAAACCTACCGCTGCGCGGCGGCGTAACAGAGCGAAAACTGACCAGATATCACAGAAATAGCCCTGTCATGGAGGCTGCTGGTGTATGTACAGTATGTAGCTGTGTGAACCCTCGACTCGGCACGTGTCACAGCATTGTAAAACGCCAACATGTCGCTGTTCCGTTCGGCGAGAAAAAAAAAACACAAACATCCACGTCGGATAACACTGGATGGCCGCGCGACGGTGCAGGGATGTGTAACAATTTTACAACACTGAAGTGAAAATTAAAAACATGACAGAAACATAAAATTTCTTTTGATAAAATACATCAGTTATGGTGTTCTGCATGTTTCCACAAACCTGCATTCGGTCCACCTCCCCCCCCCCCTCCCCCTACTTTTTTTCAGGCTTTTGATGTGCAACTAAATATTTATTCACTTTTCAATCTTAAACCTTCGCGCTGCCGTGTAAAACGTAAGTATTTATATCGTGGGCTATCCAGAATTCTTTTAGCGCACCATTAACAAAATGTCAATTTATTTCAAACACACGAATATTCGCATCGATCGTGTCACGCTTTACTGCTGCAATCCAAACCTTTCTTCTTAAACTGTTGTGTCTATTGTTGGGCAATCTGAACAATTAAATAACTGTAGTACTATTTTTACACACCGCACTGCATCCTACAGTATGACAATTTTGATTGCTATTTTGTAATTAGTTATCCACATTTAATAAAATATTGAAATTTTTAATTTCTGTATTAAGCTTCCCGCACACACCACAGTTACAACACAGGCCGTCGTAACGTATTTCGTCTCTCATTCACTTTTGAATTATAGTGTTAAATTTGACTTGTCCGTCCCTTGTGCAATTTATTTTAAGCATCAACAACCTCCTGTAAAAATATGAAGTACCAACATCATAAAAAATAAGTAAAATTACTGGATTTAAAAAAAAAAAAAAAAAACCGTTTTCCGGGCATGGTTTTCGTCATCCTCAGTTGCAGTGACCAGAAGCAAAAGCTCTACCTGCTCTGTAGCTGAATCAATGGCCGCAGACCCTATACAAGCTTAGTATCACGCAGCTAGCTGCAAGATCTACCGCACCCCGATGGATAGGATGCTGTGCCGCCGCGGTCAGCTTGCTGCCACAGTAAAGCAGCCCCCATACTTGTGCGGTACACGATAGACATAACGATGCAGCGATCTACCATACCCAGGGTGAGTACGGGCGCATACACTGGAGCGATAGCACCACGCGGCTTGCAGCGATACAATTAGCCATGTCGATAGACCGCTGCATGCAGAGTTTATCGCCTCGTCATTGTGATAATGTGTTCAGCTGAAGACGTTCTCTTGCTAATCGTTGTGGCAGAAGACGAAGATAGAGAAAAAATAATCTTACTAACAATATAATTAGTATAACTGCAGCAATCTAATTCATTGAAATTACGAAGCACATACATGAGAGAATGTTTGAAGTTTTTTTTTAAATAATATATATTTTCTTTTCCGAAGAAGAAGTGTATCGGTGAATGAAATAAATGCTACAAGAGAAGATGATGGAGAATTCTATTCTTTGGTCCCTGAGCTGCTCAAATATGATAAGCGGTTTTATGTTTATTTCCGAATGTCTGTAGACTGCTTTGACGAAATTCTAAACATGATTAGAGATGACATTTCTAAGAAAGCTACGAACTTTCGGATATCCATACCTACTGGAAAAGATAAGAAATAGCATTACGGTATGTAAACATAATGAAACGGTTCATAATAAATTTTAGGTTTTTTTAAATAAACTAGTATATTAAAATACGGATTACAAGCAATTTCTACATTTATATTTTAAATGTAGCAAGAGTTTAAATTAACATAATATGTTAGCACATCTCCTTTCACTTAATATGCTACATGTTACAGTGCACACATAAAATTCTCCTATTGGCTGAATTCAGCGAAGAAATTCGCCAGAGATTTCCGTTGCACTGTAGATGTACTCGAGTTTGGTGTTGTGCCTTCCTCTGTTTTTTCTACCGCGGTCCCTTGTATAGCACTGCACTATGCCAGGTGATATGCATAGCTGGTCGATCGTAATCCAGCGCACTCCATAACTAAGGGATTGAATGGTGTAGTTGTTAAAGATGATGAAGAGGTCAGATTAGCTCTTTCTACTGCTATAGAGGTAACGTCAAAGTTCGGCGAAGTCACTGACGGATTACGCAATGTTTGTACATTTTGGGAGACGTGTATTGGCGAAAAACCAAACGACTTGGATGAAGAGGTTCATTCCGCCTCCTCTTGTTCGTCGAGTCCAACCTCGTGAATAATCTGAGCAATTTCCAACTTTGCTACAGATTGTCTCCTTTTTGACAAACATCTCACTTGTTTTGCGTACCCCAGGAAAATCAGTTCTGTGTCATCTAAGTCTGAGGTGTGGCCACAAGATCTGATTTCTAGGTATTTCGAAACACGGTCAACAGCTGAGGGGTTCTTTGCCTTTGCATTATTATGACACTCCTCGCTGGATTTCCTCTTTCTTTGAGCCATATTCTGAAGAGAAGAAGTAGAGCCACCAGGAACAAGATCAGTGTGAGTATTGTTTACCAAATCTGCTACGTCCTCTTCAGCACCTCCTATTCGTGATACCCGTGCTTCTAGCTGTGTAAGTATTGTCTCACTCGCTTCTGCACATTGAATATCTGACTGAGTGGGAGCGAAACTTAGAAAAGGCCTCAGGAACTCCATTTGTTGTTAAGCCCACGGCCAATGTTTGTATCGTAACGCTGATTCAGCTGCCTGGCCTGTCTTCGTCCTCGTACTTTGCAAGTACTTTGCATAGCAATCGCGGAGATTCTTCCACTTCTTTTTAACCAAATCACCTGAAACAATTACTTTGTTTTAAACTTCATTTTCATCAAGAGTATGCAGAAAATAATACGCCTAAGGAATTTGAGTGTAAATGGGTGTAACTAAACACTAAACGTTATTAAATTCCTGTTGACTCTAATGAAGCAATCTTACCGTTTTCCAGTCTTATATATATTTTTGGGTTGATGTAATCACTGTCTGTTATGTTCATTTTCAGGTTTATGGTGACCGGAGACAGGTTTATGGTGACATGTGCATTGGTAGAGTTCTCGCAGGCATTCAGGCATTACACCGGCCTGGCGCCGTAGTGCTTAGTTACGTTACTTAAGATATAAGTTTTAAAAAACCAACGAACCCACAAAGAATTCCACGAAACTCTACATGTGAGACTAGCAGAGCTCATTTCTAAAGAGTAATAGTATATATGTGAGAAACGTTTGAAGCCTGCGTATTCGCAGATTAAAACCGTTCAAGAACATGAATTTAAAAATGTACTACTTTAACTTATACCTTGGAAAAAGATTATGTTATTGGGAGTTTTAACTGCTTAATTATCTGCTAGGTTATTTCCTCCATAAACATGGTGTTACGAAGGCCCACCGTGCACCCGTTTCACAAGGTTTCGACTAAGCGAAGCCAAACACTCGACCAAAATTGCAACCTGCAAACAGTCAAAGAAATGCGCCGAAGATGACATAATATGTGGGCCCAGACAAGTCAGTAGTTTCACCGCTAAGCATAACATCACCTCAACAAGACTCCACCCACATAGCACAGTGGGGACCAGTCAGAATCCAATACGACAACAAACACACGTGGTGGGGTGAGAAGTGTGGACGGAGCTGTGAGGGCCAGAGAAGAACACAGTCGGTGACTCGAGGGCAGACAACGCGGCAGCAAGGCCATCACTCTAAATTCGAATCCGTGCGTGGAAAACCACTGATTCGTAGTCAAAATGGCTTCACTTAGAACCGGTGAAATTTTTCACATCACTAATTCAATCAGCGTAATTTTTCCACTGAAACAGTTAGTGTTTATTTTCACTCACTGGTTCTAAGTGGAGCCATTTTCACTGTGAATCAGTGGTTTTCCACTGATTCGAATTTAGAGTGCAGGCGGAGGCGGCAGCAGGTTGTCCGGGCATGAGACCTGGTGAGTCCCTCAAACCATGTTACTTCTCCCATCTCTTTAACTTAGCCTTGTTACCTTATCCCTTCTCTCTAATTGGCCAGATCTCGTGTTATTCTTGTCTGTTTGTGGTGGTCAATTAGTGTTAAAGTAAATGGCCCTGGACGAACTTTAATTTAATTAGTCTTCTTTCTTACCTCTACAAAGTCTTATTCCCGTCCTTCATCCTTCCAGTCTTTCTCTTAAATGTGTCTACAACAATAGGAGGAGTATGAATCGGTTAATTAATGACGAGAGATAAGAACATTACTTTGGGATTTACAGTTCATAAATCATGTGTCGCAATAATTGATCACACCATGTAAAGAAAGACATGTACACCACTCACGATTATCCAGTTTCTCTGACATTAGCCCACAATGTAGGACTCTTTTCTTTCTTACATATTCCTTTCATCAGCGAAACGGTGCTGTGCATTCTGGAGGATCCAATTGTCCTAATAACAGCTAAAGAAAAGTGTCGAGCTGTGAGTCCAATGCAAGTGTAGTGCCGTTCATTCTATTAAAAAAAATATATAATATATATGGAAATGAAAAAAAAAATTCAAAAAATCAACTTAAAAGCCACTGTAAGCTATGGAATTCCAGCTGACTGTAATGGAACACAAAGGAAATAAATTGGCCCGAATGAAAGTCAAAATAATATTCAATATTGGTGTCTGATAGCAATGGCAGTTACGCTACATGGGTTGTATGTGTTAGGTAGGAATCAGTTGTGTAAAGACTGAGAACTTGGGTACAGATTTGCCATTTGCCCATCTCGGACTTATTCAGAATGCTGTATGTACTTTATGTATGAATAGCAGTTACAATATGCACAAGTGGGTTGTGCATTAAAGATAAAATCTTTAAATTGACAGTGAAAAATTTCTGTTTCAGTGTTTTGTTATCTGCCGTGATCATATTTATACATCTCCTGTGATGTTCTCTCGCAAGAAGATTAATGGGTGAAAGAATTTGGGCGGCTCTTAAAAGCGAGATATTGGGAGCCGATGATGGCGATTGACGTCAGTATAGAGCAGTGCCGGAATGCGAGGGCGGGGGAAACGGGAGGTCCCAGAGAAAACCCGCCGGTATATTCTTGGTTGTGTACAATGCATTAATGTCAATAAAGGTCGTTTGACCTCAATCTGTTCAGTGGTTCTGATTTTATGTTTAAAGGCTGTGAACTTAAAAATTTCTCAGCACACACAGCGTCACCCAACTAGTATTACTATGGGGTGACGCGTTTAAAACTGTTCTACATCCGGAACAACATTGTAGATAAGAGGTTTTAACGTGAGATGTATGTCAGTTGTTTTCTTATCTGTTTGTTAGGTTACTCATGCCAATGGCGCGTACGTGTTATCGACGTAATATGTCTTATTAGTTGAAATATTAACGATTTGCTCTAGCGCCTTTGCATGAAAGAAACGTACACAGAACCCGCTTATGCGATATAATAAGAGCAAATGAACCGATATAGATGAAACAAGCGTTATTGTCATTTAGGCATTATGCACAATCTCTACATGACCAAAAATATGCAAATCGTCCGTTGTACCAATTGAATTCCTAAAGATCCACGTTTCGTCACCAACCTCAAACTTTATCTTGTTGCGAAAGAACAAAGCAGGTCATTAATAAATACTAATTACATCAGCCTGACTAATAACCCCTTCATGCACTGGCACTGTCTTCCAATAAATAATGTCCCGGGGATCCAATTTAGCCAAACTGGTAAACGTAGGGTTGCCTGAGTAATGACGTTTGGGAAAAGAAAAAAACAACTGCAAGAGTTCACTTCCAGCTTTAACAGTTATACCTTGTAGACAAAATATATACATACAACTCGAAAGAATGTAACTCTCTTCAACGGTACCTCCCGACACAATGATCACTTTACTTGTCTACATCGTAATAAATACTTAGGATTTTCGATGCACTCTCCTTGGATAATAATATCTTCTGGTGCTGCAATGTCTTCGTGGCATGTCCTGGAGTTTTTTATTTTTTTATTTTCTTGTAAACGTCGTAATTCAGGCAACCCTACACTCATGCACCTTGCACCAAACCTTAGAAAAAGGTTTACTGTAGAACGGTGCGATGAAATAGGACTGCTAATAAGACACAGCACGAATCCTGATATAGATCAACTACAAATCCAGCGCACGTAATAAGTCAAAACTGCGCCGCATAGTTATCGTCAAGACTCTCTGCACTTAAACACAAATGGGCGGCATGTAACTAAGTTATGATTCAAACTCAAAAACACTATGTACCCAACTGCATGTCTTTTCGTATTATATCTCTTGACACAGTCGTTACTGTTAAGTGTAAATCATGTCAATATTACACCGAGAAAAATATTTTGTGACGGCTACAAAATTATTTTGTTGGTATTCACCCTGCCAAATTTTTTGTGGTGTACACAAAAAAAATTAGTAGCTGGCAAAAAAATAAGTTTTTAGTGGCCACTAATCTTTTGTCGCCACTAAATCTTATTTGGTGGCAGCTTCAAAATTGTTTGTGTACACCACAAAAAATTTGGCAGGGTGAATACCAACAAAAAATTTTTGTAGCCACCATTAATTTTTTTTTTTTCAGTGTAAAAATAAGTTTACTCTGATATTTTAAATATAAAAGTGATACGTATTATCTATTCCGATTACTTTATAAATGTATCATTTGAAGGTATGCTTTTAACTCTCGCGGACAAAAATAAATTATTTCATTTTAAATTTTTCTAAATTTAGGGAATAATACACATTTCCTCGAAGCGCTTCGAAAGGATGAGGTACAACATTTGCGTAGAAATAATACTTGAAACCCCGTAACGGTGAGACCAAGTCTAAGATTAAAGCAACTGCCTTTAATTAATTTCTCGATGGGGCTTACTTAAAGGAGGTACAAGCACAGCCTATTGTTTAGGTGTCAAAACTGGCGGTTTGAGGAGATTTCTGTTCAAAAGCTTAGAGCTGCCAGCGAAAGAGCAAACGGTTATATTGAACCCAGTCTCAATTATATACTCAGAAATCACTAGAAATGCTAATAACCCCATCAGTAAATCTACTTACCGCAGAACCAAACTAATTTTACGGTCAGCAGCGAGTTCACCTTATGACAAGAATTGTCAACAGAGAAAGAGGCAAGCACAAAAAATATGTTCCAATAAAGAGTGTTCTTTTGTTAAAACGTTTGCAATCGCCGCGTGATGACTGACTGGATCCCATGAGAGTAACAGCTATGTTTCTTGCGACCTGGATTTTGGTACTTCACCTTGTGTCTTCATTCTGCTGCTTTTTACGTTGATAACTTAGAAGTGTCGTAATTTAGATTATTTTGAGTAGATTATGTTTTCCATTATAAAGGCATTCTATGCAGGCAGGATATCTCGTGGCATCTCCAGTTCAGATGTTCGTGTTTATTGGTTCTTCCACCTGGAGGTTAGCCTCTAAAGCGGGCCATATACACACGGGCTTGGATCTGGAGTTAGGCTGGGCTCGGGCTACAATAATTGTCAAAACTCGTGCGCGCGGGATGTGACGAGCCGGCTCGGCCTCAAGAGTCCCACGGGCCGAACCTGGCAGGGCTTTCGCTGGAGCTCGGCTCGGCTCGGCTAGGCTCGCCGCTGTTTCGCTGTTGGCTCGTGCGCGAGTGTTGAGTCGGGAGTCAGATTCGTCTATCGAAATGTTCATTTTCCGTTTGTATTGTAACTGTAGAGGATGTCGGCTTCGGCGGCGACCAACTGAACTTCATCATACATTCTAAAATAGTTCTCGTATAGTCTATTCACGGTAAAGTGAGCACTTTTGAATGTCCTGCTTAAGATATACTTCTATGCACGTCGTGTAGTCTTCCGCCTCACGTAAGTTCAACATTGCCACGGGTCTCATCACTTTATTCACGCACTGGTCGAGCGAAACTGTGAGGTTATTTGTAAAGTAAATATCTAACAAATTTGCTCGTTTTTTTTTTACACTTCGACGCATTAAAAAATAAACAGAAAGCGAAATAAATTATTTAAGTTGTCAGAAATGGTCACGTGACACTTTTTATTCGACGTTAAGATAGGGAACTACTTCCCATCCGTCGTTACCAACTTTACTAGGTGCAAGTCAGTAAGTATGTGAGTTAAAATATATGCAGGTAGGGGCAGTGACTTTTTTCAAAGGTTGATTTCAAAAGTGTTCACTTTATCGTGAACAGCCTTTACCCGCAATGGCTGTCGTCTCTGATCTAGTTCATTACATTTTAATGAGTGAATATTAGTTTTTCGAGCAACCAGTTGCAAACACATGCTCTACATTGCCAAAATCCAGTATGTTCTAGAGAATGCACCATATTCGTCTAGAACAACCACTGCAGCTGCAATATTCTTAGACAAACTCATATTGGATACTGAAATGTACGAGCGTAGTCAGAGTTCTGTTGTTTTCGTGTGTGGTTAAAAACGTACGAGTGTTACTAGTGAGACAAGCTCGTCAAATTGGACTCGCGATTCTTGACTCGTACGTGGATGACCACTTCAAAACTTGTCAGGTTTCCCAGCATTCACTCCTACACCTTTTTTTTTTATCTCCACTCTCCTCTTCCCACGAAATGCAAAACCGTCCTCACTTCGGTACTTTACTAGCTCTCTTTAACATGTCATTTCCATTCTGGTCTCATGCTTTGTTTTGCTGTAGTCCTCTCTCTTCTTTGGAAGCTGATGTTGTTTTAGTTGTGCAAACGTTTTTCATATGTGATACAAACTTAAAACAAAGCTCTTCAAATATGTCCCTGTATGGTCCACGAGTATTTTAAAAAAAAATTAAATTTCCTGGTACAACATATTTGCTGTTCCATTCAGCCTGTTCCCTCGCTGAAAGAACAGCCAATCATACATTTGTGCATATAGGATCTAAAATATATTTAGTTGCCCCATTAACATATTTTTGTGAGTAAACAAAACTAGAAAAGCAACAAAATAAATTTTGTTCAACTAACAAAATACACATTTGAATAAATAAAACCTCTGTGTAGGGTCAGCAGAAATAAGACTGTCAACAGAATATTTTGTTGAATCAACTCTATTATATTTTTTGTTGCCACTCATTTGATTGCCTTCGTTCTAAAATACAGCTCGGTAGTTTGTTACCATTTTCTGTGACTGTTAGGAGAGTATTTAACTGTGTTTGCCAGTGAATCTATTAATACTTAATAGTGGTATAAAAATCCTGATGAAACAAACTCGGCAGGAAACTATACAGTAAGGCTATAAAACTTGAAATACTTATTTGCACAAAGTTATCCAGTAATTGAATTGTGCACATTAAAAAAAATTCTAATCTCGTCAAAGGTGACTTTGGCTTAGGTTTCTCAGGCGTATCGCTCCGGCAAAAAATGATCTAGCTTCGAATATCGGTCGGGCTTCTTAATTTTATTTATTAACTGAAACTATTTAATGGACGTGGAACAGAACAAATATTTAGTTGCACCGACCAAATCTCTGTTTCGGATGACCAAATGACAACTAAATAATTTGGTTTCAATAACACGGTGTTTAATTTCCCCTATGCAAACACAGTTCATTCTAATTGCGCCAAACAAACTTTGATTCAGCAAAGCATTTTATTCACAGATGCAGTGCCCTTTCGATAGCGCGTGTATCAGTAACGTGACTTACAATCGTGCGTTAATTCTAATGACTGCAGAATTTTGGAAATCCTCTTCCGTTACAGATTGCGTCTATTTTATACGCGCGTGACTAAACGTAGTCAGTGCTTGGCAGACAAAAATCGTGGCGTGAAAATGAATGCACGTTTATTACTGCAAGGATTTACTTTTGATATTGGTTCAATTTTGACCATTGTTGCTTCATACAGAAACTCTTAATGTTCGTATTGTATAAGGCTGAATGGGTGAAGGCATCATTATCAAAACTGGCGGTACACAGGTATTGAAAAATAAAAACAGGTTAGACAGTAATTGATACCGTAAATTGGAGTAAACGATAAGTGAATAAGAAATAACTGTAACTCAACGATGCGCAGCATGCAGCACTTGTCGTCTTCCATTCTGACACACACCGCGCGGCCGTCAAACGACATCGCCAGTGGGGCAGGCTGTTCACCATCAACCAAGACATTTTCGAATGCTACGCTCAGGTCCTACTTATCTGCCCATCTCGACGTGAATACGTCTATATAATTGCCGCCGCAGCGAAACAAAATCGGGGGATACAGTTTGGCATTGCAGCTCCGAGTCTATCGTCTACATTCAAAATTCAGTTACGCCACTCGATTGCCAAAGGTTCAAATAATATGTTACTTTGAGTGAGGACTGCGAAGCATCGCGTGCTGTAGGTTTTCGGGTGAGTTTATGGCGGGGGGGGGGGGGGGGGGGGCTCAATTTGAGTTCGTTTCACCGCGTGTCATTAATTTAGCGTAGTATAACTTTTGACTAGGAGAAGCTACGACACTCATTTAAGTTTCAATCGACAGCTCTCGTCAAGATCAATCGATTGCGCTTATAAAAAACATTTGTGCGGCGTGGTTATGGTGAAATTGTATGTGTTTAATGTAAAAAATGAAGAAAACTTACACAATTTTTGCCTATACTCGTCAAAAAACCTAGTCAAAATACATACTTCGTATACGGTTGGAAAGATCATCTCAAAAGCAATCTAGTCATACCCATAAAACCCTATATGATCGAGTGAAGCGGTGCCGGAAACGTAAAATAAATATCAAAGCGTCCGGGCGCGTCAACGTAGACGTATTAACGTAAAACAAACGGCCGTGTCCCCAATAAAACCCCCCTTTTTTTTTGTATCTTACCCTCATTCCAGACGAAAAACAAATATTGCCGTTATCGACCCGACGGCAATACACATGCGCTGGAAGAAATTGAATTTGTATAGCTTTAAGACTTAGATATTTCACCAACATGTGAATTCCTATTCTTACGCCAGTCCTTAACGACCATGTGGTCGACGATATGTTGAGTTCAACTTATCTACCAACCTACCTAGAGTCTAGACACGATAAAGTGAACACTTTTGAAATCAACTTCTGAAAAATGTCACTGCGCCTACCTGTGTATAACTTAAGGCTGAAGTAAAGCAGCCGCCTATCGAGCCGACTATGCAACGTGAAAAACTCATAAAAAAAATTATTTCAGACACCATAAAAATTGTCAGAAAAGTGAGGTTTATGCTATATATGAAAGAAGAATGTATATACTTTACAACATTATAAAATATTTTACTAAAATACACTTTTTGAATGTAAAAAAAATATCTATTAAAATAGTCTATATTTTTTCAACCAAAATTAAGCGCATTTCCATTCTGGGTGCTTCAGAAAGCAGAATTTGCAAAAAAATCTTCGTCATGTAATATCGTTATAATGGTTACTCTGTGCGTAAGAAAATACGAATAATAATGCAGGAAATAAATTTTATAATTATTTTTATGTGCGTCCATTCGCCACAAACATTTACGCCTGAAATTAACGTATATAAAATAAATTATAACACTGATATAATACATTATTACTATGGTTTTATCACACAATGCTCACAGTAAATATTGTGACGATTTCTTGAAAAATATTTTCTTGTAAATTATACTTCCCGAAGCATTCAGAAAGAAAATACGGTTGAATTTGATTTAAAAATATAGACTATTATAATCGATTATTTTTATGTTTTAAAAGCATATTTTAGTAAAATATTTTATAATGTTGCATATAAATTCATCTTTGATACACAGCATAAATCGCACTTTTCTGACAATTGTTATGGTTTCTGTACTTTTTTTTTTAAAGTGTTCTTCACGTTGTATAGTCGGGTGCAGTGCTCCATGGGCAGTTGCTTTACTTCAGCCTTAAAGGGGACACTTAGCTGCATGCGGCCAGTAAGGTTGGTATTTAGGAAGGGAAAATAGTTCCATGTCTTGACGATAAATAAAAAGTGTCAAGTAAACATTTGTGAATACTAAATATTTTTCTATTGCTCCCTGTTTTTTAATGCTTAAAATGTTAATATAAGCAAAATTGTAAAATATTTAAATCCCTTATAATTTCTCAGTTACAATCGCTCAACTCATGAATTAAGTGTTGGGGCATATGACAATGTGTATTTTTTACAAGGCTAAAGAATACACATTGTGCCTACAAGTAGATCTTAGGCAAGGATTTCAAAAGTACTCATTTTATCGCTAGCCACCTGTGCCTATTCTTATGTATGTGAAACAAACAGAAGGAAAGGAAATACTTAAAGTGTTTATAAATTTTAACTTTACAATTTAATCGCTATATGCTATTCACGGTTAACTGAGTTTGTCTGAAAAAATTTCTTCTTATTTTGTATAACCCTGCCTTGCCATAGGCCTGATAACTTTATATGCGTCGTGCATGTAAAACCATAAGCGTTTTAGGATTTAAAATGCGTTGCTAGTATGAAAATGTATGCTTAAATATAGTATATTCTCGGTTTCTTCACACTTTTTGAATCAAACCATGTATGGCGTATTTAGTTATTTCCTAAATACGCAATGTATCACAGTCGTTTTTATACCTGTTAACATAGTATTTCTTATTGTTCGCTAGTTTGAAGTTTTAGCGACATTTTATTTATAAATTATAATATATCATTAATAATAAATATGAATAAATACAGTGAGAAAGCACGTGTCTTGGTAGCTCCTAGTAATAAATAGTTCTCACGCATAATACTATTACAACTAGGTGCGTACGAATTTGGTGCGATGTCCTTTGGTGTAATTTTATAGACTTAGTTAAGCTTAGTTTACACGAGGCGGAGGAATATCCTTGATGTAGAAATTTAGTAAGGTTTCAGAAAAGTGTGAAATGACCGTGAATGCATTTTATAGTCTGGTCTTTATTAAAAACAGCTAAGATATATGGAGTCCGAACTCCTAGGAAATGTGCAGCACTGTCCAAAATGAAAAAAAAAAAAATCAAATTTTTGTACCAAACGGTCTGGTATTAAGGATATCCCTGATCGTTATGACCTATGGATAAAACTTTTAAAGGAGAGTGCGTTTGCCCATTTCCAATCCGTTTACGGTTAAGAGGTAATCCGTACGACATGTGAGCGGCAAGGATTTGTACTCGTACTTGAGAGGTTATAAAAATGCTGAGCTTTGCAAAAACACGAAACTCTTCCCCCCCCCCCCCTTACACACACACCGAATTACAAACTCTGTTTATTCAAGCTGTACAGCAATAACGGAGTGAATTTGAGGCTCAACGCATTTGTTATGCTGTAGAAATCCACAACCGTTTATGTTATTCTACTCAGTGTTACGCACAGTCAGACGATGTCGCTTAGATAATATTTTCCTCTTCTGTGCTACGCTCGACAACCCAATCGAAAACTGCGGAAAAATGCGAAAACCCCATGTTACGATGCAGAATTATATATATATATTTTTTTTTGTGACGACCCGGCAAACATACGCGTTGTAGAATCTTCGTGTGTATTTGGTATGTTGTTCATGTATGACCCACTGATACAAATGAAACTCTTAAAGAATTAATAAAAAAAAAAACTGACAATAGTAAAATGGTAAAAGTCATAATAAATATCAAGCACAAACAGAACTAACATTAAAATAAAAAATAAAAACATATTTGTAACAGATTTCTACGTCAATGATTTAACCAGCTACAGCGTCACTTTTATAGAGCATCTTGGCCCAAAAACAGAAATAAGTCGGACGAATACATATCCAAACAAAAGAAATCCCTGGCGAAATAAACAAAACTATGTTTACTCGTATTCTAATCTGAAATCCCGTAAATAAACATTTGCCTTAGCAATTCGGACCACAGAGGTAGCTGACGAAATATGTTCTCCAGAAATCACTCATCATTTATTTCCATTGACAGATACATATGTTATTGAATTCTCCTCAAAATTACAGTGAATGCCCTTATTTGAGAATTTGAACATACGCTGTATTTCTCTTTTAAGAGTTATAGTTAATTAAAAAGTAGGCGGTGATTTAATTACTAGTTACCATTTTAAAAAGTTTTCTAATTTCACGCATGCTCAGATTATAAATCGATATTAAGAGTGAAACTATAAATTCTTCCTGTAGAATATTTATCCGCGTTTAATACTTACAGATAAAGTCCATTAAGATTAAAATAGCAAACTTTCAACAACAAAAAAACTGCAAATTTCTCGGTTTTAAGAGATTTGATCAAAATTATGCAAAGGCCATTTATGATAAATGACACAATAATAAAGCAGCTGACCTCCAATAATTTGGGGATGTATGCTCTGTAATTCTGAACAGAATGAAGACCAAACTTAAGCTAAAAAATCCCAGCAGCTTGTGGGAAATATAAAAAGGACCTTATAGCGAACACGCTGCTTGATAATATACAACGTCAATCCCAAAGTTAATCCATTGGCCGGTGTTACGGGTTCTGTCTTCGAGAAGCATGCTTGCTTGGTATGAATATTTATCTTGAATGGAAGAAACCTTTTATCCATCGATAATTAGTTAATATAAACGGGAAGGAAAACGAACGGAGAGGAACACCCGCTGAAATATAGCGACAAATTAGACACAGAGACGGAAAGACACACACGTTTAAAAGATGATGATAACCCATACATACATTCTCCATCAAAAACGTTTCCCATTTCATGTGATTAATTACTCATAGAGCGATGAGACGCATCTGTGGTAGCACACTGGACTTTCATTTTGTAGAACCACAGGGATCATTTCTCAGTGCAGCTATCCGTGTTTCGGCATTCCAATATCACTAGAGGCGAAAACTGAGACGGTTATTGCACGCAGGCCATGGCCGATTTCTTTCCTGCTTCTCCTTGTAAGGTATCCTAATAATATTATAAATGCGGAAGTCTGTATGTATGTTACTCAATCACTTCGTAATGGGTCGACGGATTTGGATGAAATTTGGCACAGGAGTAGATTATATTTCGGATTAGCACATAGGGTACTTTTCATCACGGAAAAACGAACAGTTTCATAGGGAATATATGAAATATGCCACCAACCATGAAGTTAGAGCACTTGGTCATTATAATTAATGTTTGAGTTTTGCACGTGGGTGAAGCCGCAGGTATAGGCTGTTCACAGTAAAATGAGCACTTTTTAAATCCCTGCTTAAGATCTACTTGCATGCACGATGCGTATTATTCCACCTTATGTAAAATTAACAATGCCATGGGCCTCATCACTTTATTCATGCGTCGGTCAAGTGGAACTGTGAAATTATTAGTAAAGTAAATCTGCTAATTTTTTACACACTGAGGCATTAAAAAAACAGAAAGCATAAGAAATAATTTAAATGATCACAAATGGTTACCTAACACTTTTTATTCAACGTTAACATATGGAATTATTATCCATCCATCGTTACCAACTTTATTGGGTGCATGTCACTCGTTGCGCCCGTTTAAATGTACGCAGTCAAGGGCAGTAACATTTTTCTAAGGTCGATTTCTAAAGTGCTCACTTTATCGTGGATAGCATTTAACAGCTAGTAGTCTATGAATATATGTGCTGAGTGAGATGCTGAGTAGAGGATCGCGTGAATAGTGAAGGTTGTGGTGGTGTTGCAGACTACCTGAAGTACGCGTCCTGCTACACGACTGTGGCGCGAGACTGGGATAAGTGCGCCGACAACTTCATGCAGCGTGTGGGACACACCGCCATCATGCCGGCCTACACCAGGGGAGTCGAGGTCTGCTGGTCAGTCTCCATTACTCACTTGCCGACCAACATGCCGCCAGTGCACAGTGGATGTCATGCGGAACGATATTCAATGTCCCAAAAGATTAACCCACACTTGCACTTCTGTCATTTCGGAAAACTGAGTGCCAGTTCAGAATAGTTTTGTGCCCCCAGTGTAAAAAAAAAAAAAAAAAAGTAGATTCCCATACATGTAAGGGGAGCTAATGACCTCTACATGTAAAGTAAAATTATCTGTCAAGTTTGGAGTAAATTTACGAGTACACTTCGTTTACCCTAAAAGCGAATGGCCTAATGCCGTTTGTTCTACTACGTTTAGCCTAACTTCGTTTACCCTAATTTAATTTGGCCTAACTTCATTTAAAC
The DNA here is from genome assembly GCA_029891345.1 of Dryococelus australis. NCBI lineage: Eukaryota > Metazoa > Arthropoda > Insecta > Phasmatodea > Phasmatidae > Dryococelus > Dryococelus australis. The sequence goes on from CM056994.1 coordinate 331,703,130, forward strand.
TAATTTCGTTCAGCCTAACTGAGTTTGTCTTAATTGCGTTTAACCGAACTTCGTTTACCTTAAAATGTAATTTTTTCGGTATTCTTGACAGAAGCTGCATTTGGCCTAATTTCGTTTAGCCTAACTGCGTTTGTCCTAAAATTGAAACTTGCATTTGGCCTAACTGCGTGTGTTATAATTACGAGTATCCTAACTGCTTTTATCCTAATTTTGTTTGTGCTAACTTCGTTGACCCTAATTTCGTTTTGCCCAACTTCAGGGAAAACGCAACGCCCCCAAATTTACATAGCAAGCGAGGTAATATTGAAATCCAAATTTCACGGGGATATTGATACTGTTAATCGGTATTATTATCTATATCCTCTGAACTAGAGTACCGAAACCTCAACTCTAAAGCTCTCGACACTTGCTGGTGGATGAGCGCCAACCATGGACCTCTTTCACGATAGGCCGATGCACTATTCATTACACTACGACGACATGACAGCGTGAGTGAATATTATTGTGTTGAAAATTGTTTCTTCCGCCCGTCCCTCCACTTAGCTGTTGAAACCATGCTGAAGAGATACGCGCGTCGTGATTTAATTTTCCCATCCATTTATGGGATTTTCCACCTCTATGTACAGGAATTTTACTCCAGAGTGCGGTAATTATACCTTACGTATAAAGAGCCACGTTGGACAGTTTGTATGACTAGAAAATAAAAAATAATAATTTTAAGGTTGGAAATATATATTATAGAACTATCAAATTGTTACACATCAACTAGGAGATCCACACGTTGTAAGGTAATTTTCCCATCCATGTAAGGGATTTTTCACTACCATGTATGTGAATTTTACTCCAGAGTGCGGTAATTTTACCTTACATGTAAGGGAAACTGTGTTTCCCAAGCAAGTTTGCGAATATTACCTTACAATTCTCAAGTAGTTTTACCATTACTTTTTGCAGCGCAGGCTGTAAACCTTCACCTCGATGTTTGACTCCCTAGTTAACAAGTTTATTAATGAATAACACTGTTGAGTGCACAGTATATTCTTAACTTTCATTAAAACTCGAATTAACCAGGTCCTTCACAGATGATCAAGCTGGTGCAAAGTTATCCCCGAATAAATGTTCATACTATGGAGCCAACTTCAAAAGTCATTAACTAGTGTGTAACTGTTTAAGTAAAATGTCACAGGTAAAGGTAGTATGTGATATCCCAAAGTAATTATGGTAATTCATGAATTCTTTAATGTCCTTTCAAATTCGTGCTACAAGTTATACCAGTTTTGGCTTACAGTGAATGGAGGGCTCTTATTTTGGAGTTGGTTCTGCAAAATGTTTGTACAAAATTGACACTGGTAATTAGTTCTCATTCATATTGTTGGTATGGAAGGCAGGAGAGGTAACGTTGGGATAATTTAAATTTCTATAAATAAAAATAAATTAATGAATAAATACTTGGTACACTAAACATTGAAAAATGTGTAATATTACATAACTACTAAAACACCAAGGACACGGTGAAATGGTTTCATTTAGGCACTCACAAAGTATATCGAACAAAAACTAAAGTTTTTATTTTTATAATATTTGAACACAGCGAGTAATATACGTTTGAAGTAATGATAAAATAAATACGTTAAAATCATAAAATAATTTTATATACCAATATTTCCGAACAAAAGAACTTTAACTTGGGAAAAACATCTACCGTTTATACTATCATCAACCTCAAACTTAAGATACGAAGAATTTTTTCATAAAACAATTACACATCGCTTGGAAAAATATGCATAATATATAATATATCATTCAATTTTGGCAGCGACATTAGTTTACGAATGTGCTATGTGTTCAGTTGTTTAATTAATTTACTAATTGTTTCATACTGTGTAAGTTAGTAGTAGTGAAGTTCATAGAAGTGTAGTAAACGCGCTATCACTGCTTAAGGTATTTCCAATCAGAAACAATGAATGATGCCATATTTTTTATTGGAGTAACACCACCGATGATAAAAAAGTTAACATATACAACAAATTATACCTAGTTTTAATACATAGAAAGCACATTCCAACTACTTTGACTAAACAATTGCAACATGTAAAAATATACGAAGTTGGTTCCACACTACAAAATACTGCAACACGGATTCTGTAACTGGTTGTTGTGTTACGTAGACGGCAAAAAGTTTTGGATAGGAGTTGGTCAACTTTTGCATGAGATCTTTTATGTAGGCCCATTTTTAAAGAGTAACTCGGGAAATCGAAAAATGGTACTTGTTTCCATACTACATAGCTGCTCCCAATGTCCCTTAATTACACATGGGACTGAAAAATGGTACTTGTTTCCATACTACATAGCTGCGCCCAATGTCCCTTAGTTACACATGTGACTGAAAAATGGTACTTGTTTCCATACTGCATAGCTGCGCCCAATGTCCTTTAATTACACACGTGACTGAAAAATGGTACTTGTTTCCATACTGCATAGCTGCGCCCAATGTCCTTTAATTACACACGTGACTGAAAAATGGTACTAGTTTCCATACTGCATAGCTGCGCCCAATGTCCCTTAGTTACACATGTGACTGAAAAATGGTACTTGTTTCCATACTGCATAGCTGCGCCCAATGTCCCTTAGTTACACATGTGACTGAAAAATGGTACTTGTTTCCATACTGCATAGCTGCGCCCAATGTCCTTTAATTACACATGTGACTGAAAAATGGTACTTGTTTCCATACTGCATAGCTGCGCCCAATGTCCCTTAGTTACACATGTGACTGAAAAATGGTACTTGTTTCCATACTGCATAGCTGCGCCCAATGTCCCTTAGTTACACATATGACTGAAAAATGGTACTTGTTTCCATACTGCATAGCTGCGCCCAATGTCCCTTAGTTACACACGTGACTGAAAAATGGTACTTGTTTCCATACTGCATAGCTGCGCCCAATGTCCCTTAGTTACACACGTGACTGAAAAATGGTACTTATTTCCATACTTCATAGCTGCGCCCAATGTCCTTTAATTACACACGTGACTGAAAAATGGTACTTGTTTCCATACTGCATAGCTGCGCCCAATGTCCCTTAGTTACACATGTGACTGAAAAATGGTACTTGTTTCCATACTGCATAGCTGCGCCCAATGTCCCTTAGTTACACACGTGACTGAAAAATGGTACTTGTTTCCATACTGCATAGCTGCGCCCAATGTCCCTTAGTTACACATGTGACTGAAAAATGGTACTTGTTTCCATACTGCATAGCTGCGCCCAATGTCCTTTAATTACACACGTGACTGAAAAATGGTACTTGTTTCCATACTGCATAGCTGCGCCCAATGTCCCTTAGTTACACATGTGACTGAAAAATGGTACTTGTTTCCATACTGCATAGCTGCGCCCAATGTCCCTTAGTTACACACGTGACTGAAAAATGGTACTTGTTTCCATACTGCATAGCTGCGCCCAATGTCCCTTAGTTACACACGTGACTGAAAAATGGTACTTGTTTCCATACTGCATAGCTGCGCCCAATGTCCCTTAGTTACACACGTGACTGAAAAATGGTACTTGTTTCCATACTGCATAGCTGCGCCCAATGTCCCTTAGTTACACATGTGACTGAAAAATGGTACTTGTTTCCATACTGCATAGCTGCGCCCAATGTCCCTTAATTACACACGTGACTGAAAAATGGTACTTATTTCCATACTGCATAGCTGCGCCCAATGTCCTTTAATTACACACGTGACTGAAAAATGGTACTTATTTCCATACTGCATAGCTGCGCCCAATGTCCCGTAGTTACACATGTGACTGAAAAATGGTACTTGTTTCCATACTACATAGCTGCGCCCAATGTCCCTTAGTTACACATGTGACTGAAAAATGGTACTTGATTCCATACTGCATAGCTGCGCCCAATGTCCCTAAGTTACACATGTGACTGAAAAGCTCCCATTTACATTATTCCGACACTGTCCAAAGTTATTTTAAATTCCAAATTCTGAAAGTTTTCTCCATCGAAATATAAATTGACTTCAGTTTCCGAAGTTCCATATCATTTGCGAGACGTATGGGCATCGCTTAAAAAATTTTTACAATTTAATAAATAACACTTGAAAATGTGGCACAGTAAATAAAAAGCGTAAATTAAAATTTCCCTGGATCCTTGTTTCCCCTACGGCAAAGAACATGCGATGTCATTAGTATAGAAGGTGGTTTTATCATAAAAATCAGGACGACTTTATGCAGTCTTTTTGTGACTATTTATTTACACAAGTATATTTATTTAAATCCGCCAGTTTTCCTTCTTTCGTGCAGCGGCCGTCTAACCTGGATACCTTCTCTCGGGAGAGTAACTGAGTATAAAATGTTAGGTTGGCGCCGGGAATTTTCTGATTTAAAATCCCTGTGTTTAGCGGCAACGTACGGTCTGTTTGGAGTTCCCACCGAGAAGTAGGCCTTGCGGGAAACGGACACATCAAAGTCCCGCAAAGGCCTAATCACTTTCTGTTGCCGCCGAGGCCACGCCAGGTACAACAGGAAAAATAAGATAAACAAAAATTTCAAGTAAAATTAACACAAAATTAAAATTTAAATACAAAAGACAAGTTGCAATATTTTAAAACATATTTAAGTTTATAAAAAAATTAAGTTGTCATTAAAAATATATTGTTATAGCTTAAAATTAAATGGTTGGATCGTTTACACAATTATTTTATTTCCAACTCGTGGCTAATATTTATGATAAAAAAATTATAATAATTTCAATGTTGCTCAGGCATAACTGAAGTACTATATGGAAATTCCATGCCGAAACTTAAGTACGTGTTGCTGCGCTTCAGTGAACGATGTGGTCTATAATGTCATTACTGATTACGTTATGAGAATTGTGAAATGACTTGTAAAAGTTTAAGTGTTTTTTTATTTGTTTGAAATAATTGTGATGGCAAACTATGAAATCTCGAAAGCCACTGCGTACTATTACAAATTTCAAAGAGAAGATAATGCCAGATATTTTCAGTTACTTCAATCGTACAGTTCAGGTGACTTAAATGTTAAAATGGTGTTAAAAAGTCCCCGTTAAAATTATAGTGTTACTTCCATCCTAACAATTGAAATCTAAAGCAGTTCTCATAATCGTCCTTCAGTATTGACCTTAGGCAAAACTTATCGCTTTTGTAACATCAACTTGTTTTCAAGACATAAGATTTTAAACTACACTTCATGTTTGAAAGTTTTACTACTTCATTAAGTACAGTTTATTAAGAACGCACGTTTACGTATGTATACTGTTGTTTGATTAAATATAAATATTTCAGTTAGGAGACCAATTAACCGGGCAGTGAGTGCCAATAATATTTAATATCTACAGCCAATAGGATTTAGAGGAATAATAAATTGATTATGGCTTTATTTCGTAAGGTAAATGGTGATTTTCTGATTTTATTATGCTATCTTTCTATATTTTAGTTTACAAAATGTCTTATGTTACAGTGACACCAATATAATTATGAAAATAAATTACTCACACCTGACCCACAATTATTTATTGTATTGCAAAATATTTCAGGCCTTTTTTCAATTTATTATGATGATGTAAATTAATAGCACAGTTATTTATCAAAGCGATATAACTTGAATCATAGACATATTAATCACTGTCTTTCTCTTGCCAACCATTCATTTCTGACAAAATATTATTCACAGTGGACTGACACTACCCGTAATTGATTGTGGGAATGCTCCCGGCCAGGACGTCTGTTAATCACTTCCTATGTACAGACGGAGCAACAAGTTTTGATACAAATAAAAAATTTAACTCGACTTCCTAGAATGCTCATACACACCACTGAATTGAACCGAGGAAAAAGGTAATATCTCCAACCAAATAAATCAAACGAAATTGACGGCGAAGTTATTAAACAATATTTTCTAAATACGTTAGGCTATCATATATGTGTCGTGATTTATGTAAGGTCATAATTAGTTCATAAACAGTTCTTTGATTCTTACATTTGATTTTTCTCGGCTTGCGTTATGTGGAGTACCAGGATTGTAGTATTTGCGTGTCTGTTATTCCCACCCCTCCCTCTTTTTTCACACAATGGTAATTTTGGGGGGTTCTATTTATTCACATTTTGTGCCAACACAAATAATTATGAACACAAAGAAATACAATTACTACGTCTTCTATTCACAACGATTACAAATGATTACAAAGATTAACATTTAACTATTGACTAAATTTGACACATATTGTTTTAACAGAAAGAGCATTTAAAAATGCAGCTGTTTAGGAAATATTCTTTGCAATTAAACATAGGCATTACACTCATTTTCTGGGAAGAGGGGAAACCACGCTGACATTGAAACAAAGCTCTCGTTCCGTAAAAATACATTTTAAAAAACAACAAAAAAAAAAAAACCAAATACGACGAGAGGCGGTCAGAAGACCCTACCAATGTTCTCGCCGTTAAAAAAAGTGTACAAGAATTACAAGCATTTAAAACTTCCACAAGTGAGTCGTGAATAAATGCTCATCCGCGCACTGTAAACTAATTCTCTGGTAAACTTCTTAAGCTGTAATGGAATTTATCAGCCTGTACATTGAATGGAAATTATATCACACATCACGCTGTAGGTAAAGGAATGTCCAGCGTAGCTACTATACATAGTTGGGAACTTTACCACGACATTTGACTGTCACCTGCGAGCAAATGCAGGAACGCGACAATGAATGCACAGGGGAAAAAAATTACCACCTCCGCTTTCTCACTACACGTATACACTGGTACAGTAAATTTCCGAATAATTTCTCACAGTGTAGAAACAGGACATTTAAAGATAATGGGTGACGGAGGGACGTGCACAGCATATTAAAACCATGGAACAAAGCAGCAGACACGAACTATTGTTAATCCAAACCTATAATTTTGAAGGGCAACCGAAACCATCGTTTTGAAAACGGCAAGCTACCTACTGCACGCCCAAAAATACACCGGCTATGCCACACATTTAACCACAATACATTTAAAACTACTACAAAAAAAGACTTCCGCAAGTTCGAAACTCGCCCTTTAAGCAGGTGCCCCATCGCTCTGTTATATTCAAACCTCCCGCTAAATTGGCAGCATAATGGCGTGACCCAGGGTGGCTTGTCTAGCACAAGGCAGTTAAAGACGCAGGAGCAGAAACAGGCGACGTGGCGGCAGAAGAAGTGACGTGCCAAATTTCCTGTTCGTAACCCACCGTAATTCTAAGTGTTTAAGTGTAAGTCAGATGTAGGAGCGGGAGTCAGGGGCGAACCCATTACGCCTGCAATGAAGGGAAGTCGCACAAGGAGACTTGCATCGCGGCAGGGAGGGATTGGGCAGCCACGGCCAGCGATTGGGGCACAGGAACCGCGAAAACCCTTTCGACAGGAGATCATTCTAAATTATTTCGCGCATCAAAGAAATGCTACAGGAAGCAGTGTGTTTGGAATCGTGCTCTTTATTAGTGTGCATGAAAGGCTAAAGACTGTTCACGATAAAATGAGCGCTTTTGAAATCAACCTTAGAAAAAAGTCACTTCCCCTGCCTGCATATATTATAACGGGCGCACTTGGTGACATACGCCAATAAAAGTTGATAACGATGGATGTAAAATAGTCCCATACCTTAATGTCACATAAAAAGTGTTGGGTAACAATTTGTAACAACTTAAATTATTTCTTTCGCTTTGTTTTTTTTTTTTAATGTATCGAAGTAAAAAAAAGGGGTAGATTTGTGAAATATTTACTTTTTTAATACATGCAAAGTTTCACTTGACCGACGCAGGAATGAATTGATGTGGCCGATGGCAGTGTTAATGTTACATAAGGCAGAAGAACACACAACGTGTATACAAGTAGATCTTAAGCAGGGCTTTCAAAAGTGCTCATTTTACCGTGAATAGGCTACAGGCCTTGTAGAGAAGGGGTATTGCTTATTTGATTATAAATTTTGAATTGGTGCTGGCTTAACCAGATGGATGCTTGCACATCACTCTGTTGAGGGGAAGTGTCGCTATTGGGCCTCTTCCCCCGGGCAGCCGTGCCAGGCTTTAAATTAAAATCAGAGGGCAATAAAACGCGAAGGAGTAGGGAAACCAAAGGAGCAGGAAGGCTAAGAGGATGACGTAGAGGAACACCAAGCGCACATGCCATCTACAGTTATACAGAATGTCCCAGCGTTCAACTACCATTTCGACTCGCCTTGTACCTACTCGTGTGTCCCTAGGGTGGGATGGCGTGATACGGCCAGATCTGTCCGACGAGGGATGCCATTGTCATCAGCCAGGGAGCTGTGGGCACCTGCACACCGCGAATTACGTGGCCTCGACAATAGAACTTGCAAACGTTTTATTTCCATCAAGATGGAGCCGCAGCACACACCGCTCGTCTGTTCATGGACACTTTACGAACAGGGTTTCGGCATCGAATGATTTCGCGCTTTGGAGGACATTCCATGGCCTGTCCACTCGCCCGATCTGTATGTTTGTGATTACGTCCTGTGCGGATTCCTCAAAAAAAAAAATCGCGTTTTTCAAGCACGCTAGGCAGATCTGGACACACTCGAGCAGAGGATTCCCACGGAAATCGACGCTACAACGGCAGCAGCATTGTTGCGGGTTATGGAACATGTGCTGCGTCGCGTGAGCGAATGTGTGAACCTAGACGGACCGTCATCTCACTGGAGTAATATTCAAGAAATAATTATCCTGTGTGTGTCGGCACAAATGGCAAACATCTATCTTTCGGTATTCTGTAACGTCGATATATACTGTCTCTGTTTTAACATCCTGCTTGTGTTTCATAATGGTAGCTGAACGCAGGGACATTCTGTAGATGGCGCTTCAAACCATAACGTTCGCGGCGCTATCGGGGCAAATTCAAAAACGTTTTTTTCTACGCCACCTGTAATTTGAATGCTCGTGAAGGCCGTTCGCTGGGACAGTACGAGCATTACAAAATAACAATCAGAATGACAGGCGTGGTATTTTGTTTGGTGTATTTTCGTCCCAAACTTCCACTAGAGGCGATGAGCACCCTAGAAATTTAATAATCCCGTTGGTGTAAAACATTTTTGAGGTGTGTATATTTGCTTCATTACTTTGCTTGATGCTCGACAACTACATTTCTCATATGCAGTGTGTGTCTGTAAGCTGGTATAAAGGATTTGTGCTGTATAATTTTTCTCTCCGTTGTGAATAATCATATTTCCACTTCCCGTGTATTCTTTCCCCTACTATAGGCTTTTCAAGATGAAATGAGAAATTTTGAAAGCCCTGCTTAAGATATACTTGCATATATGCTGTGTGTTCTTCCGCCTTAAGTAATATTAAATTTGTCATGGACTTCATAACTTTATTCATGCGTCGGTCAAGTAAAAATAAAAAATTATTAGAACAGTAAATATTTTTCAAATCTGCTAATTTTACACATGGGCGCATTACGAAAACAGAAAGCGAAAGAAATAACTTAAATGATCAAAAATCGTTACCTAACACGTTTTATTCGATGTTAAGATATGAAAATACCTTACATCCAGGGTTACCAACTTTACTGGGTGATTGCAGGCAGAGGCAGTGACATTTTTCTAATGTTGATATCAAAAGTGCTCACGGCAACACAGCAGTGAGAGTCCATGTAAGCTACGAACATATTGCAAGCAAGTAAATGCACTCAAGTTTGCTGATCATATTTCCCCGCATTAAAACATTTTGACTGCACATTTTTTATACAATAGCCTATATAAATCGCCATCTTTATGTTTCTGTGATGTACAAATAATATAAACTACCTCACCAAAATGAAATAATTCATACTGACATAAGATGACATGAGTTACTTCAAGGAATCATTAAAGTAACGCCACGGAATGTTATCGCCATTTTTAAAAATTGCTTATAATAGGCCTAAGGGGGTTTTTCTATATTTTTAGTTTGTCGTCAATGATTTTTTTCTAAAACAAGGCTTAACAACAAATAAAACATGACCTTTCAGTCGCCCTTGTTGAATTTTCCGTAAATGATTTCTTATATTTTATTGGCAATTTGTCATGCCATGGCGTAAAAACCATGCTATCTAGAAGATTTTTATATGAGGAAAACTTGGAACTAATTTCTACAAGTTGAACGGAGTTTTGTAGATGAATAGAATGATTTTTTATCAATCAACGTTACCATGGGCCTGAACACTTCAGGATGTTGAAAAATTGGACGTCAATACTCCGGGAAAACATTCCTCGCAACTGGAGGATGAAAAAATGTCATATGAACATAGGTCAGCAAACTCTCCGTTTCTTGACTACAGCTCGTATAATACATAACATACAGCTTATGGCCCACGGGCTGGATCATGTTACTGGGGAATGCCATCAGAGCTGTAATTGGCAGCCTCATACCAGCCGCCGAGGAGCCCTGATTTGAATCCGCTAGACTTTTATTTGTGGGAACATTTAAAGGCACGTGTGTATGCAACACAAGTTGGCGATGTGGGCACCCTTCTTACCGTATTGTGGCGCGTTGCGAAACAATCAGGAATTTTCCAGGGATTCATCAACGCATCCGGGAGTCCATGCAACGGTTGGTTGACGCATGTGTTAGTGCTTATAGAGGGCATTAAAAAAAATTTCTTTAAACCCGACGATAATGTTTCACAAATGTGTAACTAATTCATGTTCAGTTTCAACTGTTCTAGGTGTAGTGTTGTGGTGTGAGGTGGGGGACCACACAACTTAGAAAATCCCAAGTTAGAGTAGTCATAACTTAGAATTCTTGAACAAACCCACACAAGTTAAAACGATCATAACTTAGAACTGTCAAAATTCAGAAATTAATAACTTAGAAATGTTTTAACTTAGAAAATAACTACTTAGATCAATAGAAACTTAGAGAGTAATAAATTAGCACTATCATAACTTAGAAACACACAACTACAACTATCATGATTTATAAACACATGACTTAGAAACATAAAATTCAGAACCACATAACTTAAAAACATCACAAATTAGAAAGATCATAATTTAGAACCTTCTTAACTTAGAAACACGCAACTTATAAGTATCATAACTTAGAAACACACAGTTTATTACCATATAACTTAGAAACATCATTACATTGAAATTTATAACTTAGAACGATTATAACTTAGAAAAACACAACTTAGGACTATCATAATTTAGAAACACACAACTTATAAACACACAACTTAGAACCACATAACTTAGAAACATCACAACTTAGAAAATCAATACTAATAACTATTATTACTTAGATTCACACAACTTAGAAACACACAACTTAAAACCGCATAACTTAGAAATATTACAACTTAGAAAATCATAACTCAGAACTATCACAACTTAGAACTATCACAACTTAGAACTGTCATAAGTTAGAACCACATAAACTATTACACACATAAAGTTAATAAATTCTAACTTCTGAATTTCTAAGTTAGATTTTTAAGTTTTGACAGCTCCCCGTGTGAGGGTCGTGTATCATGCAAATGAATGCTGTGATGACATTCCACAGTAACATGATCCAGACCGCATGCCATACACTGTATGTTTGTATTTCGAGCTGTAGTAAAGAAACGAAGCGTTTTGGGGACCTATATTCATATAACTGTTTTTCATCCCCCAATGTGAGGAGTGTTTCCCCGAAGTATTGTCATGCAATTTTGCAACAGGCTGTATATTCGTGTTTCGGTCAAGGGCAAGATTTTCGAAAAGAAAATATTTTACAATTGCTTTTATTGTTACACGTGCATGCATGAAAAAAAAAGAGTAAAATAAAATATTTTAGCATTCACAAACTTTTACTAAACACTTGTAATTTAACTATAATACGTGGAATAAGAGTTTGTTCACGCTAAAGTGAGCACTTCTGAGGCCCTAGTTACTTTTTCCTTTCAGCCATAGCTCAACCTTCAACCACCCTTTGTAAATAAATATTGCCATATGGGTAATAAAAACAGTGTGTACATTCCACCGCGCTCTAAAATTAACGCCTAAGGTTAAAATAAAATATGCTTAGTGACTATTATTCCGAATTAGAGGACTTCCAAGAGTGCTCACTTTACCGTGAATAGCATTACTTTCTCTCCGCCGTTGCCAGCATAACTGGCGGGGTGAGAGTCAGTGTACGAAGATATACGTAGGTATAGGCTGTCCACGGTAAAGTGAAAACTTTTTAAGGCCCGCACAAATGGCATTAACCCCTAATAATTATATTTTATTGCAGTCTCAGGTATTATCTTTTGAGAGTAATGAAATGCATACACTGTGTTTATTAGTCATATTGAAATGCTTACATTAAAAAGTGACGGAAAGGAAAAATATAGCAGGGCCTTAAAAATGGTTCACTTTACAGTGAACAGCCTTCACAGAAGCGGGAAGTGAGTGAGTGAGTATGTGTGTGTGTGTGTGTGGTTTTCAGCGCGCAGTACACGTTCGCGGGCTGCGTGTACGAGGCGGGGCGGCGTCGGTGCAGCGAGGAGGCGGCGCTCTTGCTGCGCACCATCGCCAAGACGCTGTCGAACGTGCGCGCCTACAACGCCGACTGCCAGCCAGGCGACTCGCCTTCCGCGGCGCTGCAGGTCTGCTCCACCGCGGCGCAGCGCTCCGCGCGGCCTGGCGCCGCACTACTGCTTCTGTTGCTGCTACCCGCGGTCGTCCGTCTCGCCTGAGCGCCTGTTTATATCTGTGACCGCAGCTTGCGTTCTCAAGCCTGGTTCACATGTTCGCCGATCACGCCGAGCAGACAGAGCAGAAAACTAGAACAGCCAATCAGAAGCCATCCTCGGTTTCTGCGCGCAGAAACCGAGGATGGCTTCTGATTCTACTTTTCCACTCTGTCTGTTCGGCGTGATAGGCGTACATGTGAACCAGGCTTAAGTCCATCAAAGCGCCCGCTCGTAGAGTGCGCGTGCAAGCTCAGCAGAAAACACTACACTGTACTGCGTTTCTTCCCACACAACTGTCAAAACCACGTGAATTCGACCAAGGTTTTTATCATACTCAGGTTGGGAATAAAAATAAATTCATTATGAGAGTTCTAAAGAGGCCAGCTTTAAGATAGCGGGAAGGTAGAGAAAATTCTTTTTATTTGCGAGTAAATATTCTTTCGTGGAACGAAGTGCGTTGTAATGGCCCTAGCTAAAATCTAAACTAATTCTGTTTTGTAAATGTACCTCTTCCGATGGTGTTTGCAAACGTAAACTATTAAAAATATAGTTCTGACTGACATAAAGCTTTCGGAAGCACGTTATTTTAGTGATAAATAGTTAGATACGAACAAAATAAATATAGCTCTCATGAAATTGAATTTTTAAATTCTGTTGTCACATTTGAATTAAGTGAATGTGTAATTCAACGTCCTGCTAAATAAGTTTTACAACAGTATATTAAAATACATGTACGCGTATTTAGTTAAATTTCCACTCGTATGTGAATAATGAATGTTATTCTTTACACTATAAATGGGAAGACATGTACGCAATTATATTTATTTTCTGAAAATTGCAATCGTCCTATTTGTTTACATACAAAACAGAATAATCCATGACAACTTGCAACATCAGTGCTACCTCGAGGCTAAAATTTTTAATTGCCAAACTCTTAGCAATGATGTTCCTAACACGAGTGTGGTGTATATCACAGGGCCGCCATCGAGCCAGAGGCTGTTCAGTTTATGCTTTGCCTTGTTCTGCGATCACATAGTGATTCGCTAATTTTTTTTTGCCGCGTGAGTGTAGTAGGTGTGTGGATTTGCAACAGTAATACAGGTTTCCCGGTGTCCTGACGCATGGCAGCGACTGTACCCACCAGTCCGTTCTCCCGGTCGCGCACTCAGCAACTCCGCAGCAGGCACCCTGGCTCTACTCGCCTAGTGCCATGCGTTGACTAAAATGACAGCTTTGATATGCTACCGTATAAGGCCTACTTTCAACTTAGTTGTAATGCCAAAATGTGTATAATAGAGTAAAGCAAAGTACCATTTCCAGTTAAAGCACTAATTTGAAGTTTAAAGCAGACGTAGACATAACATCATTGTTGAAAATGCGTGAATTTGACAGTTGTTTTGGTAGGTTTTTTTTTTTAGATAATGCTAGTAACATGCGTAGAAGGCGATAGAACATTCGCCTATCTCACGCTCGTTCACGTTACCGACGCCTCACAACCGGCGGGGCAGTAAAGGCGACAATGATACGCACATCACAAGCCTCGTCGTCTTTACACGCAAGGCCCTTCTTGGCAAGTCAGCGTGTTGCCATTTACTGGGAAAATGGTTTCATTGAATCAATAAAATTGCCTTTAGCACAATCAAATTACTTGTTTGTATGGGGTCAGTGATATATCTAACTGTCGGGACCACATTATTTTGTTTTTCTTATTTGGTTGGCCCAAACAAAGATTTGGTCGGTACAAATAAATATTAGTTTCGCTCCACGCACATTAAACAGTTCCAGCTAATAAAAGAAATTTGGATCCCGACCGAGATTCGAACCAAGGTCATCTGCACCCAAGCACTGCTCCTTAAGCAACCCAGCTGAAGTACCTACAGATGTAACTGTAATATATATATATATATATATATATATACATACACACACACACACACACACACACACACACACACACAACGTGAGCAAATAAATATTTCACGTTTTACAGCTTTATTTTTAAATTTCCTGCTGAACTTGTTTTATTAGGACGTTACTACCATTTGCACGCATCAGTTAATGCACAAACAAACACTGTTACTATCCTGATAAGAGAAACGCAAACAAACTCTCAAGCTGTATTTTTGAACGAAGCCAATCAAAAGAGTGGCCAAACAAATATACACAGTAGATTTAATCAAATATTTCGTTGGCAGTGTCGTTTATTTGACCCTAAATCAAGGTTTTATTTATTCAAAAATGTATTTCGTTAGATGGACAAAAATTTTTTTTTTTTTTTTTTTTATGCTTTTCAAGTATTGCTTACACAAGAAAAAAAATTCTTGGGGCAACAAAACATATATTTGGACCTATAAAAACAAATAATTTTTTGGGCTGTCTCTCAGTGTTCGACAATAGGTGGTGTATCTGATATTTAATTGCTGGGAAAAAAAAAAAATCGATACAACTTTCCCAGAAATTCAGTCTTCAAA
This sequence comes from Dryococelus australis, assembly GCA_029891345.1. Taxonomy (NCBI): domain Eukaryota; kingdom Metazoa; phylum Arthropoda; class Insecta; order Phasmatodea; family Phasmatidae; genus Dryococelus; species Dryococelus australis. The sequence goes on from CM056994.1 coordinate 331,718,313, forward strand.
GTGTAAGGAAAGTGACTTTCAATGTAGCACTTTAGCTGACTGTACAGCATCCATAACTCATTAAAAAGTAGTACACACACAACTTAAGTCGTCGGAAAAGTACGGCTTACGTTGCATATTAAATAAGATTTCTTGTGTGTTGCAGCTTTGTAGAATATATTTCTTCAATGTGTATATTTAATTTTTTTTTTTTTTTTTTTTATAGCAGTCAATTCTGAAATTGAATTTATGCGTATTTCTCTTCTGGTAGATCTATAAAGCATAAATCACATTTTGCAAATAAAACCTTCATCAAGAAAGACCATCGTAATAATTATTCTGGTTGCATATATTGGCAAGTTAGAATTAGCATTTACAGAAATTTTATGCTCGTAAATTTCAGGGACGAAACGTATCAATTTTGTAATTGAAATTAAGGTAAATAAATGTATTCTTACAAATATCTATTTAATATTATTACCATGTATTTTCTTACATGCACCCATAGAAATCATTATGACTGTTGAATTTGACATATGTTTTCTTGCAGACTGTGTTGTCAGAATCATTCATAGTAGAAATACATACCATTATTATTTGGAAGTACGTTTTGCAAAATATTTTCCATTGTTTTGAAATACATGCATTCTTCTTTCAGATTGTTACAAAGTATGTCTTCTGGCCATACTTGCAATTAAGTGCTAGGGGGATTTATGGTTGAGATACAAGATAGGGGCTGTAGCCAGAGGTAGAGCTAAAGGGTAGATTGACGGAATACTATCGGGAACAAAGCCGGGTTATTATTGCGTCAACAGAACATTACAGTTACAAGAAGCTATATATTATCGGCGGAGCACTTTGTATATAGTCATGATATAACCTAATAATAGCCTGGAAGTAACTGGGCTTGTCCCACTTTGTGTTGAGTCCCGAGGCTGTTGTGCATGATGAGGGGTTACGGCGAACGGCACAGCGAGCTCCTGGTGTCCTCCATTCTGGTCGGCGTCACGACGGAGAAAGACGCCGCCTGCCACACTGTAATGCCAGATATTCGTGTCGCATGTTGCAGTCCATCCTACTTCCTGGTTGGTAGTGGGGGTTCCCGCTTACCAGCGTTTGGCGAGGCACTCCCCGTCTGCAGCAACCACCTTTCTGGTTTGTACTTAAGAGCAGCGAGGGCGTGTTCAGGCGACGATGTTGGTGAAGGCGCGTTCACGCCAACATAACAAAATGCAACGTAAATCGTGTGTAATACAATTTAATGAGTTCTGCTTTTCTACATGTTGTAAAGTCCTGCTCATTGGAAGCCACTAAAATCTTACCTTAATTTGTAAGATACAACAGCTTCAAAATTACCATTTCATTATTTTTCTGGGTTGGTAGGGGAAAAAAAAAAAAACAAAAAAAAAAGAGGGGAGGGTATAATGTCTGCTATGAGCAAGATGACCTGGAAATCTAAATTTTTTTCCCGAAATGGTGCGTTTCTTTCTAAAAATATATTTAATTGGAACGTATTTTTTTCTTCAGTGCACGGTAACGCAGAAGACGTGCCAAGGCGGTGGGTTCCTGATATACACCAATATCTGTCCCGTGATATGCTGGCCAGTTCGAGAAAATGATCTGGTCCGTTCAGCGGAACCACGGCTCATCTGCAGTATCGTTGACGAAAAATTAGACTGAATTTCCAGGCGACTGTGAGTTTCTTTCCCATAGACGATTTGTAGGTACGGATTACATCCTGATCGAAGGCCCTGTCACCTTAAGCTAACCTTGTATCAAATCATACACAGTATACAAGAAGCTCGTTTTTTTTTTTTTTTAACGAACAACTAAAAATAGTCCCCAACTTTATGATTCGAGACTTGTAATGCATGTCTTTGCCATATTAAGCATGCGTAAATGCGTTTATATAAATCTACTTTGGTTGCGACGGTAAAGATGACCACCTACATACCATTTCGCCTAAGTTCAGTGGCATGCAAACAAGAAGATACATGCTGAAAATTTTAGAAAATATTTTCTTAACTAAACTACGGCATTAGAAGAAAACACTTACGTGCTACATTTTCTGTACAGTTACTAGACAAATCTTAACGAGGTAGGCTATTAGTAAGAATTTATTGAAAGGCATTGTCATTTCCAATACAGTAATGGAATTATTTTTATATTGGGAACTATCGACTGAGCGTAAATTAGGCTCCGCGAATACACTAATTTCAATACACTTTCAGGACGTGTTATAATAGTTTAATTCATATAAAATTACTCTTTTTTTTAAGCATATTAATATTGCTTTTACGTCTTCATATGAACCACCGAATACAGTACGATAATATCACGTGCAAGCGTTGTTTTAATATTTGTACGGGTGCCTAACTTCGTTCAACTTGCTATATTTTCAATTGCTGGAAATTTGTGGGCTGTGCAAGACTTTGGAAAATTCCACTGCGGTTTTTCAGGTCACCGCTACTAACTTCAATAAGCTCGGATTTCATAAAATTAGAAAATAACCATTTCAAGAAAATAATAACGAATATGAAAATATTTTATGAATTTTTACGCCATGGTTTACAGTAATGTTAACGTAGTTGGTATGGGATTTAGAAATTAATAGAAAGAAAATGCTATGTCATTTTCCTGGAAAAACAATGGAAAACCACTTAGATAAATCTATCCCAATACAGCCGGTTACATTTGAACTTAAGACTTCCGAATGAAGTCTGTGAGTTATCTTAAAAAAATACGCTCCGTTTTTGGAAGGTTGGTTTTCTGTATGTAATATTTAAAGATATCTAATATATCTATTAGTTAAGCTAACCATGCCGTTTGTAAAGATGGTAGCAGGGAGTCAATATTCCTAAATGATTTTGATGATCGTGCCCTCTCCCCCCTCCGGCCGTTTTAAATTTACATCAGCAGACCCGTATCGAAAAAAAAAGGGGGGGGGGGGGAGGAATTCATAAACTCAGTCTTTACGATTTCTAAGTACTACGTTCTCGCGAAAATTGTCTACGCGTTTTTTTCTAACAATATTTGAAACAGCTAATGTTTAAATTAAAAAAAAAAAAAAAAAAAAAAAAGAAAGTATATCACCATTCTGCTTTTGCGGGTTTTAGGTTATTGTTTCGAATGCGGTTAATCTAAATCATAACACAGACGCTTGTACGTTACTCGTTTAGCTCACAGTCAGTCATTTAATAAACTGGTCATTTCATTGCAGACAGCCACTGGGAATATCATAAATAATGCTATCGTGTGAAGGACATGGAGGTTAGTCCCTGTTAAAATGATTTCGATAAGCAACAATTTTGATAACGTCTGAAAAAAAAAATGTATACCAAATAATTACATGACGTATTGCTTATCGAAAATTTCGTAATACAATTCACTTACGCTATAAGAGTGACACATACCACGTTACTTGCAGAGTAAATGTATATTTACTTACGCCATAAGAGTGACACATACCACGTTACTTGCAGAGTAAATGTATATTTACTTACGCTTTAAGAGTGACACATACCACGTTACTTGCAGAGTAAATGTATATTTACTTACGCTTTAAGAGTGACACATACCACGTTACTTGCAGAGTAAATGTATATTTACCGCAGATCAGAGACGCTGAGAGCTTTTATTCACGTATACAATATTAAGTGTTTAGACAGTTCTGAAAGACTCTTCGTCCCCCACATTAGAGTAATAAATGTTCTACTAAAGTTAGCAAGCACACATGCGACCACAAAAACTGTGCTGTCAGAGAGTCTTTAGATAGCTATATTTCTGAAACACAGCCTATATTTTGTCAAATAAAGGTGACTTAATGTGAAACATTTCCTTGATATGTAAATTGCTACTAGCTCTTAATTTGGGCGCGTTCCATTAAAAAAAAAAAGTTTTAAATGTAACTTTTGGATGAAACTTGTTTTATTGTAAAGTGAATGCTAATGAGCTGATAAAATAATAAACTCTGTTTTATTTTATGAACCAATTTTTTTTGTTGGCAACAATGAAACATTAATTTTAAATTCACAATTTCTCAATATGTAAGCTTAAGGAGAAAATGTTAATGTAATATGTACTTGGATGGTAGTTTTATCCATTAGAGTACATTGCTGTACGAGAATTTGTATTTACTGTGAAACATAGTGCTGAAAATACCTGAAAAATATAATAATAAATCTGCACAGACATTTATTGTAACCATTTATGTGTGTAATACAATTGTTTATACAACTGTACAATATTTTGTGTACCGAATGTGTAAATATATTAGTGATTAAAGTTATAAGCTGATATATGTTTCAAAAAGTAATCGCAACTTCTGTTTAACAAATAAGCAACCCGATTTTTGATTAGGTTAAATTGTTATATTAAACATTCATATTTAATAACTACAAGAATAAATATACATACTCATACAATTTTAGCGCGAATATTGTACATTTGGTTGGTTGCTACCCTAATAAAAACTATAGTATAAGAAAAACCAATTAAAAAAAAAACTTTCATATCTATAGTTGTTACAAAACATTTAAGCCAGGGCAAAGAACAGTCACAATTAATATCCAAAACTGGTAGGTACTATTAACACATAGTATGAGGTACGTTTTCATTACAGAAATTTCAGCACTCAAATGCAATTAGAGCAGGATTGTCTAGTAATAAAATCAGAATAAGTGTGTGGTATTGGCATAAAAGTCCCATTTTATTTATTGCCATAATATTGTAAAAATTGAAAATATTACGCAAAACTTAAAAATAGTTAACCATAGGCGTGCGAATTGAAAAGGGGTGAGGGGAGAGGGGGCGGGGGTGCAGCTGTACCCCCATTGCATCTTGTCAATAGGAAAATAAAACATAACCTTGCCAACATAGTATTTTTATTTGACATATTTCCATGTTAAATAATACGACTAAATTAAAATATGTTTAACTTTTTGAAGACTATTTGTCATGACTAAGATTGAATACATTCCTGCTTCGTATTTTAAGGGTCGCAACAGTAGGTCTTCATTTTCCGGTTTGCAACCCCCCCCCCCCCTCCTTTTTAACTTAACCCCACGCCAATGTAGTTTTAACTATAAGAGTATTTGATGTTAAAGTTTTATGAATAACGTTATACAGTAAATTACATATAAAACTAAGGACTATCAAATATGACTGGTCTGCGTGAGAACCTCTGTGAGTGTATTTTATCAGTTGGGGAAATATAAGTTTACTGTATTAGACCAGTTAATGGAAAAACATATTACGCTTTATTTTGTTATCAGAGCTGGAAAATTACTTTGTTCTTAAAATAATAAATTACGAATATAAATATTATTTTAATCGTTACTATTACTGTAGTGAGTTGGAAAAACGTGAATAGATTTCCGTAGTTAACAGATTGGTAAAAATTATAACATTGGTTTTTCCTAATAAGCATCTTCATTTTTCAATAGGTGCGGTGAATCATACATAAAACTTACGCAAGGAACGAGATAGTGCTCAGAGAGTCAAAATGACACCATTAAAGGAAAGAGGATAAAGACTGAAAGCACCCAACGATAAGTATTTGAAGCAAACTTCTGATGTGGAAATAATACTCGCGAACGTTATTTCACAACACATTGCAGAAAATCGCTACAGACCAATTTAAAGGTTTGGATTACGTGTTGCACGGGTTAAGACAGGGAGGCAAATAAGACAGGTATTAGGGACTGAAAAACCTAAATGTAGATTCCTGTTCATGAATAATTAGTAATCAGGGGACGGGCCCGCGGAATCCCCGGGCTAGACCACGACGGACCAATCAAGTAATTGTGTTAATGACCGGATGTACAATGTCGACTCAAGTTGCTCGCTTTTATTGTATCTCAAATATGCACCATAAAAGTAAAAATTTGAATAAATATTTATTTGTGGTATGTCTGGTTTGATTTTAAAAAAATACCTCTAGGGGTTCGCTCGAGCATATCAGCGCTCGATCGCACTTCTCGACAGTTGAAGCAGTGTGAATATTTTGTTAAGGATAAAACTTGGTATATTATGGTATATTACATTTAAACTTTAATAACTTTTAAATCGTCCGTCCGAAGTCGACCCACGAAGGCCTTTCGCAATGCTTGCATGAAACTTCGGAGTGCTCGCAGGCAGTCGAGATAATTATAGTAGCCTACGCATTTTAAAGTTGATGTTAATATATCGCAGACCATGGGCCTTACGGAAAATTTTATGGGTGCGTTGGAATGCCCAAAGCAAGCAGATACAATTATGGTATGCTTTTTGAAATTATCGTACGAATTCCAAAAATCATGGTCTGTTCCACAATTAAGATACGCGACAAATGTGTATATGCACTTGTGTGCGATAATTATGGTACATCCGGAGTAGTAGGAATAGAGAAGTCTGGTGCAAAGTATTTTAAATACGAGCTGTGTGACTGTGGCGTAGCTGGGAGGCTTCGGCTCGTCTCGGATGAGCTCGGAAATCTTCGGCTCGATTCAGGGGAGTACTCAGACACTGTCTACTTGGGTTAGCCGAACTTACCGGAAGGTACTCGACAGTTACGCCCCTCTGATTCTTCAAGTATATATGTATGTTCCTGGTACGCATATTGGTTTTATAGGCATAGGGTGTGCCAAATAGTAAATCTGTATTTACTTTTCGATTTTTTTAAATTAAAAATTATTTATAATTTTTTTAATTAAAAATTATTTATAATTTTTTTAATTAAAAATTATTTATAATTTTTTTAATTAAAAATTATTTATAATTTTTTTTAATTAAAAATAATTTATAATTTTTTTAATTTAGAGTTATTTATTTTATTGAGTTGTACTGAATTTGTACAAAGATATTGCAGAAACATGCAAAAGTCTTGCAACTAGATCTCCAGTCCTTATCTTTAAATCTCATTATTTACTGCCTCGACCGTTTTGTAAGTATATGCTACTCTGCATTTTTATATGTATGTTTATGTGATTAAACCAAGCCCATCACACTAGTGGCGACCACATGCACATGTGTGTTATAAATCATCGTATGAATCAGCAGTTTATAGACTTAATTGGCATTAATTTAAATTTCAATACTGCCAGGCCCTAGAGACTTAAAATGTACGAGTGCAGCTAGGGCGATAATCATTCGTGCTCTTCTCTGACACTTCTTCTCTGATCCTCACCAATTCATCTCACCAATCCATCCACCAATCCACCCAATTATTCAACAATCTACTAAATTGATTATGGCTGATATCTGGACCATCAGGGAAATAAGGTTATGTGGATTGGATGTAGTTGATTGAAGTTTCTCCGGACGGGTACCAGCATTTAGTGAGAGCACATGATGTGGGGTCATGGATCGATGACCCTAAAGTGGCCTCCCTGATGTTCCGCCTTCTCTGGAGGCTGCTGCAGATGATATTGATGTTACTCTAATCTCATGGCCTAGAGTAGTCAGGGTATTCCAGCTCCCTCTATATGTTCACTCAATCCTGCGAGAATTGTTCCGGGCCATTCTCACACCCTACACTTTTATGTAAAAGTTATGAAAATGGATAAACAGGCGTTAAGCGGTTGGAGAAATAAAAAAAAACTCATTTCCGCTAAGATAGTTTTATTTCATTGCTTCCCCGACTGAGGCACTTATATAAGCATTCTCCACTATAGCTCGGAGAGCTCTATAATGGAAAAATATAGCACAAACTTGCATGATGTTAACTTGTAAAAAATGTAATTTCCGGCAGTGTACAAACATTCTGGACTGTGGAGTGGCAGGCTCCCTGGCTACGAAAGTACATTAAGTGTTCCGAACAAATAAAATGACTATTGAAAACTATATGATGATCAAACAAAATATGCTGAGATGTGGAGGTCACGCACAAACAGCTGCTCCAACTGTGTACTGCTGCGCAACTAAGTCGGCATTGGCAGGGAGATCGCTCACTGTCCGAACTCTCCTGCGCATGCATGAAAAACCTTAAATTTAACGAATGTTATGATGATGAGAACAATGATTGAAGACGATGTAATACTGGTAGAAAGGGTGGAGTACAGACGAACCCTGAGAAAGAAAATGCAACAAGCCTGGAGAGAGCTGGTCACGGATAGGGTAAATGAAGACCCATGGGGCCTGGTCTACTGGATGGTGACAGGAAAGGTAAAGGGCTCAGAGGAGCTACCTGCACGTGAAGCCAATTGCGTCTCATGCAGTATTCTGAGATCACATGGTGCATGGTAGAGGTCATGTTGCCGGATGACACTCTGGTAGGTGAACTGGATTATCACCCCCAGATTAGGGCCAATCAGCAAATTGTCATAAATATGGAGGATCCAGCACCCTTCTCCCTACAATAACTGGATAACATTGTCAGAATGACAATCTTAAAGTCAGCCCCTGTATTAGACGGAATTACTGGGGAAATGCTCCTCCGGTCATATCAGAGGATACGAGAGGAGTTGTTGGAATTGTTCAATGACTGCCTACAAGAAGGTACTTTCCCTACAGAATGGAAGAAAGGCCACCTTATAGTGATCTATAAAGGGGGTGGGAGAAATCTGAGACAGGCAAAGTCATATAGACCTTTAGTTTCTTACCCCTAATTGGAAAAATTCTGGAGCATTTAATAAATAAAAGGTTGCTGGAATACCTGGACATGGTTTAAGGTATCTATTCTAAACAATACAGAATCACGAAGGGTAAAAGTACAGAATTGGCAGTTATGGACATGGTCGATCAGTTGAGAACCTATGACCCGACCTACGTTCTCGTGAGATCCTTGGATATATCAGGGGTGTTTGACAACGCATGGTAGCCACAGATTCTGTTTCAGCTCTGGTTGTTGGAGTGCCCCAAGAATATGTATGAGACCATGAAGAGCTTTCTGACGAACAGAATGTGCCATGGATATGGGGACCCACAGAGAGGATAAAAAGTGATAATATAGGGCTATCTGCAAGGATCAGTCCTTGGTCCGATTCTTTGGAACATGATCTTTGAGGAACTGCTAAGGCTGGACCTCACGCATGGCTGCATGATTTATGGATACGCTGATGAAGGTTTACTCCTGGTTCCAGCCTGGTCATGATGGGAGCTAGAGGAGAGCATAGATAACGCCCTTAAGGAAATATAAGAATGGCCTAGGAACTTCAAACTGGAGTTCTCGGTGGAGAAAACCAATGGCATATTGCAGAAGGGCAACTTGAAGCGAAATCCAGTGGTCAGGTTTAAGAACAGAGTGATCAAAATGGTCAAAGAAATGAAATACCTGGGAGTAATTCTGGACAGCCATCTCACATTCCATACTCACATGAGCTATGCAGTAAACAAGTCCATTGTGATGTTCCAGAAGCTGATGTAGATGCTCCTGTGAATTGTGGGCTTGGCTATGAGATGATGAAGCTCATGTACAGTTCGGTGTTCCTGCCTATTATCATGTACATATGTGGGGTATGGTTCCCTAATGTGGAGAAAGTCAATGTGAAAAGGAAAATTATCAGTGCCCAGAGATCTGCACTGTTGGGTGTCACGAAGGCCTACAGGACATTCTCTAATGAGGTGCTACAGGTAGTGGCCGGGGAAATCCCGCTAGATCTGTTGGTGGTAGAACAAGGAGAAATAGCTAGAAGGAAAGAGGGAGGGTTAATCCCTGAGGAATTCAGAGCTAGAAAAGTTGCCACACATCTTGGCAGACTACATGGAATAACTCCGACAAAGGAAGAGCCACTCATGAGATCTTCCCAAGTGTCCGGGAGAGGCTGAGATTGGAGAAGTGGCACGAAGTGAGTCATTACTCATCATAGTTCTTGAATGGGCATGGGAATTTCCAAGAGAAGCTGTCCTCAGTAGGCCTGGTTGCGACCATAACTGTGTAGTGTGTGGAGTGTTATACACCCCCACCCATGCAGTGGAGTGCGCAAGATCGAAGACCTGAGAATAGAATTTGAGGGGATACATGGACCTCTGCGACACGGGGACATGCTTTGGGACAGGAATTTGATTAAAGAAGTAATGGGCTATCTTACCAGGATTGGTAAGAGAAGGGAAGAGTTCGATGTCTGGTGGTCAAGCCACCGGTTGAGCAATGAATTTGGTGACAGTCTGGAGGATGGGGATGACGTGAACATTCACAATGAATGAACATGTCTTCCAAAGAGTACTGATATTAAATGAGTACAAGAGGAGCCCTCTCCTATCGGGCTCATCCTGGCAACAGGAGCAAGTTCCTGATCCTGTACATAGAATGCAACAGAGTGCCTCCAGTATTGGAGCCCAACGACTAATGGGGAATAAAATAGTTGTCCAAGAACCCTCCTCCTCAGCAAAGCCTAACAAAGGGAAAAATAAAGTCAAATATGGGGACGGAGTTGCCCAAGTCCAGGTATATAACAAGAGTTATAGACCTGCAGCAACAATAAATCAATGACCAAGGTGTCGAGGAAATGGAGAAGGCCACGGATGGTTGGCCTTGCACTTGGAGCCTAACGGTGTTCATTCGGGAGGGCTGTACTCCAGTTATGTGTAACTGAGCAAGCTCAAATGGGACAACAGATGGAGAACAGTCTGTGCCATGAACCATGCCAATAAGGTATGGGAAACAGGGGTACCAATGGAGGAGGTTCGAACTGAACAACCAAGGGAAACCGAGGTGTACAGGGCCACCTCCATAAACAGCTAGTGATAAGAAATAAGCAACCCCTGCCACAGAATGAACAGTGGATATAAACTGGCCAGATGAAAATAAAATGGTGGATGCATCCATGCAGGCTTACCCTGCGGAGGCACACCCGAAGGACCCACTGTGGCTGTATGATGAGGTCGTACGAGGTACACACATATCCCGATTAGAGGAACCAACCACCCTGATGAAAGCCCTCGCCTTAGTTGTTAGGCGAATGGAGGGGGGAGATAGGATAATATTCCCCAGAATATAGGCAGTTGACATACTCGTAGTCGTCCAGGCGGCCTGCCAACACAACAGGACGCACTCCTGATCTTGCTCAGGGAGTGCTATTGGCATAGAGGTGAAAGGTTCGTAGAATCTGACATCTTCAAGGATGCCATCCACGTATACCGGTGGTATACTTTCGACGTCAGCAAGCCCTTCACGGGGTACACTGTGGTCCGGTATTAGTCCTTCATTTCGGCCAGCTTTCTAACATCAAGTTCACACTATTCTCGTATATGACCAGTAATTCCCCTTATGGGAAGCCAGTTTGAGGGAGGAATAATGCAGGGGCAGGGAAATCAAAAGAGGTCCATAGGCCCCCTTCTGGCTGCACCTAACTGAGAAATGGATGAATCAGGAAAAGGTACTGGAACTTAAAGGAAATCACATCCCCCTCCCACCCACCCTCCCTCATCATTCATCGAATGTGACATCACCGATAACGACAGCTTTTTCCTGAACAGATGTATTCAGGGAAAATACCGATGATGAGCCAGCAGACGGTCACTGGAATGCGATTTACAGATGGTTATTAGGAAAGAAGAACCAGATCTCTTGGAGATCAACAAATGTAGGTATTAGTATGAATGAGTGTGTATGTAAGAGTATCGATAGACTGCAGTGTAAAATGACTAAGCCCTTTGCGTTCATTGGCAAGGTGGCGGGGAATGTTACTGATTTACCGAGCATTCCCCAAAACTGAGTCCGTATCCACACGAGTGCACTGGGTCACGAAAGCTGATAAGGGGGGATACTGTCATGCTTAAATTCAACGTGAAAGAAGAACCAAGCGCAGAATGCGGTAGTTAGTGTGTGAGAGAGTAGCATAGAGTAGTGTTTCTTTTAAACTTTCGTACAGCATGGCGGTTTCAAAATTGCAAGGTTCCCGGCGGACACTGAAGATCAAAGAGCCGATTTTCCTTTTGCAGGTGTTAAATGTAATGGTTAGAAAGTAGTGTTCTAGGTATGACCTTTTATAGGTATTGGCTACCTAGAGGGGAGGTTTGGTGAGGCCAGCACTGGTTCCACCGCGAACATTTTGGTAGGAAGGGAATGTACATGAACACTTTCATTTTATTACACAACAAACATATATGAAACATTACAAAATATAAAATCACATGACAATTTAAACTAACAGTAACATCTAACCTCGAATTTGAAGTATTACCCAATGGCCGATGAAACTAATTACTTGTGCTGACTTATTAACATGTGGCCTTTCTGTTACACATACTTAAAACTAACAAATTAAAGCCCTTCATAAAAATAATGATAAAATGGGGTTAGGTCACCACGTGGTCATTACGCTAAGTTGGCTTCTGCCAGGCCAGCATGGCTTACGTTCACTACTAAAACAAACACTGGAAAAATGATGCGAGACAGTATGAAAAATAATGTTAAATAAAATAATATTGCACGCGCAAATGTTTGGTTTGGCAAATGCATACAAATATTTCGTGGGGCATTGCGCTGTAATTCTTATCTGTGGGTGACACATAATTTTCAATATGAAGTTTTGCGCACTACAATTGACATAGACTCTTTTTATAGAAAATTATTATACTCAACACAAATACACGATAACCCTTTTAAAAATTAATATTACACGCTGCTCCAGAAATAAACACAACACTTGTTTTATTCGTGTGCATTACTCACGCTAATCTAACATAACAATGTAAACAGAAGCTAAGTACTTCAGATTAAATATTAATTAACACTGCACGTAATAAAATATAATTTAAAAAAACCCTCAAAATAAAATATACAAACTACACAAATCAATCCACCAGTGCACTGCGTGAACGTACTAACGCACACACGTGAAATTTATTATTATTATCTAATTACAATTTCGTAAGAAAGCAGTTCATCACATCATCTAATATAACCCCGATCCTTAAGTTTTCTAATGATCGAAAACACCTATTTCATGGTTCGAGTAATCCCCGCGTTTTTGAAGATCAAGCTAATTCTATCTACAAGTTTATTCGGGTCTTCCGGAAATAGGTAGTCAGTATAACATGCGTCTTCTGCCTTATTAGCATCACTTGTCGAAGGAAACTCGTTGGAGAAATGTGCGGGACAGTCGAAGGAATCATCATCGTCTTCACTGTCAACACTGTCGTCATAGTGATCATCAATGCTGTCTTCATGATCGTCTTTACTTCCTGTTTCTTCATAAGTTGCAAGTTCAATTTTCTTTGTTGCAGGAGTTGTATATTAATCAGTAAAATTGATAATCGTTTATCCTGAAATTCGTCGACTTCGCGCGAACGTCTTGCAAGTCTACGTTCCGCAAAAACGGACTCAACCATTCCGTATTTGGAATTATCTGCCTTGCCGTAATCGTCTGCAGAAACAGTGGCCATCGATGTTGCAGGATGCATTGACGGCAACAATTTCTGGTTCCCACTGGACGAACCCTTACCGATCTGACTATCTTCCTTCATGATTCATCTTGCAAAAGCTGCATATGCCCATTGTTGCAATGCTTCATCGCGCGAAAGGGCCTCTTCGTACAGGTGGTTCTCTCATGCCGGCGAGCATTTTGAACGAAGGTAAAAACTTCGGTTGCAGAATTGACACTGACAGTAGCCAGTTAGCAATGATGCAGGTCGAGACTGCACGTCCGTTGAGGTCAAAGACAGACCTTCGTATTCGCAGTTCATCTTCATGGCATGACGAGAGAGCACTTCCAATTCAATGTTTACCTCACGGTGACAAACTGTCAACTACATATATGCGTGTGTCAACGGTCTATAATATACATTCTCCCATCACTGAGCAAAATTACCAAATTTTGTCTATGTCCGAAAGTAAATTAATCAATTTTTGTCTTTTCAGGCTTCGAACTCAGGACCCTAAGTCTTGCCTCACCTTAGTAAATTGCTTAAAACTTTGTATCAATTGCGCATGAATACTAAACAGTGGAAAATTAATGCACCAACATCGCTAATAAAGGTTTCTAAAGCTCAGGTCATGAAACTATTTGCGTCCATGTCATCTCACACTGATACCTATATCCGATGCCTAAAACTTCATTTTTTCCTTTAATATAAATTCTTATAATATTCACCTAACAATGGGAAAAATCGACTATTATTTTGTAAGTCCGATAAAAAATTAATTTTTGCTTATATTTTCCGGAATCGAACTCAGAACCCTAGACAGTGCCTGACCTTTGGTGAAAAGAAAGCACTAGTGAGTTAAAAATGTAAAATTAATATGTAAGAATAGGTTTGTTGACTCCATTAACGACAATGTTGGGTTTAACAATGGGCCACGTCATTGTCTGCATGTCTCCATAGACCCGAGAAGTCGAGTTGAAAATTTTCAGAGAAGTTTGGTCTATCCGCCGCTGAAAAGATAAGATGTAACATGGCAGAGGGACAAGTCGAGATGCAGTATCCGCTGGAGCAGACTGCTGTTGAGGATGTACCAGAGGAGACACTACCAGACTCCTCCATCTGGTCGTGGTTCACGAACAATTGGAAGGAGGTGAGAAGAGCTGCTGAGACCAGATCTAATAGTTCAGTAATCTCAATATTGTTCAGTTAAACTAACCTAACATGCCCTTGTATATTGCATGTTATCAGATTACTTTCCGAAGGAAAGCCAGGCTTAAGCAATCGCCTGAATGTCGGTCTTGAATATGTGCTTTCCTCCTCCCCAATAAAATTTTAAACCTATTAACAGAATTTCGTCTAACTTGGTCCTCACGTCGATTTGGTAAGTACATGAGACTTTTATAATTTTTCATTACGCAGAATGCTTATTTACAACATTTTAAAAATTGTAAAATTTAGGGCATTATGTTATATCTCAGGAGCCATCCAGCCAATTAAAAAAAAATAATGCTTTGATATTCAATTACGTAAAAATTTAATTTATGAAACGGTAATGTTGTTGGTTGTCCATTTTCAAAGATAGTGCAACATGAAAAAATAAAGCTTTTAGAGTTTATCTCGGGAACTACACAACGCACTGCTGGCACATAAGTATTAATAACGTTGGCCGTGTTAATACAGGAAATTTAAGTGAATGAGACTTTTTTCAAAAGGGCGGTCATAAAAATATTTTAGAGCTAATTTATTATATCTACCTTGCCATTTGACCAACGTCGGCCAAACTTAGTATGCTGAAATATATATCACGAGTACAATATGTGTCAATACAAAGCATATTTTATCCACCATTTTGTAAGATAGCGCCACACTAGCATGGAAGCCATATCTCGGGAAAAAATCAGCCGACTGTAACCGATTTTAGCAAATCAAGTAATGCTATTAGGTACGGTAGTGTAAACTGACATATTAAAGAGGGTCAGACACTTGTTTTCAAATGGCGGATACATAAACATTTGAGATTCCTGCGCTAGATTTACAAACCATGTAACAGATTTCAACCTAACTCTGTATGCTAGCAGAATTTACAAACGACCGATTCATACCTGATGTGACACACTAGTGGTACGAAGATAGACCATGTAAACGGGCGTGTTTAATGTGGATATGGTATTTTTCTTCAAATTGCGAACATATAAATATCTTAATTTACTTTATACGTGTCGAAACGTAACCGTTTTGTTCTCCTTTAATAAAGACCACGTGATAAAAATTGAGCTTTCGTGACGTATGTCGGATGCCAATCAATCAATCCCCTGAGAATTTTGCACACGGATAGAGCTCCGGTAGGCGACGTAAACGGAAATGTTTTAAATGTGTATGTTAGAAGCGCCAGATATGCCTACACTGAGCCTGCTTTCAGGCCTCTATGTTCAACAGCGTTAAAAGAGAAAAAAAAAATCTTTTATGCAAATCCCAGGAACCATTCTGCATATTTCCACACAATTAGTGTAACGATGGACCATGTAAACTTATATGTTTTATGTGACACACACACTGTTATTCACAATTATTTTCAATTAAATATATGAGGGAAGTAAGCCCAGTCTACCAATAATTAGACTAATTACAACCGAAGTTGATGCCTGAATTCTACTTCCGTAATGCAGTTAGTTGCATGCTATATTACTGTACGAGGTGTTCTGGGTTCGGATCCCGGGTAAGACGCATGTGTATTAGTAACTGTCCCACTAGTCTTGTTTCTGCATCAACATTTAATGATATCGCTGCCAACAAGACGTCGACCCACCTACTACTAACATGTTAGGAACTTCATCAGAATGATTTTAATCCCTATAGAGGAATGTAGGTTTATAAGTTACATATATTGGTAGCTTATTGTTTGCTTATTGTAATAGCAACTGCCGATTTTTAAAATAAATTCCCTTTCAGGGAGCCACTCGTTTCATCCCAGTTAATCCAATGTAACAACGAACAAGTAGGCAAGACTGGAAGTGTGTAGTGTGGTACTTGAGTAGATATGAAAAGTTCCTTCTAGCGCAGGTTTCGTGATTCAGGATTCAGGATTACTCGCCCGCGATGACATCACAGGTGGCCTGCGCGGCGTTTTGAAATTTCCCGTTTTTTCCTGAAAATGGCTCGTTCAGCTTGCGAAAAAAAAGCCTGCTTGGTCCCCAAAATT
Source organism: Dryococelus australis (assembly GCA_029891345.1). Classification (NCBI taxonomy): domain Eukaryota; kingdom Metazoa; phylum Arthropoda; class Insecta; order Phasmatodea; family Phasmatidae; genus Dryococelus; species Dryococelus australis. The sequence continues at coordinate 331,734,775 of CM056994.1, forward strand.
TCTCTCCTCCCCCCTCCAGTACTCCTAAATTTATATATATATATATAAACAAAGTGTTTGCTCCTTAATGGGGAATGCTTGTGATTTGCGTACAGAGCTATCTACCAGATACGAGGGCAGATACAAACGAAATTGCACGCAAGCAACGATTTAGCATAGTTAAAATGGGACAGAAGTTGCAAGACGTAACAAATAACGAAGTAGCACGGACGTTGTTGCCAGTTCTCTTACAACACACTCCTGACCGGCCAGAAGTGGTTCCGCGGCTCGCGCCATAGCGAATAAAATAAATTTATTGCGCTGGTCATTTACGTCTCAAAACTTTCAAACCCCGTGGAAAACAGTACAAAATACAGACATGAGATATAAATATGTTTCTTTCCAATGACGTTCTTAGACCCCAATTTTGAAAGATATAATATGAAAAAATAAATATTTTACATCATATATCGAAGACTATCACAGCAACTCTCTCACAATTTGACAAGTAAGTTATACTATGACAGATCAGGTACATAAGTGAACTTACTTAGATACTTATTTCAAAATGGTGGCCATACAAATATTTTAGGTTTATTTGGTACTAGCAGCGTGCCAGCGCTTCGTTCAGGTTTTAAGAAGTTATTGAAATACATACCTATATATGCAACTACCCGTAAATACCTACGACAACCCGTGACCACCTAAAACTATCCATGACTACCCGCGACAACTACGACTAACTGCGACTAATTGCGATTACATGTGACCACTTGCGACAACTTGCGACTACCTGCGACATTTTCTTGTCGCATTGTTTAAATTTATCTCTAATAGCTTTGGTAGAGCATGCTTATAAAACAGCCAAGTAGCTCATTTTTCTCCGACTTGTTTAATAAATTTTGGAATTTCTTAAGGAATTTTCTAAAAACTAATCACAGCCTGTGCCCATCTGGAAGAATGTAAATTTTTAACAGTGAAAGAATTATAAGAAGCGGCACTGCAATTTTCGAAATTAGTCATTAAAAAAAAAAAAATCATTTTACCTATTAAAAATATTATTAGTATATATATCAACTATATCATTAAACCAATTTCAACCAATTTTGCATGCTGGAAGTGTTTACTACAAGCATCAATGTGCCAACACATAGCCATATTTGTCAGCCAGTTTGTAAGTTAGTGCCACATGAAGATAAAATAATGTTTTTTTTAGACATAACTCGATTAAAAAAAACCGATTTATACGAAATTTGGCAAACAAGTGGTACTGCTTCATATGATGTTCAATTATAGGTTACAGGTTTCTCAGAAGCTTATTTTCTATATGGCGGCCGTATAGTTAGCTTAACTTAGAATTTTATATCGTCGAAATTATGTAATTAAGTAGATATTACAACTATCAACTGTGTCCACACGGAGCATATTTTGTTGTCCGTAATTTAATAAGATAGCGTCACATTAATAAATAATTTTTTATGTAATATCTCGGGAAACAATTGATCGATCCCAACCAAATTGGTCAATCAGTTTGCACTGCAGCAGGTGGTGTAAACTTCTATGTTTTAAGTATGTCAGCCACCTATTTCAAAATGGCGGCTCTATACATATTTCAGTCTAGTATCTTTCATAAACGAACCAATTTCTAACTTAAATTTGTATACTGGCAGTATCAATTACAACCATAAAATCGTCTATACAGAGCTTCATATCTCTACCATTTTGTATGTTAGCACCACAATACAAATTGAGTTTTTGTCATATCCCGGAAAACAATTAACCCATTCGTACCAAAATTTGGCGAAGAAATGGTATTGTGGTAGGACATATAACTATAATAATTTTTTACGAATTGATGTAATCGATTTTAGCATTACTTTGTATACTGGTGGTATACAATCATCGAATGTGCTAGTACATAACATTTTTGTCCTCGTCACATGAAAAACATGGCGGTTTTATGTCATATCTCAGGGACTAATAAACCGACATTTGCCAAATTCAGCACTCTAGTACCTCGATGGTAGGCCATGTAAACTTAAGTGATATGAGTGGCTCAGTCACTTATTTTCAAAACGATGGCCCTGTAAATATTTTAGGTTACTAAACCCCGTCATTCGAAACATTAACTGATTAGATTAGTAGTTGATGCTTGATCGACCTTTCGTAATGCAGTTTGATTACACACTAACGTATAATACGACTACTGTTGCATATGTTTATGGTTTCTAATGATACTGCTTTCAACGAGGCGACAAGTCTTACCTGCCATCACAGTTTTTAATAAATTATTTTAAAATTAATTACACCAATGTTGATGAAAATATACTCATGATTTAAATCATATATATATATATATATATATATATATATATATATATATATACATATACACGATGAAATATGTTATGTTAATTTTCCTTTCACGCTTAGCTACAGTTAGGTGTCTGTAAATATTTAATTTATAATATTTCATCACATTACATTACATAAATAATATATCCATCCAAAGAGTTATTTGCAAATCTGAGTATCAACAATACGGTACGAATCTAGATATAGGTCCCGATCAAGACTCACATTGGTGATTTAAAATCCACTTGGTTTTTATTTCAGGTTTCAAGGTAGTCTTGATAATAATAATGTGTACTAGGATTATAATATTCCTAAAATACCTTTCGTAATTCAGTCTGTGTGAATGCAGTTTCGAGTATTGATGCAGTGGCGTAGCCAGAAATCTCTCAAGAGTGGGTTTCCACTGACTGAAGGAAGGGTGAGAGGGAAGTTATACTGACATTAGTGGTGCTGACGTATGTGTTAAGACCAGGGTGTCCACTGAAATTGCCAAATTTTCCATGTTTACCAGACAGCATCTTGCCAGTATCCCTTACCTGTTTTCAGAGCTGAAAACTTCAAATACCACATTTTTCTACCACTGACAGAGAAAAAATGCTATTAGTGAAGTCGAATTAAATTATACTTCAACACGCCAATCGAGCAGAGGCAATATTTTATTCAGCTCATCAACTTTTCTCGCGATACACGCTATTGACTTCAATGGAGTGCCCACTACAGACACGCGAATAGTTCATTTTGCACTTATAGGCCCTGCGACACTTGGCAAAGTTGTATTATTGCTAGGTCACAAACTTAAAATTGGAAATTTAAAACTTCATATGTTCATAATTACATCATCCTGTATTTACACTACTAAAAATTTTCTGAAGATTAGCAACTATTTCAATTTTCTCTGACGTAGGGGGAAATTCCCTGACATTTCCCTGACTTTTCTTTGTCATATGAAATTCCGTGTCTTTCCCCCCTTTTCCCTGAATTATTAGAACAAAAACTTACATAATATAGCTTAATAACATGCATCATAGTTTAAAGCAATTATGATTTTATCGAAATGAAAGGCTTATTAATGATTTTAATTCTAATAGTTGATATCCGTATGATAAAAAAGGACAGGAGGGATGTTACAACACCCATGTCCCCCCTCCCTAGCTACGCCGCTGGTATTGGTGTATGCAGTGTCAAATATATGATAGCGTGTTTTCTGTTTGTCATGACGTGAAAGCAAGTCTGATTTGCAGGATTTGTGGCATGTAGTACAAATACTGAATTTCACTAGACATAAGAAATAAAAGGGAAGCATTCTGTTGCAAACACTGCCAGAAAAATTGTCACTTCGTACCAACATTAGAAAAGCCGATTTGCTGTTTCAAAAGCGCGGGAATATTGCTTTACAATACATTACCATAATGTTTCTGAGATCACAGCAATAGTTTACTTAAATAACACAGAATTTTTATACTAGGTAACAAATACAAATAATATTAAGGAGCAAATAAAAATTATTTGCTCTACGCATCAGCGCTTCTGCTGTACGTTCTTGCCAATACCTAGTCATTTTCTTTCTTGAACAAGTCACAGAAACCACATATAAGGTGCCATTTTGTAGAGCACGAACGTAATCTGAAATCAATATTAGCTTACAGTTTTTCAACTGAGTTAGTTTTGAGCTGTGCTTTGTTTAGTGGCCGCGTGTTGCTCGTTTTTTTTTTTTTTTTTTTAATTTTCATAACCACATGTGAATACGCAAATTAAGTCACGTGAGTTGGCTGAGATGCATATCGAAAATTAAAATTAAATATTCCGCCCGGAGCCTGTCAGAATACATCAGCATGACTGGCCGAGTACAAAACAGACATGTATCGCATTGAAAGAAAATTTAAATGGATCTGATAATGCCAGAAACCTATCGCCCGAGGCCCGAGGCTGGTTCTAGAACTTAATTTTCTCTATGGCCCGAGTCCCGTGGCAGTGGACACTCGCAAGCGAGCTGGCAACCAGAGTTGGCAACACTGTTCGTATACATCACGAGCACATTCCTTGTAGTTCCGTTGTGTCGTGCAGAGTGCAGCAGTAAACAGAGCTATCTTTACGGCAAACAATATGAAAGCCGCGACTATATCTTTGATGGCGTAGTGTTTAATTGCACGGCTTAGTGTTCGTTAACAGCCACACAAATAAATAATTTGTCAGCTGTTATTTTTTCTAGAAACATGGTAGAATGCCACGACGAGGTCACTTTCTAACTTTACAAAAATTATCATACGAGAAAAAACTCATTTGTATAATGTAGTCTTTGGCAGATTGAAAGCTGCCTCATACAGTGATTATTGAAATTATTTATGTGACTATTACAACTTCCTACAAGTAAAACGTTAATGTCTCGGCAGTGTTTATATCTCATATGAACCTATGACATTTTTTTTCGTTGAAGAATAAGCAGCGGTGTTGTTTATATAGGGTTTTATAAAGTAACTGTGAAACATATAATTATCTTAAATATTCAAAAATGTTATTGTTTATAATTTTTAGAATTATTTTTGCATGAAATACTTTGACCTTGCCTGTAATATTATAAACATTAATTCGCATAACTAGACATTGCTGGAAGATATCTAACACTCTCCCGTAATGTGCTGGGTCATTCCGAAAATCAGCCACAATGTGAAATATGAAAAGCAATAGAATATAACTATTTTAGAAATAATTCGTTTTAAATTTAAATTTAAATAAATTCTTATGATTAAAACATTTGAATGCGTTAGTATTGAGTTTTATGTATGACCGGACTCGTCTTTTCAAGGCGCATTCGTTCGTGATGTAATAAAGATTGTGCAACCTAATGTCAGGGGGAAAATATTGAATTTAAAGTTATGCCCTAACCTCTCCTCTAAATCAAAACTCTGTACCGTCACCCAACCTTACCAACAAATACCCCTTACAAGCACCTTAACCTCCATCCAATCTCGTCACTCCTCCTTAACCCCCTCCCACATTCCACCCCCCTCCAAGACTATTCCGCAAACCTATATTTTGTATAAATTATCCAATAAATAATGCCATTTATATCTGCCTTAACAATCACTGGAAATTAAATGGAAAATTTGCAATATATGGGCCCCACCTCCCTTAAAGATACTCCTACCACACCACACACCTGGTAATCCCTGCCCCTCTCCCCCTCGCTACCTTCTCGAATAGTACTTTCTCTCTTCACACTTTCATGAACCCTTCATCCATCCCCACCCCCAAGAAATGTCATCCTCTAAACACACGATCATGACTACCTTACCGAGTCCTAACCATCTCGAAAAGCATTGACAGCCCCCATTACCCTTCCACCTACCTGCGTCCCAGCACCGCTTCCCACATGCTTTCGCGGGTCAGGCAGCTGGTGGGCCTTATGAAAACTATCCTGAAACGATCAGCCATCTAGAAATCGATGTATTGATAAATAATTTAAATTATTTTATTTAAATTTATAATACATCATGTTTGAAAAATTCCGAAAAAAAAAAAAAAAAAAAAAAAAGTTTAAAATACTCAGATATATCAGATATATTTTTTATGCAAAATCACATAAGGAAATCTAAATTATGTAATTTTCGAACTTTCTTATAGAATCTGGTATCATTAAAAATAAATAAATTCGCATGCAGGCGTGGGTGTTCGAACCCACTACCTCAGCAATAGAAATCTGATACTGTGACCACCGAGATACACACATTACCGCGAAAATATATGGCTTAAATATCGTATATAATAAGTACACGATCCCTGTATGTATGTCTGCCCGTCTTTAATACCTGTAAGTCCCTTGAAACTCAACAGAAGTTCTTCAAATTTTGCAGAGCGAACCCTAAGAGTAAAATGCAGGTCAAGTTCGAATTTCAGCACGATCAGATTACGCAATCATTAACTTTTGCCCTAAAAAATCGTTTTTGAAATTACTTTTTCCCTATGAAAAGTTTCGTAATAATGCATAGAGGATTTTGCGTAGAAATATGAAGGTAATGAAATATCATTTTTCTTTACTTTAAATGTCTCCCTTCAATGTTGAGTTAATTAAGTGGGGCCACAGTGGCTCAATGGATAGAGCGATTCCAAGTGGGACCTTAGTAGTTCAGTGGATAGAGCGATTCCAAGTGGAGCCTCAGTGGATAGAACTATGTTAAGTGGGGACGCAGTGGCAAAGTGGATAGATAAATATTAAATGGAACCGCAGTCGCTTCAATGTTGAGTTAATTTCACATAATTTTACTTACATATATCTGTGCAATATTTGTTGCAGTCTTTGTACGATGAACCAATTTTTTTTTAACATAGTAACTGTTCTAGCCCCATGACAATACAAAAAAAAAAGGTTACGGCTTGGTTACCTAGTTATATAATAGACATCCAAACTAAGAGGCTGCATTTCACGCTTTCAAAAAACGAAATATTCAATATACTAAATATTATTTATGTTTGCTTTTAAACAGTGCATTAATTAATGCTTATGAATACAATAATCTAAAGCTGTTTTTGTTTTATTTATTTAAAGGCATGCAATGTGTTATTAGATAACGTTATTTCTTTTCAACGGCGGTCTCAATTTTTTGTTTTAATTATCTCCACATTGAAAGTTTCTTTTATGTTCGTTTTTAATAATTATGCAGCAAACAGCATTTTCACATTTCAGCTCGTAAGCGAGAAAAAAATTTATAGACCTAGGCAAATATAATTTGTGAAATACTAGGGGACAGACTCGTAAAGTACCTTTAATTTTTAGCTCTCAGAATATAACGGCTTTTATAACCATAGTGATTAGCCAATAATTGCTTCATAGTGATGTTTTCTAACTAAATAAGTTTATAACAGATTGATCACGAAATAGGGTCATACGAAAAAAAATTATTACATTATTGTTTTTATAATTTACCATCCGATGGAGGCCGCAATAATTCTCTGTTGCAGAACCGTCACCGTGACTTCAATGAGGATTGCAATTTAACTTTGCATGACCTCACATGATTGCAGCAAGTATCGTCGCGATAAAACAACGACTTGCACCTTACGCACAGATATTTAATGTAGTTGGGACTGTTCATACAGCCATGAATGGCATGCTGTCGTTCTGTGTGTTTGTGAAAACAATACCTTGTCGCGGTAACTGCAGGGATAAGTTTTCTCTGGCAGAGGTGCCACATCCGAAGATGTCGATGGCGCTGTCGGCGTCATGCCTGAAGTTGTCAGTGGTGGTGCTGCTGTTGCATGTGACCAATCCGAAGAACGCGAAGGCGCCTCTGCTGGACCAACGACCGTTATCTCCACAATAATATTTATATCAAGTACCGTCAAGTGCTGAGATGATCTACCTCTCGCCGAGGCCTCTGTCAAGCTAAGCTCCGTAACATGAACCCACCAACCTATATATCCACGCATGGCGTATGCAGGTGTTGTGGTGCACCATTGCAAGTGATAGCTCATTCACTGTTGCACCTGGTGATAAATTGACGAGTGCAGCATTCGATCTCGTCATATACTCACTAGCAATGTGTAGGGGTAGCCATAGGTACTGTTATGTTGTGATCAGGCCTTAAATTGGCATCCCTGTCTGAACCAGGACGCCAGGAATTTTGAAAACTTATTGCGAAGAGGTCAGCAGCAGAAATTCCCTCCACCAGCCAGCAATCGGGGACAGCTTACCAAATAACACGCCTATATAGGCAAGCACAAGGCGGGGCGAATCTCCTTTCCTCATCCGACTAGACGCAAGGGAAGATCGCAGAATGGGTATGTCCGATCGCCGCTAACCGATCTACTAGATCATCCTCCGTGGGCCCTGATTGAGGTGGGGACATTCCAGTAAGGCTATCATAGTGGTGGTGTGAGTAATCAATAATAATAACGTAATTTAAATTAATGTAATTTCACATGAGCTCGCCCGAGTGAGTAATATTACCCTTCTATGTTATTGTATGTTCCTCGTGTCTAAATAAACTCCCTCATTCTCAGTAGGTCTCTACCATATCAACGCTTGTTACTAAGCTACGTCCCTACCTCCTTCTTGTGCAGATTAAGAGAAATGCTACTTTCGTGACAGTACAAAACTATGTTACTGTCGTCAATAACACAGGTGATGGAGGTGGCAGCAACCCAGATATAAACTTCCTTCCGGCACTGTAGTGCACTTAGAGATGTAACCACCGCCGAAAAATAGGATTCTCAAATTGCTAGGCTCCTTGCATGCATAACTTTGCGATATCACGGAATGTGGATATTTTAATTTGTTCTTAATCCACACCAAAGATAAGTATATCAATATACTGCCTATGTGTTGAGTGGTCCCTAAGCTACTCATTCTCAGCTGCAGATGATCGAGAGTCCAGTCAGAACCCTTCATTACCATTTCCTCTTCCTCTCGCGACATAACTTTTTCATGCTGTTCTCAACAATCTCTTCGATGTTGTGTGCACTATAAATTCGATCATTATATTTAATGATTGTTTTAAGGCTCCTATTTATTCTTGTAGGCGATGAATATTTATTGCCCGCAATCATTTAGGTATCCTGTCTAACACGGTGTTTTGTGCCTTTCACTTTATAGCACGCACACACACACACACGCACACACACATATATATATACATACACACAATATACATTGATTCGTTTCTAGAGATCACCTACTTTGGAGACACTAAGGATGGCTTATATATGTGTATGGCTACATCGATACTTGATGGTCCAGGTGATATTTGGACTGTGAAGAAGAAAGTTCGTCTCGACCCCAAGATGAAATATATTCCAGAACAATGTTCGTGTCGTTACTACGAGAATAAATTTACTAAAAGCTACAATTCTACGCGGCATGAGGTCAACTATATTCAGCATGTGGATAGTGCTACTTTTGCATGTGAAAAATGCAAATTGCAATTTGGCCGGCGAAGTGACAAACTGAAAAGACATCTCGAAACCTGTACCGGTCTCACTTCACTTCCTACTAAACGTTATCTGTCGCCATTGCATCGGGGCTGTACAGATATAGTAACCGAAATGACAAGCACTGAAAAATCATCGAAGCAGAAAACTTCAGCCGTGAGTGACAACAGCAGTTCGTTGCTTTTATCAATAATTTATTCCATGCAGCTACTGCGACAAGACTTTCATAAATGCTAGAGAAGCACAAAGGCATGAAAAGAATGCATGTGTAAATAATACCGCCCGTATCGGTTAACGATATTATAGGTTGTTCACGGTAAAATGTGCACTCTTTGAAAGCCCTGCTTAAGATCTACTTGTATACACATTGTGTGTTCTTCCGCCTTATGGAAAATTAACATTGTCATGGGCCTCATCACTTTATTCGCGCGTCGATCATGTGAAACTGTGGAATTATTAAAAAAAGTAAATGTTGTACAAATCTACTCAATTTGACACTTCGATGCATTAAAAAATAAAGAAAGCGACATAAATAATTAAGTTATCACAAATGATTATCCAACATTTTTTTGACGTTAATATATGGAACTACTTTCCCCTCTATCGTTACCATCTTTACTGGGCGCATGTCACTCATTGCGCCTATTAAAATATACGCAGGTAGGGGCAGTGATTTTATTCTAAGGTTGATTTCAAAAGTGCTCACTTTATCGTGAACAGCCTTTAGAAGTGTTCTAAACTGTTTGCATACAGCGACAGTTTAAATAGGCATTTTAAACTATGTAAAAGTTCTCTCATTCCAGCGATTTTGAACGAGCAGACGATCCTTCCTCTGTGAAGTTCACAGCTGGCATAAGAAAGTGTGAAATTTACATAATTTACGTTTTTTAGAACCAATTTTGCATTAAATATACATTTTCGATACTTTAAACTGTATTTTTTTGGTAATATTTCGGCTTTTCAAACATCAGATACGGTAAGTTTAAATAAAATAATTTAATTATTTACGAATACATCGACTCCTAGATGACTGATCGTTTCAGGATTGTTTTGACAAGGCCCGCTAGCTGCCTGACGCGCGAGAACATGTGTGAAGCGGTGCTGGTGGCCGATGGTATAAGGGGGTGGGGGGGGGAGGGTAAACGGGGGCTCCCGATTCTTTACGAGAAGGTAAGGATTCGGTGGGGGATCAAGGCCGTGTGTTTAGAGGATGACATTTCTTGGGGAAGAGCGAGGGTTTAACATGGTCGCGGGATGTAATATGTGTGGGGTGGTAGGATTATCTTGGACGGAGTGGGGCCTATATATCCGAATATCTCAATAAAATATTCAGCGATATTTGAGACAGTCATATAAACTGTTTTAATTATTAGATCATTTACAAAAGTGATGGGTTTGAGGACGGCTCAAGGAAGGGGCCAGTGAGGGGGGGGGGGGGATAAGGCGGAGGGACGGAATTGGATGGAGGTTAAGGTGCTTGTGAGGTGTGTTGGTATGGTGGGGTGAACGTAGTGTATTTTGATTTAGGGCTGGTAGTGAATATCTTTTTTATTCAATATGTTGGTCCTGACATTTATTAGGTTAACGATGTTTTGTTGGATGAAAAGGGGTTTATGGGGTTTTGAGCAGCGGTAACGTCTGGCGTGAAGAAAATTTTGGGAAATGGTTTCGTTACTCGGGGCGCCAGGCATTACCCAGACAATAATTCCACGAAGTTCTTGGAGAGCTGACTCTACTTTGGCCGACGACCAAAGGCGGCAATCCTTCTAATGGTAGGTTACGTGCTCCTCATACTAAATTAGTAATTATTCGGCGTGCTACGCGGTGGACAATTAGGGCTGACTAGGCGCCGTAAACTGATAATTACGTTGCAAAACATGAACACGCTTGAAAACATTGAAACGAAACACTTGCATAACATGACCACGTTCGGCGGGAAGGTGAGGGCCCGCACACTGAAATGCCTTGCGGCAAACCTGAATGAAAACACACATGGATTTACTTCGCTGCTGCGTTTTACTAGGTGCTTGCCCAGATGCCCCTCTAGGTGGTCACTTTACAATCGGTGTCGGGCTTGACCCGTCGACATGGGTGATGCTGCGGGAAAGGCACTAGGCCAATGTACAATTACACGAACAAGTTAAATTTCCCAGGCGATGCTAGGGGTGGTGTTCCGGGCGGCTAGCGAGAACGAGGTTCCGGTATGTAACGTCTGTTGTAAGCCAAGTGATGAAATGCAAAATGATGAGGGCGAAACAGCGAGTCACGGCTATACGCGTCACACCCTCCGAACTGCGACACGATGACTGATCTCCCGGCGTTGGCGGACAGGCGGCCCAACTCCGAACTACTTGCTCAGACAAACATTGCATTAAACCCTTAAAATACTTACCGTGCGTGAAGATTACCTTCACAAAAAATTACGTACAAAAACAAGAATCACTATCATGCTGCAAACAAGTGGTGAGGTGAGGCGAGTGTGAAGACACGTGAGATGGAGATGTACAAAAACAACAAATAGACTTTATTATAGCTTTAACCACGTAATGGGCTGTTTGCATGGACCTGCGTCACACGCCGCCTGCCATCTAACCCCTTGCAAAATTTGCTTAGCCCTGCTTGCACTGGTCGTGTCACTCAGCTCTGCGGAACACGTGGCCACGGGGCCAATGCTACTCCCGTTGCAGTGCGCTACTCTGCCCTTGGACTGCTTACACTTGCACGAAGTGTACCGTATGTCGCACCACTCACACTGATGCACTGCGCTCGTAGTGTGGATGGGTGTTGCGTTGCTGGAACTCGGTGTGGTGGGCAAACTGTCTGAGAGACGGTAACGCGGCATACGTCAAGGTTTCATAATAGTTATGACACCAGGAACGCATGTGATTTGAAAAGACGAATCCGTTGATATATAACCCTCAATACTTACGCCTTTAACATTTTTAAACCTCAAAATATATTTTAATTTATATTGATAAAAATAATTTTCATATAGTTTTATTTTATCGACTTCTCAGATTCTACATTGTGGCTGATATTCGGGGTACCTCAGCCACTAGTTCTGATAACGACCACCTTGGACCGCGCTAGAATTCTTACTCTTTGCAGAATCGGTATTCCTCCTTTTTTCTTGCCTTGATCCCCTACCTTTATTCCCCACTTGTGTGCATTATCATGAGGGGCAAATTAAAATAAATAGGGTTGTTCACCCTCCCTTCCGAAGATTCTACCTGCTCTTCTTCTGCAAGACACTTCGAGGCTACGTCAGTCGTGGGACCGAACAGCTAGTTCAACTTCGTTATGCACAGCGCTTACTTTTATTTAAATTGTCAGTTGTAATTTAACGTAATATTTCAGCATGTTAATTTTATATTGATTGTGGCCGGTGAGAACGGAGTCGTATTGCGGTTAGTTGTGGAGTGATTTCATTAATTGTGAGCTTTCTAGTTTTTAATATGTTGTGCAGTAGTCGGTGTGTAATTTGGTGCAGGCACACGGAACGTTAAGGTTTTCAAAATTAAGGTTTTCTGCGAGGTCTAAATTCCCTTCCAGCTTAACTTAATCCTTGATGTTTCTGTGTGTCTGTCTGTTGTAATATTATTAACATGTGTAGTTTTGTGCAACACCACCCCATTTGGCTAGCCCAGCCATGGTTCGCTTTGCCGGGTTCGTCCAAAACTCTCTCTTGCATGCGTTTTATTGATTGTGTCGTCGTAATTTTGTTACAGATTGGGCCCTTTGGATTAGGGTTGAAGTAACCGCTGCCCAGCTGAATTAAGGTTTTTAACACATATTTTAAGATTCTGTTTAAGTGTTTATTTTACTTAAATAATGCTTTGGTAGGCCCTTCTGGGTGCCATTTCATGCCTGGAATCCTGTTTGCTTGTCAAAATACATTGAATGGACGTTCTACATTTAGGTCAGTATTATTAGTTTGTATTTTTAGCAATATTTCTCGTGTGGCACTCATTTTACGTCGATAATGGGTGCTTAAATGCCGACTGTAAATTTTATTCGAATGCCCAGTTGTATCAGCAATTACTTTTTCACGAGTACCATGGTTTTTTTAATAACTATTTATTTTAATTAAAGTCAAGGCCTTGTACAAATGTTAAACTTCTAAGACCATTTTTAAAAAAACTTGAAGGAGTGTTTTACTAAGATTTTTTATTAATGTAATCCTATTAAGCAGTGTGCTGGTTGACCATAATTTTTTTTTTTTTTTTTTTTTTTTTTTTTTTAAGTGTAATGTGTTGTTGTTGTGAGCCCTGGAGTGTTCGTGTGGGGAAAAGCCCCTCCGACCGGGAGGTACATATGGGCTTGAATGAAAATGAGGTGGCGAGAAGTGTAAGGGTGGGGCTGCTGGGGAGGAAAAATCTTACCAAGTTATTGGGGAGCGTGCTTACCTTGGACTTTATTCCACATAAATGAAATATTTTTTAACCTTTGAAGGATCATATAAGCTGTGTTTGGTAAGAGCCATTTATGAATGTGGTCCTAATCAGCAGTGTACTGGAATTTATATCTAAATGAAACAATGTCTATGGTTTTTAAAGGCTCTGTGTAATTTTGGCATGTGCCAACTAATATAGGTGTCAAGTCCTGTAATACGACCAGTCTTGTTAAACGGCCAGTCTTGTAATATGACTACAGACATTCTTTCGTAACGTCAAGCGCGAAGCAGTTCGCCGAATGTCCAACAGATCGCTCGGGGGGCATTAGAGCATCCAGTGTGTTAGTTATGGAACAGAACGTTCGGTTGTTGCTTTTTGTCGTAAGGGGAATAAAATATTTGAACTCCTGCATCTGAGAGTTAAGAACATGGCGGATAAAACATTTTTGCGCTTTCAGAATTTTGCGTGCCATGTGTAAATTATAAATAGTTATAACCCCTGATTAATTTACTGAAATATAACTGTGCTTTGTGACATCATCTCGCCACGATTGTGATTCAAGTTAGTTCTGCTACCTGCCGAGAGATTACGCAGTTATATATACATGCTGTGTCATGTAAAACGGCCGGCAGAATACTATGCTTGGACGTTTTACAAGACTGGTTGGCCGTTTTGTAATACCCAGGTTGAAAATAAACATCTGCATTTAATGTTTATAGAAAGGAAATGTAAATTGTGTTGAATACATAGTTATTATTTAGTATGTGTTTAATTATATTTTAAAAGTTATTTTTGTGTTGGGGTATATTAATAAAATTAATTAAGCCTCTTTCTCACAGTCAAATATTAGACACTAAAAAACTATCTTTAGGCTTACTCGTGAATATTTAGGGCACTACGGTGTGCAGATGTTTCATTAAAAACTGGTAACCCTTTTTTTTTTTTTTTTTTTTTTTTGTATTATCACATTCAGCAGAAATAGTGTCGAAGAGAATTGAGTAAATTCAGGCATAATTGAGTAAATTCTATATTTACACAATGAATCCACTGCCATTAGTTGACCACCACAGTACTCAATTTTATACTTAATTTTCTTTCTAATTGTAATGTTATTTTTACCTTAAACATTTACATTTTGTAAAATAATCTGAGAAATGTGTTTGTATAAATATTTTGACTGCGAGAAATAGGGATTTAATAAACATGACGCGAAAAACAGTTGGTAACAAAAGATTTTTTTACTGCAGATTTTTAAAAATGCGTGAGCGGAAGACACAGTGCCAAAGTTGGGATTTACAAAGTATGCAAGCTGCTGTGGATGCAGTTAGTTACAGGCATCTTACTCCTTCTGCACCATCAAAGCAATACAACATTTCCAGGACAACCTTAAGACGTCAGTTGCAGTTTGAAACCGTAAATAAGGGCCTGGGCAGGAAGCAGGACATCCCACCAGAAATAGAAGCTTTCCTCGTTGACCACATTTTCTTAATGTAATCAAGAGTATTTGGCTTGACAATTAGCGAGGTAGAAACTGTTACATACAAACTTGCACTTAAAGAAGGACTAAAAGTAAGATTCTCGCATGAAAAGGGGAAGGCAGGCAAAACTACGCTTTATGCTTTTAAAAAACGACATCCCAGTCTTTCAGTCAGGAAACCAGAAGCTCTGTCTTTGGAACGAGCCAGAGGCATAAACAAGGCAGATGTAACAACATTTTTTGGGATGTTTGAGAATTTGTTGAACGAAAACAACTTGTTTGGAGACCGTGCAAGACGAAACAGGGCTCCAGATAAACAACCGTCCAGAAAAAATCCTAAGTACGAAAGGAAAATGAAACGCGATGAGTGTTACTGCTAAGGAAAGAGGAGAGACTGTGGCTGTACTTGCATGTGTTAGCACAACTGTTTTGCTACCACCATTTGTAATTTTTAAGGGGGAAAATATGAAACAGGAATTCAGGGACAATTTACCTCTAGGTTCAGTTGTTTTAATGAGTGATGGTGGCTACATAACAATTGAACTCTTTCGGAAGTTTCTTGAACATTTCGTCACACAAAAACTACAAGGAAAGAAGACGAGTCTCTTGGTACTAGATGGTCACTCGACTCATGTCAATAACCCAGACATTTTACAGTTTGCTGTTGACAACAATATCATAATGATCAGCATCCCACCTCACACCTTGCACTACATCCAACCACTTGACAGGTCATTTTTCAGATCCCTGAAAATGCATTACTATGGCGCATGTAACAGCTGGATAAAGCAGAACCCAACTAAAAGCATAACAAAACTTCAGTTTGGAATGCTTCTTTCTTAGGCCTGGGGTAAAGCCTTCTCCGTTGAAGGTGGTGTGAGTGGATTTTGAATTTGTGGGCTTGTGCCGTTTAATCCAGGAGCAATTCCGAATCAGCATTTTCTCCCTCTGAGTGTTTTCAGATGACAGAAACTGAAACACCAGCAGAAAGGTCACATTGTTCATTTAAACCAACAAATGCAAAGCCTGTACCTGGAACATATGGGTTAAGTGACTGTGATGTGTCCAGACAAACCAAGAAGCGACTGAGCTTCTCTTCAGGTGATTCGTCACTTGACGATTCGTTTAGTGAAGATTTACACAGCAAGAAAGACATAAATTCATTAACGCAGCAGCTGTGTTCCACTCCAATAATACTGCAAAAGAAGTCATCAAGCAGATACCAGAAGGCTGCCATTCTTACATCACTAAGAAAATGAAAGAGAAGAAAGACATGAACACTGCAAAACCAAAGAAGGAAAAGTTCAAAAAGAGTGCAAATAACACATGTTAGAAAAAGACCACAGGAAAAAAAAAAAAAAAAAAAAAACCTCAAACAAAAGTTCAGAAACTGCATGCTTGTATTTTGATGGGCTCTTTAGTGATGACAGTAATGGTGAAGTGTGGGTGTGTTGTGTAAGATGTAAGGGTTGGTGTCATGAGCATCATGCAGAATCAGCAAACATTGCCAAATTTGTGTGTAGGGACTGTATAAATACTTGAGGAATTATCGCTATCATCAGTGGCTGTATTATAGGACAGTTTTGCAAAATGGCCATGTTTGTATGTTCCCAGTAATATTAAATTACCAATATTATAAATATTGTACATTAAACTTTTGACCCATCACTTTAATCTAGATAAAATTTCTCACGATTTGACCTTTTGTTCATGTTTCTATGTCCATCCATTCAGAAGATATAACGTATTGCATATATTGGTGGCCGTATTAAAGGAATTGGCCCTATTTTAAAAGTGTTGAAGAGGTCACAGGAATTTGTATGCTGTGTTATAGTTGACATTTTATAATAAATGCATTGAGCTTCTGTTTTGGTCCAAAATTGTATGTACAAATTTAGTAAAAATAAAACTGCGACTACTCTGCCAGATTTGTACTAATATTTGCATTTTAGTTTTACTGCATGTCACCAACTATGAGCAACATAGGCTTCATATACACTTTCAGGAGATATGAATTGGTCGCCTTCCTCCAGGACTTGGACATCCCATTTGAGGACAACATTATAGTAGCCCAGTTGTACCTCCTTGCTGTCCAACGCTGGAGAGAACAAGCAGGGTCTATGGTGCAGCCCCCTGCCAGGCAGGTTGACCCGGTGAGTGGCACCAACCATTCACTGAACAAACATTTTCACATTTCTCTAAAGCGTATTTTACAACTCGGTTCCTTGGGCCCTGTCTTAATCCTTCAATTTTTCATTGCAGTTAGCAAATTAGCCAATTTTGTACTTTATTCAGACGACAGTTTACTGAAGGCGCTCTCAGTTAAAGTAGTGTGTTTCATGTTACAGTTATTATGGGAAGAATTAATATTGTTAGAGGGTGATACTTTTACTGGGTTTAAAATGTGTCTCTTGTAGGCCCTGTTTTTCGCACGTGCTATAAGACACTGTAAAATGGATTTCTTTCATCGCTTCCAAAGGCCCGATGACCCCACATGCTAATTCATCGACTCCATGTGCATTTATCATGAAGCACTTTGTTTACCATTTATGAAAAGGAGATAACATGTGTCATAGTGGATAATTTAGAACCACATGTTAGAGCACAATGTATGCTACTTCCTGCTCCAAATAATTTAAGTGAGCTGCGGCGATTAGCTATTGAAATCCAAGGATGTATTGCAGCTTAAGGTCAATATCAGGCCAAGTTTCACCCCGCTAAGCCTGCTCGCGAGGGCATGAGCGCAGATGTTTTCGGACATGTCTTGCCTATACAGAATGTCGAACAACGCAGACCCCTGATGTGCTGTGCCAACTGTGCTTGTGTTGGGCATGCATAAGTGGATTGTAAATTAGACAAACAGAGCCTACCTGATAGGAAATTATACTGCTGCTGTGAGTTTGGCTACCTCCAGTGCTCATGGCAGGAACTGGCAAACGACGGGTAACTGGCAGGGGGGTAGGTCTGCCCCAGTCCTGTTCATCAAAAAAATTCTGCGCACTCTTCAGATGTGCTCTGTCCCTGTTACATACATAGACCTCAATTTCACAGCCTTGATTGTTCCTGGGGCCCTGCATTGTGTGATGAGCGAGGCTTTTCTTAAGCATCTCATTGATTTAAATATAACATTTAAAGAGTGCATCAGTATTGTCCAGAAGAAATGTATTTGTGTCAGTAATGGTGACGTAGTGAAGTATGACATGTTGGTTAACCTGTATTTAAAAATTGGTCGGTTCTCTTGGACCTTTCTCTCTTGAGTTCTTTCGCATCTTTCCCAGGAATTAGTATAGGGTTTGGAGTTTAAAACGAGGGCACTGGTTAATTTGTAGTCTTTCTATTTTCCTTTGGTTTCGCCCCCAACATCTGTACTGGGTTGCAGGTCAATGAGGTTCCAGAGTTACTTATGACACTGGTTGAGGGCGATATTTCTGATGCCGACTTTAAGGTTCAGTTGTAACATTTAAGGGAGAAGTTTGGTGACATTATCGTGTCACACATCGGCAAATCCGATGTGATCCCTTACAAGTTTGCATTGACAAATGAAATACCCGAGCGGGAGTGTCAGTTTAAGTGCCCTACCCTGAAGCTTCAGGCTTTTCGGGAGATTAGCGATAAGTTGTTAGCTGAAGGCGTAATCGTCCATCTACTTCTGATTATTGCTCGCCTGGGTTTTTAGTAAGGAAATAGGATAGTGAAAAGTACCGATTGGCCATAAACCATTCACATGTAAATAAAAGGATCCACGAGCATCCGTTTCATTTGCCAACTATTTATTGCACCTTACAGCATTTAGGCAAGGCCCAAGTGTTCTCGGCTTTAGATCTTAATATCAGTTTTCACCAATGTCTGTTAGACCCATCTTGCCATATGCCATGTGTTCGGTACGCCCTGGAGTCAGTACAAGGTCACTGGTATTCCGATGGTCTCGAATTTCGGAAGTCAGGCCTTGTCAAGTGTTTTAGATCATGTTTTTTCAGAATTAAAGTATACATTTGTGTTCAATTATTTCGACGATATTATTGTTTACGGCGACTACTTAGAGTCACACTTGTCGCATTTTCAGCAAGTCTTCCTGATTATGAGAGAAGTTAGCCTCACAGTGAACACTGAGAAGGACACACTGGGAACAAATAAGGTTAGTTTTTGGGGTATCTGATCTTTAAGGGGCATTTGCTTATCGATCCCATTCGTGTGGCACCTAATCTGGATTCCTACAACCAAAAACACTGAAAGGTGTACAGAAATTCCTTGGGATAATGGGTTACTATGCCCTGTCTACTGATAATTACTCTGAGAGTGCCACACCCTTAAACCAGCTGAAGAACAAGGTTGTTGTATTTGTAGTGTGGCCCAGAGCAAGATACAGCATTTTCCACCATTATCGAAAGATTGTCATCGCTGCCAGCATTACACCTGCTGGACTTTTCCAGGTAATTTGTAGTCCAGGTTAATGCTTTGTTACGCCCCTTTAGGACATAGCAGGGCTAGAGGAAGGCAAGGAGAAGGAAGCACACAATAAAAAAATCTAGAAAGCATGGACACAAAAATTCCAAAATCAAGACAAATGTATTGAAGCCCATCTATATATTATCACCAAGAACAACCACTTTGCAACTTGATTCGGAAAATATAAATTTCATCATTAAATTTATGTTGCTTGCTACCAATCGGTGAAGTAGGTGAAGGAGAAAACACACATGCACTGGAACAAACAGAAAAACAGCAATATTAATATATCCTGCGAAATCACCCAACCTGAATATACACTTGTGAAATCCCATTTAAAAAAAGGTAAAATTACTCCCTGAATAAAGCAAGCACCATTACAAATATAAAAGTTAAAGTACGCCTTATGATTCACTAAAAATTACAACATGGAATACTAATTTCAAAAATACCATTGGGAAGGAGCAAAAAACCCCTCATTACACTTAACCATGAGCGTAGAGGCATACCATAAGATATCCACTAAACTCCTTGGCATTAAAATTCTTTTGGCGAATCGTAGTGCAGGAGACCATTGTTAGCACGCCAAAACAAAAGCAAGAATCCACCTCTTATAAACATTCTCATAAAATACCATATTGAAAATTCACACAATCAAAACAGTGAAGAAACACTTCCCTACAGAAATCCATATACACAAAAATCGCTAAAAAAAAACACACTACTAAAGGGAAACTCTATCCCCCGTCATAACAACAACTAGCATGCTGAAGTCCCGAAGTACGAAGTGGTGTAAACATGATCTATCGTCGGCCAGCCCACGCAACTCGATGAGGAAAACTGCACACTTGCTCGGGCTGGGGACGAACATTTATACGCGAAAACGCGGCTCGGGAAGATTAAGGAGGTAGCGGTAATAGCGGAGAGGCATATGGAAGGTTCCAAGGTGTGCGAGGCTAAACTCATTACCAGTAGTAGGCAGTAGACAGAACTCGGCCATGCCAGGAGCGCCGCGGGCCTCTCTTCAGTATAGCTCAGCGCTTTGAAACGTTTAAGATGTGCGCAGCTCCGTAGATGAGAAAAAAAAAAGGGGGGGGGGGGCGAAGAAAAACAAAGTACCTTTTTCTGGAGTAAAAACATTGACTCTTCAAATTGTAACCTCTCTACAAACAAAATAACAGTTTATTAATCTGGGATACCAAATACAGATGTGGCAAATAACCAAGCAGACTTGCTAACCAAGTTCATTAACGTCATATAGTTCTGTAAACACACCAACCCCATAATAGCAGCATTTAATCGTACTCCAGAAAATTGTAGGCATTGCACATTGCACCATCTAGTGGGATGAAAAATAAATCGTTCAGGCAGGACAGGAGTACTCACATAAAATTGCTTGAGTTTGCTAATTGACACGTGCGTCAGACTTAAAGCAGGGCTTCAGCTTCTTCACTGGCCTTAGGTGCGACATGACCCAGTGGACGGAACAGGGACTAGCATCTATAGCATTCGCCAGACACAGATTCACTGAGGTTGAACGAAGACTAGGGATTTACGAGGAAACCCTCGCATGTATTTTTGGTCTACAGTAGTTCGCTTCTTACATTGAAACAGAAGAATGCAATATGTTCATTTAAAATCAGGCTCCGAGTTGGGTCTTGAACCATCCTCAGCAGGTAGGGAAATTGGGCTCCTGCGTATGCGGATATCGAGCTTCAGATTTAAGGTTCATCATCACGTCCACGGTACCAACAATCAGGTTATCTACGTGCTGCCACGCATGTTTCGTGTGGATGACTTTGAAGTCAAAGAAGCTGAGGTGCTAACAGCATCCATTTACATAATACAGGGCTCTCCCGATTTCTTTGTAGGCAGAAGGCAGAAGACATCTTTTGTTCGCAGGTGAAAGAGGATTTTAATTCAGGTATTGTATTTCCCTATGTAGTGAACAAGGACATCTTATATTTCACGGGGAAAAGTGGGTGTGTCCGAAATACCAATTGTCCCCCTCTCTTTGTGGCCCATGGTGATAGCATATTTCCATGATTCCAAGTTTGGGGGAAACCAGGGAATAAGCCAGATATTTCCTAAAATAGCTACTTACTTCGCCTGGCCTATGCTAAAGGGTAGGGTGTCAGAATATGTCTGCTCTTTGGATGCTTGTCTGAAATGCAAGCAAGCTCGTCATGCTAATGTGGGGCAAGCTGTAGGTCAACTTCGTGAAGCACCTTAGGGCGCTGTCCATTTGGATGTATATGGGCCTTTGCTACGAACTAAGAAAGGCAACTTCTGTATTCTCATTTTTTTCGATACTTTTACTAAGTTTGTGATATTGTTGCCAATGCGGAATTTGAAGTTGACCACTATTGTCAATGTCCTTACCGAGCAGGTATGCAAAATTTTCACTGTTCCAGTTGAAATCTTCATGGGTTATGCCAAATACTTAAAATACTATATGTTCAAGGAAATGTGTTTTAGTTGGGCCATTAATATTTCACTTCGAGTGCATATTACCTGAAGGGTAACCAGGATATGGAGTTTTAAGAAAAACCTCAAGGCTTGCCTCACAGTCTTTTATAACCATGATCATACACTGTGGGGTCAGGATTTTGTTCTCATAAATTTTGGTCTTAACAGTGCTTTGCATTGGTCAACTGGTGTTCGTCCATCTGTTCCGTTCCTGGGTCGCCCTTTGAATCACCGCCTTCTCAACTTCTGTAACATGCCCTTCTTCCCCTCCCCGCTAGGTGATACCGACAGGGACACTCTGTTTGGAGAGATGCATAGGCTGCCTGGCCTGGCCAAGCAAGCTGTTAATGTCAAATCAAACCATGTGACCAAATCAAACCATGTGACCTGGTGTTTAAAATCGTTTCTCTTGCTACTATAACTAATGATATTTCTGGCAAGCTGCCGCCAAAATTTGTGGGTCCCTTCAGGATTCTCAAATTCCTGGGGCCAAACCCTGTTAGTTCAGTGTTACCATCTGCCAGTCATTCTTACAGGAAAGCGAATGCTGCACATTAAAAAGGTATGTGCAAACAACGTAAGATGTCTCTGATGCTTAGAGGTTAGTGATTGTAATGTTTGATTTGTGTTTTGGGGTGATATGTACTTTGGTGATCTCACTTTGTTCCTTTATAGCTAGTTTTCTTTCCCATTTAAGATGTTGCTTCAGACCCTTCTAATTTTCCTATATTTGTTTGGTTTTTCCCATTTTCCCACAGAGCCGAGCAAAGAGAGCTCTCTGCGACATCTGCGAAGCTGATATTGTCGTGACAGCAGGGAGCTATGCAGCTTGGCGTCTTTGGCTTCATCGTCTCCCCCCCCCTTCTACAGTCGCAAATATACCCTGTCTGTGCTGCTTGGTATATTCCCCGGCTGCCAACATGATCATTCCTAGGGATGAAGATCTTCATATATCAGTCCGCAGGAGACGAAGATTGTTTGTTAGTGTTTGTCGATGTCTCTGTATATGTACTGTCTGTAACTGCATTTTGGGAGACTCTTCCTACTGTTTCATCTTTCTTCAATGTTACAACTTATCTTAACTGTACTTTTGTAAACTCTACTGCGTCACTGTCATGTGATAAGAACCAAGGTTACCAGAGTGTTAAGAAATATAACTGGTTAGCTTCATTATGGGTGCTGCCACTGTCCCTAGTTATGATAACGACCACCCTGGACAGAGCTAGAATTCTCCCTCTGTGCAGGCTTGGTATCCCCCCTTTTTTCCTTACTTTGGTACCCTACCTTTATTCCCCACCTATGTGCGTCATCGTGAGGGGTTAGTTAATAAATAGGGTTGTTCACCATCCCTTCCAACGATTATACCTGGTCTGCATCAGCAAGACACTCCGAAGCTACATTGGTCAACGGACCGAACTGCTAGTTCGACTTCGTTAGGCTCAGTGCACATGTTATTTTTTTAAATTGTCAGTTGCAATTTAACACAATATTTCAATGCGTTGATTTCATATTTATTGTGACGGGTGAGAATGGTGTCGTATTGCAGTGAGTTGTGGAGCGATATCATTAATTCTGGGCTTTTTAGTTTTTTTAATATGCTGTGCAGTAGTTGGTATGAAACTTGGTGCGGGGACATGGGTAATTAGGGTTTTGAAAATTATAGTTTTTTTCACGGTCTAAACTCCCTTCCAGCTCAACTCAATCCCTGCTTGCTGTGTGTTTACCTCGTCTAATAATTTTATCGTTTGAAATGTTGTGCAATGGCACCCTATTTGGCTAACCCAGCCATGGTTTGCTTTGCTGTGTTCGTCCACAACTCTCTCTTGCATACGTTTTATTGACTGTATCGTCGTAATATTTTTGCAGATCGGACACTTTGAATTAGGGTTGAAATAACTGTTGCCCAGTTGAATTAAGGTGTTTTACAAAAAAATTTAGGATATTATTTTAACAATGTGTGACGCCTCACACTTTTTTTACCCGAAAATTACGTTTTTCAACATGGGATACTTGAAAAATTTGCAGTTGATCTACACGAAAACTACATTCTCTACCTGCACGGAAATGTTGGAAAAGACGTGGCCTCTACCACGTACCTGCTGTTACTTGGTACCTGATCAAGTCGCAGCCCTTGTGAACGACTGCATTCAATACTGTTCTCTGCCGGCTGGGCAGGAGACACACAGAAGTCCGACACTTTAACATACTACATGCTCGCTTGGAGTTTGACTGCCGAGCGCAACACTGCTGAGAGCCGCAGCGCGCATGTCGCACTGTGTTTCGTTGCATTACCCCAGTGATATCATCCCCTAGTCGGCAAGTGAGCTGTTTTGTTGCCAAACCAAATACTTTGAAGAAACTTATAGATTTAGTTATAGAAGTAGAGAGAACTTTAAGGGAATGCTCAGGGGAAGGAAACAGTAGGGTAGTTCGTCATCTTGAGTCGGGAAAAATTGTTACCAGGGAAAACATCCGAGAAAGAAAATAAAAATTCTGAAAGTTTGTGTAATTTGTGGGAAAACCAGCCATTTAATGAAAGACTGTTTTCATAGGAAGTCCCTTCTTAATATCACCTCTAGTGCGTAGCCCTGATCTAGTAAAGCTCAAACCCGATCTTGGTATTCTCAGACTCAGAATAATCCTTAAAGTAATCCTCAAATCTCGGAAGTTCAGGGTAGGGCCAGAAATTATAAAATTTTTGAAGAGGTTATGGGTTTTCTTTTGTTAACAAAAAGGACATATTAATTCTAGTAGCCCTATGAACCCTTTGAAAAATAAGATTGTGGAAGAATTCCTCGATAAATATTTTTGTGTATGAGGGGAAACATGGGTTATTATATAACCCTATAGTAATTTCAGACTAGGTAGTTGTGGCCTCCTTGTTGGACTCTGGTGCCTCTTGTTCATTAATAAATCAGGACTGTTTTAATCATTTTCTTGCCCATATGACCAAATGACTTATTCAGGTTAGGTCAGGGGAAGAGTTATGTTTTTCTCTTGCAAATGGAGAAATTATTAACTCAAAGGTCACAGCTATTTTTAATGTTAAAATAGAACAGTTGACATAGAATTTTCAATTCCGGATTCTGCTAGGACTTAGTCATGATTTTCTTTTGGGTGTGGATTTTCTGGGGAAAACCAAGGCCACCTTGGATGTGAATAAAAGGAAGCAGCTAGTATTTGCATTTTGAAAGTCTCAGCCTATTGCGATTAAATCCCAACCTTTTGATTCCTATAAGATTTCAGTTCAATCAGTCCCAGATTCAAGTAAAGTGAGTGATCTGGATATTAAATTATCATAGTTGCGACAGGAATTTTCTGATTTAGTAACCCCTAAATTGGGACATTATAAACAGCTTCCCATTGTATTATGTCTCAAGGATGGCGATCCTGTATCCTCGGTACCTTATAGAGTAGCTCCTCCAATACTTAAAGTATTCAGGGAAATTATTGATAAATTGCAAGAGGAGGATATTGTTTAAAGTTCTAGTAGTAATTATACTAGCCCAGATTTTTTATTGCCCAAAAATTTGCCAGGAGAATATAGAGTTATTTGTGACTATAGAAAAGTAAATCGACAAATATTTGTAGATCCTTATCCTTTACTAACAATAGGTTCAGTTTTCCAGCATGTAGGGGATGCCAGATATTTTTCCATCTTTGATCTTAACTCAGTGTTACTCCAATGTGAGTTGCACCATGACTCTCATGGTATCTTGGCGTTTGTAACACCATGGGGTCAGTATCAATGGAAGAGGTTACCCATGGGGGTAAATTGTAGCCTGCAGGCGACGTATAGGGTACTTTTTAACATGATAGGGAAATATCAGTATGATTTTCTTTTTACTTATATTGATGTTGTATGGGTATATAGTAAATCGTTTGAGGAGCATCTCGAACACCTGGTTTTACTTGCTTTGATGGATGCGGGAATGACAGTAAACCCTGAGAAAGTTACATTGACTAACAATTATTTTAGATATTTAGGGTCCATAATTTCCTAAGGGAAATTGCTGATGGATCTGGAGAACATCAGATTGGTAGTAAATTTTCCTGTGCCAAAAATTTTATGTCGAGTCCATCGATTTTTGGGTTTAGTTGAATTTTATTCCAAGTTAATATCAGAATTTGCTACTTTGGCTGAACCTCTGAATGTGTTGAAAAGAAAAGGAGTTGATTTTGTTTGGGGCGAGTCCCAAAATCATGCTTTTCAGCTGTTAAAGGAGAAATGAGTTATTTCCCCCTGTTTTACATTTGTCGAATTTTGTTAAACCATTTACACTCCAAGTTGATGCCAGCTCATTAGCACTAGGTGCTGTGTTGTGCCAAGATCAAGATGGTAGTTTGGTACTTGTAGCCTATGCTAGTCGACTTTTGTCTCCTTCTGAGCAAAAATACTGGGTATATGAAAAGGAAGTATTGGCAGCCATATATGGAATGGAAAAGTTTCGCAATTATCTGGAAAGTGCACTAAGCTGGTTTTTGACCACCAATAAACCCGCTGGTAGATTTGCTAGATGGCTTGTACGGCTTATGTGTTTTAAGTTTTCTGTAAAACCCATAAAGGGAATTGATAATGGGGTGGCTGACGCTTTATCTCGCATGTATGATTCTGGGGGATTTCAGGTAATCTCTCAGAATCGGTAAATGTACGTCAGGAGGATGTCTCCAAATCTGTAGTTTAAAAGAAGTTTGTCAGGTAGAGGTGCAAACTTATTTATTTTACCAGGTGGACGAGATAGTGCAATTAGATTATGCCAAACCTAGTAATTTTAAGGAAGAGTCATCTTTAGTTGGGGAAGAACAGATTTAATTGTTCTTCAAAATTTTTCCCAAGCATATTTAAAATGGCAGCACCGCCAAGGAGTTGACACTGAATGTGTAAAGTTCAAGGCTAGTCAATCCTGGGAAAGGTGGTTCTTATGCGATCAGGAAAGGATTGTTAGGATCTGTGGACCCAACAACTCTTAAATTTACATTTTTTGTGCCTCAGATTTTACAATATTATCATGTCAGTTATTTTGGAGGACGCCTAGGGCAAGATAGGACAGTGTCTCGTATTAGATAGATGTTTTATTGGCCTGGATTAAGTAAGGAGCTTGAACAACTAGTTTAAGAGTGTCTTGAATGTCAGAGGGCTAAGCCTCATAATGTAAATATTTACAGTTCATAGAGCACTGGTGTAGCCACGTTGCCCTGGGAACAAGATTATTTGGATGTATTTGTACCTTTGCCATTCACTTCTGCTGGTTTTACTTCCAGCTTAGTTACAGTTGATAATTTAACTAAATTTGTGTTTTTTTCCTTTGCACAATATGAAATCAGCTGAAATTGGTAAAATACCTGGTTAATGAATGTTTGCTGTGTTTGTGTCTCCAGTTAGCATTGTAACAGACAATGCTACATACTTTGTTTCAGCAGAGATAAAGAATCTTGTTTTTTCACGGGGGTTTAAGTTAATTCACACTACTCCATATTTTTCCAAGGCTAAGTTGGTAGAGCGCTACAACTGCAATATTTATAGGTAGCTCTGAGGATGATTCAATCTGGATCCTATAAAGAGTGGAATATAGTGGTGTATCAATTGGCTCTTGCTTTCAACAACGTGGGGAATGGCCAATAAAATGTTCCATATTCTTTTATGGGGGAAGGCTGTTTCACCCCTTGATTAATATCTTGGGACTTCATGATTTTTGTTTAGATTATTTTAGAAATAAAGATCTAGAGGAGATCTGGAGAGAAGCTACATTGAATTTGAAGAAATTACATTCAAACTCAGCTTCTCAGAATGTGAATTCCACTGGCTCTGTTTATTTCAAAGTGGGAGACAGAGTGTTTTTGGAAGTGCATTTCTTCAATAAGAAGGCAGCTAGCTTCAGTGCGAAATTGGCACCGAAGTTTTCTGGTCTATATCGCGTAAAGCAGTTTTTGACCCCAGTGATGGTGCTTTTGGAGGATTAAGACCATCCTGGAGTTTGTAATGAAGCTCATGTAACACAATTGAAGTTAGGAACCTCACAGTAAGAGGAATTGTTTGAGTTTGATCCACTGATGTGATTTACCTTGGGTTTTTGTGAAATATCTATAAGTTAATTTTTGGAAATTGTGCTATTCATCATCATCTAGTGTGTTTATTGTAAAGTTTTTTTTAACTGTTGTTGGGTGTCTTCTTGTGGGACAGAGGTAATTAGACCATTTTTTTTCATGTTAGTTTAATCAATGCTTTTCATCTCCATGTAGATCTTAAGAAGTTTTCATGCCCATTTCATCAGTGTTTCCATCATCACGTAGTTCTTAAGATGTACTCATGATCATTCCATCTGAGAGCGCATCATCATGTAGGTTATAATATGTTGTAGGTTACCTGTTATGTGAATTTTGCAATATTTCATTTTTATGAAAATTGTGTTAAAGAATTGTATTTGGGTTGTTGATTCAAGCATTCTCAAAATAGTTGTAATAGAGTACGGATTACTAGTGCGGTGGTGGTCTTTTGGATTTTCACCTTGATGAGGAGGAGGCTTAACTTCTGAGAGTTCTTCCTGAATAAATGCTAGCACAAGTAATTTTCTCTGTCCGTTCTGGAATCTTCCTGATTTTGGAGATTATGTGGAGACCAGATGGATGATGACTTCCCTTTCTGTACCTGGGTCGAGGAGGGCCCCCTCGGCTGAGCCTCGCACATCTTTTACCTGAAAATTACGTCTTTTGAGCACAGGGTGTTTGAAAAATTCACCATTGATCTACAAGAAAACTGTATTCTCTACCTGCACGGAAATGTTGGAAAATATGTGGCCTCTACCACGTACCTGCTGTTCCTTGGTACCTGATTCAACCCCGCTCTTTGCCGGCTGCACGGGAGACATGCAGAAGTCCGAAACATTAACATACCACATGCTTGCTTGGAGTATGACTGCCGAGCGCAACACTGCTGAGAACTGCAGCGCGCATGTCGCTCTGTGTTTCGTTGCACTACCCCAGTGATGCCATCCCCTAGTCGGCCAGTGAGCTGGCTACCTGGCTCTCAGCTAAGACCACGCGCTTCGTGTCATCACATCCTGCACCCTGCCTGAGCAGTGGAAGTTTGGTTACATGGAACTATGTGTGCTACTCCTAGTTGGACATGTTTCTGATACCGACTTCTGATTGGACTTTATTGGCGATCCCCTCTAGAAGGTAATAAATATTCTCAATAAACATTTCCTTAAAATATCCATATATTTTCTATTGGTCAGATGTTGGTGATCACCCCTCCTAGGGGCAATTACTGGTGCTCTCTCTGGATCGTGGTAAATTGCCACCACCCTAGAAGGAGAGCACCCAGCCAGTTAAGTAATGATTCTCAAACTTAAATGTCCATGACAGCCCTTATGGGAAAAAAAATTCAGGCACTTTGCTGTCCTGTGATAGTAATCAGGCACCATGTTGGCGATTAAGATATTTAAGAAAATCTGAGAATACTTACATCGTAAATCTAAAGAAAGAAATAAAAATTGGAATATTTAAAAGAAAAATTTAAAATAATGTAAAGAAATGAGAAAATCAATACTGCAGTTAAAAATGTTTTTAAATGGGAGTTTTTTTCCCAAAAGAAAATTGGCTTTCGGAGCTCACTCAGACATCTGTTTTTCTTAACATCCCAAAAATTTGCTGGACTTTATTAAATTTTTGAGGAATAACTCGTTGGCCGTTTGAACTTCATTTAGCCATGAATATACCATTAAGATGCCTTAAAGAAATTGAATTTAGACTGGCCTTGTAAAATATGATTAATATTTTGTTGACCTCTGTTCCAAATGAACCATATTTGAATGGCAGTCAGTTTTAACTTTTAATGATTTTGTCAGATCATGGAAAATAAAATAATTTATGGTTTCTATAAGTTATCATAGCCAGAGAAAATTACATTAAAATAATGCAAGAAGTAATTTTGATCCTAAATTATTTTTAATAAGGCCTGTGTGTGATAAATATTTTTTTGTAATTTCTGAACATGTGGCCAGAGGAAGTATAAATATTTCCAGTTGGAGTATAGTATTGCTTTTGTCTGCACTTGTATATTTGGCGGAACTTCAGTATTTACAGCAGCATAAATACAAATTATTATAAAAATTAATATTTAAAGCACTTTAGCGCTGTTGGATATTTGAAAAATAGCCTTTCTGTGGAAGGCATTATTCTTTACTGTAGCGTGCTCCTATAATGATCACGGAGGCTTATAGGCCTAAATTGATTTAAAGTAAAATTTAATGTTACATGAAGTATGGAAATTATCCAATTGTACCTTTTGGGGAAAATATTTTTATATATCGTTTTTATTTAAAATATGTATGTTGTGATGCAAATATAGAAATGTTATCTAAGTAAAATAACTAAGGAAATTCATGTGTTGCAAACAAAACATGAAAAAAAATTTATCAAAATTAATATCCTTGAAATGACTCATGGTTTTTGCTTTCTGGAAAAGGACACTCTTCTTATATGCACTTGTGTTTTAAGTGATCAATATTTGCTCAAACGAGGGTTTTAAGTTATTTTGGGGTTTTTGCACTGCAGACTGTTTATATCCACCTCGTCACGTCCCTTGGGGGACAGTGTTTATTTTACGTAAGGAACGATTTGGTAGGCCCTTCTGGTTGCCATTCCTTGCCTGGAATCCTGTTTGCTAGTCATTATAGTTACATGTGCGATCTACCTTTATATCAGTATTATTAAATTGTTTGAATTTTTATCAAAATTTCTTATGTCCCACCCGTTTTACAGCAATATTTGAATGGGTGCTTAAATGCGGGCCTGATAATGTGTTTCAAATTCCCAGTTGTGTCAGTAATTACAATTTCACGAGTGCCATGGTTTTTTTAAATAACCGTATATGCTTTTTAAAGTCAAGCTCTCGTAAGGACAATTTTAAACAAGCCTGAAAAAATGTTTTGGTGCTTTAATTACGTTTTAATTAGAGGCATATATAAGCAATAACTTTATTAAGCAGTGTGCTATTAATTTAATTAAATAAGAAGTTGCTTGGTTTTTGAATGGTTCGTTGTTAGGGGTGTTTACTAAGAGTTTTTTATGAGTGTAATCCTATTCAGCGGTGTGCTGGTTGATCATAATAAGGTGTGTATAGTAAGAGCTGTACTTGAACTTTCACTTTATTCAGTCAGGTGTTGGAGGTTCACATAAATTAAATATTGTTTAACCCTTGAAGACTCATAAAAGTTATGTTTGGTAAGAGACATTTATGAATGTTATCCTAATCAGCAGTGAGCTGGATTTATAAATATGTGATATTTGACCATGCATTTATCTATGATAATATTTGGTTTTACAAACTGCTTTCTCTTTTTAAAACATAAATAGTCCTGGCTGATAAGGATGACTGTTTTTTTTTTGTAATATAAGGAACGTTTTAGGAATGCTAGCAAATTTAATAGTATATAGACAGCTGAAGGAAGTAAAAGTCTCCCATTAAATCAAGATCGAGCAACTGCAGTACGCAAAAGGGGAGAATTAATTGCGTATTTGTGAGTCATCAGAGGCCGAGATGTCGACAACTAATTTCAAAGGAATCGAGGGCCTCGTCATAGGATTATAGACAGTCATCATAGTACTATTCTGAAGGAGGTTCGTCGCAGGAGGTATTTCCAACTTAGGAGCCAAAGTCAGCGCTGTTATACACCGCTTCTGTGGTTGGATTCGGGAGTCGACTACATTACTTTGGCTGACGGAAAGATGTCGGAGTGCCTAATGCCGTTATGGAATCGTAATCTGCAGGAGGATGTGGTGTACTGGGTTCAATTCCAGTGAGAGAGCTTTAGATTCATCTCCAAACTACCTGATTTCTCTTCAACAGCTAAGTCGAACGTCTCCCATATTATATATGAAACTTTCTTCCCAAGGCTAATTATTAATGTGCTTATAAAGAGTGACCCATACTTTTAATTGTAGTTCTTGTTTACCTTCTAATGCTTACGTGGTTTACTAATTATGTTATAGTAAAATCATTTATCATTTTTAATCATACCATCTTTTAAGTTCTTTTGCAGAATAGATATAAGTAGTTTAATTTTTTTTTAACATTTGTAGAAAGCTAAGAGACCAAGTAGTATCCATTCTGTGTACATTCCCATTTCTTCTTTTTCATATCCTTCATAATAAACAACGTCAATGATGACATGAGTTTAGTATTTATTTTAGTATTTTTTTATAATTTTGCAATAATATGCAGCTTTAACTGTCTTTTGTGATTTTATATAATATTGACTCTTGCACTTCATCTTAAAGAATCTCATAGCCGAGGCAAGTCAAGTATGGATAGTTATCCTTAATACTATACCTATTAAGTGGTAAATACTATCATATTAATTTGAATGAAAACTAAGAGAAACACGCATATTGTACTTCGTAGTGTCATATTTTACATATTTGACCAGTCAAAGAGTAAACAAAATTAATGTAACAGTTCACGTAAACATCACTGACTGTTGCAGAATTGCCGACCATACGTGGGGCCTGCAAAATATTAACAAGTACCAATCATTATTATCTGTCACAGCATCATGTATGTTTTTTAAAGGCTCTGTGTTTTTTTGGTCAGCACCAACTAATAAATATTCAAAATGTCAAACAGGTCACAGGATTTTTTTGATGTGATATAATTGATATTATATAATAAATGCATTGAATCTGTGTGTTAGTCCACAATTATTTGTACTAGTTTAGTACAAGACATTCAGCCATATTGAGGAGCAGGCACTATTTAAAAGAAAATAATGGAAAAATAAGAAGGTTTGGGGAAGGGGGGAAAGAGAATTTTTGGGAACAGAACAGGTTTTTCGAAAGTTTTATGGGCCATTTTGAGATAAAAACGGGTGATTTCGGAACGACGTCTGCCTGTAGTGTCATCGCGGGCGAGCAATCCTGAATCATGAATCCTGCAGCAGAAGACACATTTTATATATACAGTTTTGTGAATACTCTTGAGATATGTAGTCGGTGGGCATATTGTCTGTTACAGTATTCTATTTCTGCCCCATCCCTGTCATACTTGAAGCCCACAGCACCAGAAGACCTGAGCTGTTGAGTGATATGTGACGTGCCGGAGTGGGCGGCATGCACCAGAGGAAGAATGAGTGAGTGAAGATATTTGACCAGCTCTTAATATCGAGGCATTGAGAGCATTTGGGGGTGAAACGAGCATCGGCAGAACGAAAGGGTGAGGTGTACGGGAGATCCCCGAGAAAACCTGCCGACAAGCGGTATCGCCCAGCACAATTCCCACATGCGAAATTCCGGGAGCTTCCCCGCATGGAATGGAGCCCTGTTCGCCTAAGTGGAAGGCGAGTAGAGAGAGAGGAAGAAGTGAAGGTGTTGTGTTGTGTCAGGTGGTGCGGGACGGTGTGACATTGCTGAAGCTGGCGGCGGGTTACCATCAGTGCGAGTGGCAAGCACAGGCCTATATCAGGGAGAATGTGCAGCAGAGAAGCTCTGACGTGCTGCTACAAGGCACGTCATATCGCCCTTCGCCTGGAGAGATCCTCGTTAACATCCAGCAAGTAGTCTACCTCGTGTCCTGCG
This sequence comes from Dryococelus australis, assembly GCA_029891345.1. NCBI lineage: Eukaryota > Metazoa > Arthropoda > Insecta > Phasmatodea > Phasmatidae > Dryococelus > Dryococelus australis. Next base: position 331,768,393 of record CM056994.1, read on the forward strand.
GCTACGTGTGTGGCTCCACAGCGCGCTCCTTCTACAAATGGAGGGCTGCGCACCGCTTACCACTCAACTACAGCTAGTAGCGTAAGGATTATCTACCTTCGGGTGCAGGTATCATGGCACTGGATTAGTGAATTACTCGCCTGTGATGACGTCACAGGCGGAGGTCACGGCCTAAGACAGGCATGATAATCGACAAAAATATTGCACGTTTCACCCCAAAAATCACTTTTCTAATAAATTATATTACCAAAAAATTGCCTTCTTTTAGACAAAAATTTAAAAAATAATGGAAAAATTAGAAAAAGCGTATTCGAAGCACGTTGAAGCAAGAGCCGAACAGTCCTCAGACAAGCTATAGGACGATAGGCTCATAGCGGAATGATTCACTTAATCCTCAGAGCAGCAGAGGAGTATACGAGGCTCCGAGCGAGGTCAACCGATCGGGGAGGATCAGCAGAACTGGCTCCCTCCCCCAACAAAGGTCCTGCACCTACCACATCCTTACCCCCTACCACCATCCCACCCCTTTAACCCTTATCACACCCCGTTCCCACTACCACAACCTCAACAAACCCCCACCCTTAACAATTATTATAAAAATTGAATCAAGTTAAAAAATAGAAATTTAAACATTCGAGGAACACGTCATGTTAAGCTCACGCTCACCCGACCAACTTAATAAAGCACCTCTTTCTCTACACTGGCCACCTAAGTAAAAGAAATTGTATAACAATCGTAAAAAAAATCGAAAGATTGTATCCAAAGATCGAGAAAAATATTATGTTACCCCACCCTCCCTCGTCACGGCCCCATCGTTGTAACAATCAAACTCTACCCCCACTTACCCACATTCCAATCATAAAAATTGAGAAAAATTGGGAACAAAAATTGGAAAATTTCTCCTAAAAATCTAGGAAAAACTTACTTTAATTACTCAGAAATTAATTTTGTATGCTGGTGGCCTTGATGTTTACTCAATGACCTTGAACATGAAAAAGTATCAAAAATGATAAAAATCGAATAAATTACTGACTCTAACCACCAGATTGAATATTGGCGGTTTTAACTTTAATATCATTGACCTTAAACTCAAAAATTCGAAAAAAAATTCTAAAAATCTAAAAAAACAATTAAAACATTCAGGGAAAAAATTTACATACCTCAAGCAAAACACCATTTTGGTGTGTGAGACACTGAAGGTTCGATACTTGTAAAGATGACAGAGCACATCCACTCTCTGGTACGACAATCGGCAACCGAATGAACCCCCAATTATATATTATATTGGCTTTACAGACGACCAAAGCGAATTAATTACTCTGCATATTACACATGCCCCCACTTCAACCCATTCCCATACCCCCATAACACCTCTTGTCGCTCCACGTCCCTCAGCATATACTTGCCATAGCATGCTCCCCACCCTCCCCCTCAACATGCACATATACAGCCAACACCTAAGCAATACTCCCTCTGCAACAACTCGCCATAGCCAGTCCCTGTCACCAGCATGCACCGTTATCGCCAGCAACAAACCACACGACTCTCCCCCCTCCCCTTTTCAGACTATTCCTGAATCGGTTCCTGAAGAGACTGACTCCACCCAAGAATGGCTCCTGCCAAGGCCAATTTCTGCAAAAGACCATCCCAACATACCACGCACCTATACAAACAGTCGATGGCAACCAATCTCGAAAAAATTCGCGTAATACTGTGGCACTGGTGGAAGATTAAGGGGGCAGAAGAAAATAATTTAGGTTGCTCGGTTCTCAAAACCAACAGTATCATAAAAGCAATTAATAAAAAAATAATTTAAATAAAGTTTAAAAGAGTACGATATATGTATAAAATTAAATACAAGTACAGTCCAAATCCAACTCATTCAGAATCAGACAGCAAGAAGTCAAAGCCTTGACCACAGGACTGTTCTGTAAGACCGTCCTGAAGCTCTCAACATTACCAATTTTATACTTCAAAAAGTTTCCATTAAACATCCAAAATACTGTAATCTCTTTTAAAAGACCTGAGCTCAACTTCAATTAGCAAATGAACCAAAACCATATTTAAAAATCTTAATAATTCCGAATGAGAGGGAAAACAAAGCAAATGAAAAAAAAATAAGAAAATGGAGGGGGTGGGGAGTTTTGGAAGGATGTACTCGCTCGACTGCGACAGATTATTGGGGATGGGATCTTTTCATGGTTCCTGGTGCTGCAAGCAATGTAACACTATGTGCTGTCCACTACCACTTCTTAGATTAGTGTACCGGATACTTCCAAATGTAAGCTAGGCCTCTTTGGTTCGAGGGGAGGAGAGAGAAAGATTACCTTGTCCTTAAATTATAAACGACTAGAATGTGCGGGAGTGAATTATAATAAAAAGTGAGTGAATTAAACAAAAACCAGAGATTTTCAGAATTAAAATAACAATCTGTATTCATTAAAAAATTTTTAAAAATGAACAATAACAAACATCTACACAATTTGTAAACTTTAACAAACAATACTAAGAATAACAGTAAATATAAATGGCCAACAACTAATAAACTTGGCTTGAAGTCGATAAGCAATGTAAAAATTAATAAATAGCAATTTCCAGACTAAAGGATCAATGTATACAGGTGTAAGCCAAAAGTATTTAGAGGCAACACTACTTAATGTAATTTCTGGCATTAAAAAAACAAAATATATAAAATACAGGTGCGGCTTGTTTATTTCGATAGGCAGACTGCAGAAACATTTTAAACAACTTGGATTAATTTTTGTGAAATTTTCTGTTTTTCACACGAAAATAATGAAAATAAAATCTCTATAACAGCCCGAAACATTCAGTCCCTTTTAAAAGCATTAAAATTTAGTCAATTAAATTAGGATGGAAATGCATAGTCGGCAATGGAATAGTTCCAATAAACTTCAGTTGTGACTCAGTCCGATATTGCAGGAAGACCATTGGGATGTAAATATTTCTCATTTCCCCATAAAGTTGACGTTGAATAATTGTATCGTCTCAAGTACTTTTATGGCTATAGGAACAAATTAATGCTCGTTGATCGTGCCTTCATATTAATAATGCGATTTTCATTGAAAGTCGGTATGCCTAAGGAATGAAGAAATGAGACAAATAGATTACTGAAACAAATCACTTGAGGAGAATGTAAAAGGGAAAAAGTGACTGCTCTCAGTTCATTAAAAAGATTTGTTACGAAGTTCTACACAACTTTCTGTATTAAAGATATTTATTTAGCTAGTAATGTGCTGTTTCAGATGTTGTTTACATTAACACTCATTATTTTTATATGTGAAGTTTCACTTCTACAGACTAGGTATAATTTTTCTTCAGTACAACGTACATAATTTATCACAATATTTTTGAGAGGTAAAAGTATGACAATCTTACCCAAAGAGAATCAAGACCGAATGAACAAAGATTTTACATACAATGCTGTACATGTTGTCACAATCTTATTATTACGTTGCATACATTTATTTTTAATGCCGGTATCCTCAAATCGATATTTCTTTCTCAATAAATATTCTACACACAACTTACAGTTCAAAACGCAATGGATATTTAGTGAATACACAATGTGGATTTTTAGCAGAAATAATAGAGAAGTTATTTTTAAAAATGTGTAGGGTGTTCTTTACAAAACACTATGTAATATTGAAAACTTATTATTCTAATAACCTTCTTAATGCAAGTAACCACGTGGTATTATTAAAAAAAGTTATCTTCTGTGATAAACGAGGTATTTCACTTCTGCCTTCTGCCCAATAATGTTTTTCATTCTCCATCTGAACGAAATGGTATTTAACAGTTCACTTGGCTGCTGGGTGATGTGTGGACAAGCCATCAACCTGTTAGGAAACAAAGTGTATTAATTTTACCAATGGTGGCATTTACGTGCTAGAAGTCAAGTCTATTCACGGTTATTTCCAACTGTTCTGAAGCCCTGCAAAAGCTCTACTTTCAGGATGTTCCTCCACCTCAGGCAAACAAAGCTTAACCGAGTGTAGGGAAATACACCAAACAAATAATGCACGGCGTTCGTGTGCACATAGTTTAATAATATTTTTCATGAAACTTATTTCTTACTAGAAATAACCAATATAACTATTCTATCGATGTTTTATGCATGGTATGTAATTATAAATGAAGTATTATATATTATAGTTAAAATATAAGTAAACGTTCGGCTTATGTAACAAGAAGTATAGAATGCTTCTGATATGTAACACGTTTAGGAAATACACACGCCTCATACAATGGGTGATTTTTCTGTGTTTGATTCAGAAGGCTTGGCGATACCTCGAATTGACTATAGGCACAAAAACCAATTAAATTTTGACGAGGATTGCACAGCTGCGTGTTCTACTGGCAACGAATTTATTTGAAAATTAAAATAAGGAAATTAAACGTGAGGCGAACAACATGAACACGTTCGGCCATGCGTTAATTTCTGACCTCGAGTGTTGCAGTCAGTAGTATTATGGTGTGTACTGTACCTACTTGTGCCCAGCGCTTGCCTTACGACCAGCGACACAACATGGTGTGTGGTCGATGACATTGTCAAAGAGTTGTAGAAACTTCTACATAACAGATTAGCCAGAAGGAAGACTGGGCAGTGACGCCTTGCTGTGTGCATTATGAGTTATATAGGCTCTTAACGGTAAACTGAGCACTTTTGAAAACCCTGCTATATATCTACTCGTATGCACGTTGTGTATTCTCTCGCCTATGTAAAATTAACATTTCCATGAACCTTATCACTTTATTCATCCGCCGGTCAAGTGAAGCTGTAAAAATATAAGAAAATTAAATATTTTACAACTCTGCATAATTTTATTTTTCGAAGCATTAAAAACAGAAAGCGAAATAAATAATTAAATTTATCACAAATGGTTGCCTGACACTTTTTATTCGAAGTTAAAATATGAAACTACATTCCTTTCATCGTTTGCCCAACTTTACTGGGTGTGTTTCAAAAAGTGCGCCCGTTAAAATATTTACAGTTATGGGGCAGTGATGTTTTTCTAAGGTTGATTTCAAAAGTGTTCACACTTTCGTGAACAGCCGTTAAATGTAATTCATGTGCAACATGCTCACCATCGTGGATACGGTGACTGAGCGATCTGAGTCACGGGATATCACAATATTCTGAAATAAAGTGAGAGTGGCATACCTGAGAGTGAGACAACTGCTCACTTCAGTTTCAGGCTCCGCGACATGTTCTAGGGCAGACTACTGTAGTGGTGGGGGTGGCGGTGGGGGCAGTGGTGCTGTAGGTGGTGGGGGTGCTGTAGGTGGTGGGGGTGCTGCAAGTAGTGGGGGTGGGGGTTTAGGTATACCAGCAGCTTTCTTCGCATCATCCATTTCTTCTTTGTACTACAGCAAAAAAGAAAAAGAACCACAATGACACAAGCTATGCAAGTGCAAATATTAAAACTTGCATATTAAACTGCTAATGCAATCCAAACATCTTTGCGTTGTGGTGTCAAAAATGTTTATAGCTAAAAGAAAAACAGCCAAATATTATACGCCTCACAACCTTCACGCATCAAAATCCTCTACACTGTACCACATCACATAGTTGTAGTTAGAGGGTGCATCCTCTCGCTCATGTAAATGGCGGCTGTAGTTTACACTTACACATTACATGTAATACACGACATGCCTTCAGTCAACAATTTACTGTGTACATGGGAAAACATATAATTTGTGCATCCAGTAATGGTGGAGGTATTGAAATTCAGACTTGAAACACGCCGAGATTAAAGAACATACCAAACTGTTAGGGCTCTTTAGACAGACGTAAGTGGTCATCTCCGTACCTGTCATGAGAGTATCACGTGCTTGGTTAATTGCTTATTTCCACCCATCATCATGCAGTGTAATATACACAATGATATTGGAAAAATCAAGCAGATTTTAAATAAACTCATATAATTCTGCATACAAGAATATAAATATTCCCAATGACAATATTCTTCATGTAAACATATTTACATAATATTAATGTTCAGTCTCTTCTATGAAGAGACCTGGTAGTGAGACAACGTAAGTTCATTTTAAGTTACGCATTGTCAAGGTAATACAAATAGTACAGTTCACCATACACAGTGCTTGCAATTCAGATGTCAAGGAGTAATACAATAACTATAAGTTAATAAAGAATAAGGAACAATCGTAACCTATGATATACTGTATTGATATTATATAATTATGGTACAATAATCTGATTAATTTCTTAACATCCAAACAAAAAACACTTTAGTTTATAATAACTAAGTTTATTATAAAATAAAATGAAAAATAGAAATAATAATATACTCGTTATAGTACAACAAATACTGTCATTACATTGGCTTTAGTAACGTCACAATTTAACGTGTATGTAATAATGAACACAATCAAGAGAACTATCCCCCAAAATGATCCAAATTTGGCTTCTAACCCAAACAAATTATACTCTGTTTTCTTTGTAGAGTTATGGACCTAGAAATTTGTTCTATTTGCAATAGTTGTTTAAAATAAATTCTTTTAGATTATAAAATGAATGTGCTAATAGTATCTTTGTAAAATTTTTGTAACCAACATTTGGCTCCCATAATATTACATTTCCCTGATAAAAACAAAATATTATTCGAAAACTCAATTCGGAAATCGTGAACAGGTTGCTATTCCAATTTTTACGGGTTGCCTCTAACTGTAGTTGTATGAAGATGTTACATTTCGTCAACTACTAACGATAGGATATGGTTGCCACCTGCATAATTCGAGATTGCATGAAAGAAATACGGACGTACATTTCAACGAACTAAGTATATGTGAGCGATGCTTAAGTTGCAGAACTATTCTTCGGTCATTTAGAAACCATAGAGAATATTTATAAACACAGTAGGAACAAGAAACGCAAAAGATTCGTCTACTTTGCGCCGCCTCCATGGTTCGCGCATATTTGCTTCAGTGTTTGCTTCGCCTGTGCGTCTACGCACGAGAGTGTTAGCGCAACGTTGCTTCTCACAAGGGCTCGCATCGCAAGAATGACCTTTACGAAACCTGACAGCAACCACAATGCATAGATCACTTTGTGTGAAATTGATTCTTCTTTCTGCGCTCTACCTTAGCTATGGAATACTTATTTTACCCCCAGCATGTTTTCTGTGCCTTGTCAACTAATCTGTGTACAATGCCTTGGACATGGTCGACATTATTTGAAAATTTCAGAGATCGGAAAAAGTGGTCTGTGTTTTGTTTTGATCAAAAGTAATTGCAGCATCCAGTACTCTCAGCGAAAACAAGATAAGGACCAGTATTAAAATCTTTGGGCACATCTTCAACTTCCTCGCCTGAAGTTGCACAATGAGGGATGGCACGTCTTGCTGCAGCTGTCAATCCTGCAATCGAAGCTTGCAAAATATTTCTCACATATTTTGCATAAGCCTCGTTTAGAGTCACTATGACAAATGAAAACTTGTATCTTAAACTATGCAGTTCTTCACTGTTCTTTGAATGTCCTGTTGCTTGGGAATCGAAGCTCTACACTTGTCCCTGATGTTGTAACACACATGAAGTTTTGTTGGGACATTCTGCCTCACTGCTCTTTCACAAAGCTGTCCCTACATAAAGAATAGCTTGCCAGTACATTGACTAGTTGGCTGGTTAGGATTACCAAACACTTTCAAGTACTGATTAGTAGGACCTCGTCACCAAACATCCTGATTCAGCAAGAAATACTTAATTCATATAAAAGATGGTTTCGCTGGCACGTTAACGCAATATACCAGAAATTAAAACGCGCATGTGAGACCATATTTCAAGTTTATAACTATACAAGTGCACATTTATATAGTATTGCAAAGCTATTGTTAATTTCAGGAAGAATACGTCCAAACTTGGTGTTTAAAGCGAAAACCAAATGTAGACCAAAAAAGTTTACTTTATTACCGACATGAATTTTTCTGTTTTATTTTAAGAAGAAAATGAGTAAAGTAAGTTCCTTCCCTTGCGATTGCGATCTCCTTGGCTCCAGCCTCCATGTTTCCCCCTTCTCCTTTCCGGCCATCGTCGCAGCGTCGTGACGCCTGCTTGCCTTATGGTATAATGGCCTTTAAGAAGTTGTGAGTTTCGGAATGAACAGCTCCACTGGAAGACTGAAGCAATCTACATGAAAGAAGATTAGAACCCGGGGTAACAGTCCTGAGGGTGGTCAGTGAATCTGGTTTGACGAGGGAGAGTGGGTTTCTATGGGAGTAGTGTCAGATAGGGTGAATATCTGGGTATCCTTTCACCGCAGCGCCACCCTAGAGGGGTAACAGAAACCATGGCAAGCACTGGTCTGCACGCCGCCTACCCCCCCCCCTCCACAACTCCCCTTTCTGAACAATCAGAGTTCGGGAAAAAGAGCAACATCTCAGGGGTAAACGAAGCCTCGCCCGATACTGCATCACCAGCTACTGCGAATGTAAAGCTGCGTCCCCAAGCGGCCGGATATTCGGCCAATTACAGTGATATGCACCCCAAGAGGTGCCTTTTCACGCCTTGGCTGCACAGTTGCGCCAGGCAGTGAAAGACGACGTCATCCCTGATGGCGTTGCATATCAGACAACAACCATTGGAGATTATCACGCAGCATTGAGCGTGATTCGTGCATCAGGCCTGGGCCAGAGTGTACTGCAGCCCAGAAGCGAAGTACCATTGAAGGTGATAATTAAACCAGTTCCCCGAGACATGGAGCTAACAATAGTTCACGATGAATTAGTGGCTCATGGGTTCAATCCCACAAAAGTGCAACCGATGTATTCGCGCACTCGCCAACGACTTGATTCTCCAGCTTGGGTGGACTGGTTGTGAGGGTGGAAGAGAACAACCGACCAGAGGGCCCGACACAGTGTACCAAGTGCCAGTGCTTCAATCATAAGAGCGCTGGCTGCAGTTGCGTCCGGAGGTGTCGCTTATGTGGAGGCGACCACCTGACTGTTCGCTGCACCGAGACTAAACAAGACAGGAAACGGCGTGTCCTGTGAAAGGACCAACATGTGAGTAATTACCGCGGCTACCCCGAATTAAAAAATGACAAGTGGCGTTGCTTTCCACACGACGAACGCAGAAAGCGACATCAACAGTCGGCTGGGTCCCTCGCAGTTCAAAGTTTTCCTCAAGGGCATCCACAAACTAGGACACAACAGTTTTTACCAGCTCCCCAGCCGTCCACAAATGCATGGATGACAGTTGGAAAAAACAAACAAGCCACAGAGAAACACTGTGGTACCAAAGTACGCCCAATATAGGTCAGTACCGACACATTACTATTACAACACACTTCAGTACCAGCACGAGTACGAGATGTTTTTTCCGCCCATGGCTAACCCCGCAAGGTCGAGGTAACCTTCAAAATAATCAGTCGCAACCATCTGCTTAAGGGAAAATGAGCCCAAATGCACATAAAAAGTATTCAAAATAGTCCCCAAACTCCACGCGGACGAGTGCAGTAACAGCATCGCCCGCCACGACGCAGCCAAGTGCGCCAGTGTCGCCACTAGCCTCCTTTGATAGGCCAGCAGCTCCGGCCAAACAGAGCACGTCCCTGAAAACTACCGAGGAGCAAAGCTGTTCCAGGGACGTTCAAGTTAACTCAGTTACCAAAAATGATGCCAAATGTGGCGCCAAATATTCATGGTCGGTACACTACATTAAATACCACGTCCAGCAGACAGGCTGATCCCTCATTGCCACTCCCCTCAACTATACTCATTCTATCGTATGCCACCGTCGACTTCTTCGGGAGTGGTACGAGCAGTGCTCTCAACTTCTTCAACCGGGTCACCTACAGTAGTGTAGCCATAGCAATTTTCGGGTGGGTCTTCTACATCAGCTTCATCGGCATCGCGACCCAAGACAACAGTGTCAAGACTTCGATACATGTACTGTGATGAAGCCTTTGCTAATAGCAGCAATGTTAGACGACACGAAAAGCATCAATATAAGATGAACCCGCTCCTCATGGCATATAAGTTTGAGAAGTGCCTTCGTCTGTTTGCTCGTACTGACACTCTATAGAGAAATTCTAAAATATGCATGGACTTGTTCCTCCGCCAGCGAAACTAAAATATGTATTGTCGCCACCAAAAACCTGCGATGGACTTAACAAGTGCTGCTGTGTGCTATGATGAAGTAAACGTGTCATGTACACCTTGTACACTAAATGTACAAGGTGTGCAAGGTGCTACCATCAGTAAGTATGTGCATATGGACAGTATGGAAAATTTGCTGAAGATATCGGGTCGATAGTCTCGCTACTGTGGAAAGATCTTCAGCAAAATATGTCGTGCACGTAGGCACGAAAATAGTGGCAAATGCAGGAAGAAGACAGGATGGGCTTATTTGACTCTTATCTGTCCCAAGTGTGATCGTAATTGCATGTGTTATGAAGTAACACACGTTCCAGATAACATGCATTGTGAAATACACAACCATCAGAGAAAATAATGTTATGAGTCGTATGACAAACATGCCAAACAGTGTAAATCTCATGCTCGAAAACCTGCCCATGTTCTAGGCAAACATAATTTCAATGGATTTTTTCTGAAGGAACCTGCACTCAGGGGCCTTCTGAAAGATTACATTGCTCCGAATCTCACAGCTTCGTCGAAAGATGTTTGCTCATTCCTATAATGTATGAAACTAAATTTAATAAGCCAACTTACAAAAAGATATTGAAAAACAAGGGCCACTAAAATATAATATATGGTGGAATATATATACTCGAAACCATAACCGAACCAGGACGAACATTACAGAAGGGCATTCAAAACCCAGAATGTACCAATCTGTAATATATTTATATGACATCGAAAAGAGTGTAGATGATAATATGCAAAATATATGTTGGGAGGAAGAAGAAATGGTAATTAAGGGTTCGGTCTGGACACTCGAGTCGGTGGATCATCTGAAGCTGAGAACGAGTGCATACCAACAACTTACGAAATAATGGGATGTCCTTTCTTGCCTTCGAAAAAAAATCACCGCAAAGAAATCTTTGCATGTATGTAAAATCTTGTAAGTAAAAAATATATATATATTAAATAAGTTGCATTTTATTTATTTTATAAGAAACCTTCACCTTATATTAAAATTATTTTAAATAATAATACTCGCATTTAAGAATGAAATAAACAATGGCATATGTCAATTTACATATTTTGCAGGAATAATAAGTGTAACCCATCGGTACAGGTCGTTAGAAAGCTGCAAAATCGAGAAATTAATACTACTTATGTGTTGAAAATAGAATAAAAAATGGAGGGTGCTGTCAGCGCCACCTACAATAAAAAAAACATAAACAAATATGGATGTCGCCTGGTGGGCGAATTAGTACACTAGCGCTACTTAGGTGATGAAAGCATATGAAATCCAATATGGTAGTCGAACGAAGGGGAGATACGAACTCCAATACAAATGACAGATGAAAAAACCAAAATGGAAGCCTCCAGCAATGTAAAGACAAATTACTTACGAATAAATCCAAAATGGTAGCATATGGTATAGTTAGTATAGATGAGGGAAGTGTGGACGAGGGAGTCGGTCTGTCTGCTTGGCGTGGTGCTAGAGGGGCCTCCGGAAATGTAAGTTTTTTTTCTTAATATATTTTTAATGATAAATTTTCATAACTTTATTAATACATTCTTATCAATTTTTGGGGTATTTTAGAATTTCTTGAAAATGTTACTAATTTTTTTGAGGTCATTCAAGGTCGCAAGGTGAAGGTCACCTGCAACCATATTGTATGTAGAAGTAATTATTTCTCGAATTTGGTGTTCAAGGTCATTCATGTTCATCGTCAAAGTCACCTGCTTCCAATATGGCAGTAGTAGTCGGTAACATAATATGCCTGTGACTTTAATGAATCTTATCTAGAATTTTTGTCTTCAAGGTCATTCAAAGTCGTGGGGTCAAGGTTAATGTCACCTGCATCCAATTTGGTGGCAGTAGTTAGTAATGTAATGTGCTTGCAGACTAATATGATTTTTTCTAGAATTATTGTTTTCAAGGTCATTCGAGTTCATGGTATCAAGGTCAAGGTCACTTGCATACAGCATGGTGGTAGCAGTCAATAACATAATATGCTCATTGTCTTTTATGAATTTATTGTTATTTTTGGGATGAAAAGGGATATTTTAAGGAAAAAAGGGAATTTTGAAGGAAAAGGATATTTTAAGGGAAAAAAAGAAATGTTTAAAGGAAAAGGGAAAATGTAAGGGAAAAATGGTTGCTGGGCAACTAAAATTTTTGAATAAGTTTTAATACTTTTTAAATAATTTTTAAAATTATTTTTTATGGTTTTAAACATAATTTTTAAAAACTTTTTTTATTATTTTTCATTTACAATTGTTTTATAATTTTTTGGAATCCTTCGGAATTTCTTGTATCTTATGGATCTAAATGTCAAAGGTCACAGATCCTCACCACTCTGCTTGCCCTAACTTGGGGTCACAAATCCACCTCTCCTGAGTCCTGCTCTCCTGACCCAAGGTCATAGAGCCGTCTTTCCTGATATGGGAAAAATGGAAATTTTTAGGCAGAAAAAGGAAATTTAAAGGGAAAAGGAATATTTCTAGGGAAATTTAGTCGATTTTGAAGGGAAAAAAGAAAAAAATTTGAAGGAATAAATGGAAATTACGGCCGTCAGGGTATTGGTTTAACAGAGCAGGAGATGCTCGGCGCTTCGATGCCCCATGCTCTTGCACCAGAGTCAGCCAAACCTATTTCCTCGTATCCTGCCACTGAATATCGCTATTTTATGTTTAGCCGCTTGGTCAAGCTGCCTGTCCCACATGCACATTTTATTGACCAAAACCATTAATTATAAAATTCTTTAAAATTTGATGTGGCAACCTTAGATATTTCCTGAAACCACAAGACACAGTTTACTATAAATTAATACCTTTTAATTTAGTAAAGTGACTACTGACTGAAACCAAAATTTAAATCCATTTACTCCTTAACAACTCATTTACACAGACTGCCAGCGTTTTCCTACAAAACACATCTTGCTACAGAGTAAATTAAAATCTGAGCATTCCCATATACAGAATGTCCCAAACGTCATGCACCATAGGTCAAACACAAGCCGACCTCTCGTGACGCAGATGGTCTGGGGTGCGGGAGGATATGGGTTTGAATCTTAGATAAGGCACAGGTGTTAGTTCAAGTTAGGTCATAAGTTAGCTTATAAGCCATCCCGTGATAAGACTTCAGGCATAACAACGGGGGACGTTAATAAGCCCTTTCCAATCTAATACAATCCAATCCCTATACAAGTTCACATTATATTTTCAATGTGCTTGTTAGCCTGTTGTACACACACATTCAAATGATTCACCTTGTAATTCCACACATATTCCAGGGTATTAGAAGTCACTGCAAAACATGCCTATGCAATTATGATTTTTATTTGAAGAAGTGACATGATCCACTCATAAACAACTGCTTTTAAGTAACCCCACAAATAAAAAGTGAGTGCAGTGAGGTTGGGGCCAAATAAAGACCATTCATTTGGCCCACATTGACCAATCCACTTTCCTAGTAACTGCACAGCCAGGAAAGGCCTTACATAAGCATCATAATGCGCTGGGACGACATTCTGCTACAACCAAATTGTAAAGCTGCACCCAATATTCAGGATGCTAGGAAAAGCTGCGTTAATAAGTATCTGCAAATAACTTTCCCCTGTCACTGTTTCATCAATGAAAAATGGCACAATCAATCAGTCATTCCACAAGCCACACCATCAGATGTCTACTTCTCATTTTATTTACTTTTCAGACTTCAGTGGGGGTTCTTAGAGAACCAATAACGACTATCCGGGCGATTTACTTCCTCTTAGACATAAAGATTTACCTCATCCGAAACGACATGGTTTTGACAGACCGTGGATCAAGATGTAGTTATACGACTTGCCCATTCGTAAGAATGCATTCATGGATCTGGATTATCCTCGGTCTTTTTCCGTCATAATTTCAGATTTTTAAGGGCGCCACTTCCGGCTCACGATGATGTGAGTAATGCTTCTTTTTAACTGATACCAGTTTCAGCAGACAGGAGTTGCAGGGAGTTAATAGGGCTATTTGCAACATGTGCAAATATGTATTCCTTAGTTTTTTAAGGTTTTAGAACGACAAAGTCGGCAACAGATCTGGCCTGCTTAAATTTCTCGAGTCGTTGCAAAGGTTATAGGTGAAATTTATGGTCCCTCTTGATGTTGCTATTGAATTCCTCAGATTCTTCTCTGTTACTGCCCTCCTCGACCATGAAGAAAACCTCGAAGCACTTCTCTTGAGTTACCATTGTCTTGAATCAAAACATATGAAATACCTATTAGTTACATTGTTTAACCTAAGGTGCGCGACTTTTGGGACATTCTGTAAATCTTCATAAAAAGTTAGCATCCTTGTGTTTTACAGTGTACTATTTGACTGAACTACACAGTTGGTGTTTGTGTTGTCCTCAACAGTTGTGGAATAAGGCCTGCAGCCAACTACTGCTCTTTGTCATGAACGAACCGTTTCCTGGCCAAGAGCGCCTTCCTATGCAGCAGATGGTTCTTGTGTGTCGTGTGCTTCAAGCGGAGATGCAAAGTCGTGATCTCCCGTTCCATCTCTGTTTTCTCCACCATCAGGTCTGCAGGCACCTTGTAGAACTGCACCAACGCCAACTGCACACCAACGACCGTATCATTCTCCTCACACTATCGTCTTTGTGTCTGTGTTCACTTCATTCTCACGTATTCAACACTGACATCAGGTCGTCCTTGTAACAGCACAAGCAATTTTTATATCTGTAGAATGGCCCAAAATTCCTGCACCATAGGCCAATTATGATAACTGTGGAAAGTTATGTGATTTATTTTTGTAGGAGAACCTTGTTGACTTCTGAAGAACAGGTACGAATCATTTTGCTGTATCGATGAGAAGGATACTTCCACAGGAACGTCACGGTCGAACTTAATCGACGGCATTCAGATCGAAACACATACCACTGTTGGAAAGTTGATGCAGAAATTCGAAACCACAGGTAATGTGGCAGATGCACCATGAACAGGACAACCAAGCACATCATTGGTTGTGAAGGAAGCTGTCCTTGCGAAGGTGGATTCATGCCCATGAAAATCAACACATTTAATAAGTTTGGGATTGGGCGTTCCCCAAACAGCTGTCCAGCACATCTAAAAGATGCATAAATTTCACCCTTACATGTTGCACCAACTAATATGAGACGATCCTGACCATCGACTTTAAATGTGTGAGTGTTTTTTTTTTTGTTGGGAAAGATTGAAAAGTATGAGGAGTTGTTGAGCAACGTCAGGTTTTTCGAAGATGCTAGTATTTATGTGAACTGTGCTTAAACCGGCAGAATAGGCGATACTAGTATAAACATAATCCACATTGGTTTACTGATAATAAGAAGCCACGAGCAGGCCATATCATAGTTTGGTGTTGTCTGTAGTAAGACAATTTCGTGGGCCCAAACTTCATTGAAGGCACTGTTATCAGCGAACCATATGTGGTTATGTTAGGAAATTAATTATTTCCTAAATTTGGCATAATTGCTCTCGTATCGACAGTAGTTCAAGCAAGACCGTCACCCCCATTATAGCAAGCGGGTATGTCAGTGACTGGATTAGAACTCCAGTCAATGGATAGACCATAGGGGACATGTGGAATGGGCTCCCTGATCCCTGGATATTAATTCAAAGTATTTTGAAGTTTGTAGTAAACTGAAAGCAAAATATTACAGCTTTGACGTCAATGACAAACAGCATCTGCTTTAACGAATTGCTTCTGAGGGCCATACTTTACCTTCGGCCTTTATGAACCACATCTTGCGAGATATGGGAAAATACCGTGTAAATGTGTTTTGACACTGGTGGCCATTACACTGAACAAATTTTATAACCAAGTCTATGGCGCATGACGTTTTTCAAAGTATCAATAATCTGCCTATGGTGCTGAAATTATTTACAGTTCCTCCACATGTATATGGGTTCACTATTAACTAAAATTTTATAATTTTAAATGTAGTGCAAAGAAGTAAACTGAACCTCCAAAAAATTTTAAAGGGCATGCACACACGCAGGTAAAAAAAAATTATAACTATGGAATTTACAGTTTAAACATTTGAATTATTGTACTTTGCATTTAGCATAATGTTATAATGTGTTTTAATATTTGAGACTTAAATATTACAATTACCTCATAATAATATAGTTAGAGTTCTATCCTCACGAGGACCCAGGAAATGGTGATAAATTTTGTTCATAATGCTGTCAATTGAGATTGTCACTAAACTGTATGCCATACTTAACACTGGCTACAAGAATTAAATGTTGATACGCCAAATTAAACTGCTGAGAGTTAATGTAAGAGTAATTTTATGACTTAGCCATGATAAAATATTATGGAAAATAAACGTTTTCTAAATTAATGTTGGTGAATGATATGCTCCATCGAAAAAACCTATTCCATGACATTGCAACAAAAAGTAGGCGTTTATTTAACAATAGTATTAAACTTTTCATGCCATAAAATTGCAATCTCATATGAACATTTTTTTGAACTAATTTTATAGCAGTTCATTTTAACATTTGACAGAAAGCATACGTGAGGTATTTGGAGCACTCAATGCCCTGGTAGCTTGTATATGTTTTATATATTGTTAGGTATTGTATATATTGTTACGTATATGCAAAACGTGTGTAGCACAAAAGGGAAGAGTTAAAATCAGCAGCGGAGAAATTCCCACTATAGCAGTAAGTTCCAAACCTTCTACATCGTGAAATATGAATGCTCTCTTTTTTGGTTCAGAGTGAGGTCAACGTTCTCAGCATGGATGTGTAAAATTCGCATTTTGGTGTTCCTAGCCGTGGCTGTAGTGGTCTATCATTATCATGTTTGGTGTCACTGCGCAAAGAAAGATGGAAATGTACTCATGGCTGTCTAACCAAATACTATCGCGTGCTGGGCAGCACTAAAAGAGAAAATGTAATTCGATATAATCAAACTTTTCTGTGATTTATTTATGCAAAAGTTATAAGGACTTGTTTTATTTGGCAAGGTCTTCGACAGCAAAAATATACACTGGAATTGCATCATGCTTACCAATAATACAGCAAACGACTACAGGAATTTTATTGTCTAGCTCGAGTCTCCAAGATGTACTAATTCTGGCACCCAATTGGTTGCTTTATCTATATTCACTTGCAGCTATCGTTTTTTTCTTGGTAGCTGGGCACATAATGATATATTCCAACTGCTATTCGGGCCAGATACATATCTCGACACACATGACAACTATTTGGCAAAATATGTCTTGTGCAAGATAAAATAACTATTATGGTAGCATTATTATGACGAACACGACAGGTTTCTGGAGACATCTACTCTGAATTTATCAGATCGATGTATTCTTATGTGGACAAATTCAGGTTTACTTGAAGTACTTGGAACTTTTTGAGAAATAAAATAATGATGATGTGTATGCTAACGAAGTTAATTTGTTGTTAACTTAGTCGGTGAAGTGTATGATGAAGAAAAGCAGTAAATAAAGGCAATAAATAAAAATGATCTTGTTCAAGATGCTGATGAAGATTCTCCCTTCACGTACGGAAATATTCCTAACACAGTTTTGCGAAAGGTTAACCAAGATGTAAAATGAATGTAGGAAGGAGAATTATAATATGTCAAAATATGCAATTATGGGACTGTGTCTGAAGTTATATCGTATTCGGTAGGCCTAGGTAAATTCCCTACTACCCCCTCGCCCCACAACCACTCAAAATTACCACTCCAACCCATCCCCAAGACACCCTCAACCCCACCAGAACCTACTACCCCCTCCCCACACTCTAGCCCTGTATCCAAACCACCCCCACGCCAGTTCTCAGCAGAAAACTTTCACTCCCGCCATCCCACCCCAACATTCCACAAATATAACGCTATTCTACAATAGAATAGTGTAGCCGGACGCAAGGGCTTGCGAAATTGTTGGTTCAGGTTCGAAAGCATGTAAAGTGCTACCTTACAGGTCTTCACCTGCATGAAGATAGCTATCTGCACAACATAGTATAAAACTATAGCTATATGTAAGAACCAAAATTTGAGACTGAAATAAGGTAAACAAATTATATTCCCGAAAACAACTGTACATAAGGAATAATGTTATTACTTAAAAACATTTGTAAGGTATTTTGTAAGATTTATTTCTCGTCAATCGATTAGTTGCTGCACTTAGAATGTCCAAGCCACCACCCATACACGTCCATTACATCGTTTCAGTACCTCTACCAAATACACATGTTAAAAAATTGGTATAGGCTGGATCTTTGCATAAAATCCTCTAACTATAGGGAAAAAGTATCGATGATGGACAAAATTTAGCGAGGGCCTTTATCGCATGATAAAATTCTTCCATTCGATCAGGTCGGACTGGAAAGTATCGTCCAGCCCTTTCATGACATACTTTTAGCATCATGAATTATTCTTCTTGCTGGCCGGTGTAACTCTCTAGAAACTGCAGATATCGTCAACTTGAGATGCAACCTGCCTCTGCGAGTTCTTACATTACGAAAATCAATTTGTTTGGTATGCGATCAGTTTCCCAAAGCCTGCAAATTGATCAGCAGCAATCTCAGCATATCGACGAGTTCGTTCGGAACTTCCCAAAAAATATATTTGATAACGCACTTGTCATGAGTCTTGTGGAGCAGGCTTGATCCATTGACTTCCCCCAATGCGGAAACAGTCCTGCGATAATAACGAACTACGCATGTATTGTGTCTTCAAATCGTTGTGTACCAGCATTTTAGTTAACACAATGGGCATAGCTGGACTGTATCAGGCAACAATACTTGTGCAAATCTGTTTCGGTGTAGTGTCCAGGATGGCCACGAAAGAAAACTTCGTACAGTCCTTGCAGGATTTTCGCCTTGCTTTTGCCAAGCTACATCACGTCTCCTGGAAAAAAATAACATCCTTATTACAGAGAAACAATTTATCATTGCAGTTTTGCAAGCCATATTTTGTGTAGCTGTTCCAATCAGAGTACAAAGCGATGCAATTAGCCAGGAGGGCACCCGTCTCAGATATGTGCTCTCATATTCGTTTCCTTTTTAGCATATAAAGCAAATAGATCAAAGGCGCATCTTCTCTGTCGTTAGCAACACCTCCTTCCGATTGTGGAATTTCGGCACTTTTACATATACCGACGACTTGGGTCCACAACTTCCGCATTGAATTCACATTTGACATCTGGCCGAGGCAAAGCAGCCTCTTATTAATAACTAGAAAATTCATCGAGACAGCTGAGGATCAAATTAAGAAAGATTCCTCTCTTCGACTGTCGAGAGCTTGTCTGTTACTTTTCATTAGTTGATAATTTTTTATGAACCAATTTAATGGCTCACAGCAGCTCGCGCATACATTCGGGTGTATATGACATCATTCGCCGAATGGAATAAACAGACACCCGGTAAGGTATATATTTTTTGACTCCAAAGTGCGGAAATTAAATTTACGTTCTCTTCTTTTGGTAGAGGCAAGGATACAACATTTTTTCTGCGACGTCTCGCAACGTCCCTTTTTGTGGTGTGGAGGAGAAAAAGTTCCCCGTTATTTTGGATATCCTTGTATGCTGCAGGGACTTTAAGTTGTCATGCCTCTGAGAATTCGACATGAACAAGTTGATTATCCATGCCTTCACACCCTCTAAATGCTGGTCGACAGCCACCAAATTTCAACGACTTTATATTTTATACTCTCGAGATTTTGGCAGACAAAAATTATGCCCTTGAGAAGGACAGTGTTGCGAACTTCCATTAACCTATATCCATAGTGTCATTGGAGCCTATACCGTGTCCAAATTTGGAAATGTTATAACAGCTCATGGTCGGAATCTGGCTGTAAACTGATGGCAGCCATGTGTTTACCAACATTTATGTAAAAGCGACTACTTGACGATAACCTATGCTGTATTCGTCCTTCCAGCACAAAGATATATATAACACGAACTGTGCCCACGTCATGCCTGTAATACCGTGGTCATCGTACAGACGGTGTAAATTATTGTCCTCCATGCGAAAAAACACATGGGAATCCACATTGTCACATAGACACTGTTCTGGCACATGTGAATAAGTTTGACTGGAGTACATGCAGTCCAAGTTTACATGTCATCCCATTCTGAATATCCTTGAACTACTTTCTTCTTCCACCATGTAACATGATCGAAGACGAACACAGAGTTGGATATCACCTCGCTCGGAGGCATCGCCATTTCTTAAACGATGCATATAACATTTTTTTTTTAACTATCCAAGTTCTGGAACGATTGGGAGTAAATTTAGACATTCTCGATCAGAAGATTGTATGGTTACTCCAATAAACTCAATAACATGCGTATCTTACCACAACCCAAAGACCTGAAAATCAGTCTTCTAGTTATTAAGCAACAGTTCGCTGCGATGCGCATGTGTGGAGGTTTCGACATTTCCCATGTTTCCCAGGAAGACTAACAACCTGTTAAATGATCTCCATTGCATGTGGAAATCTTAAAGGAAAAAAGGGAAATTGTAAGGGAAAATGGACACTGGGAAGAAAAGAATTTCTTATAATAAAATTTTAATCGATTTATTAAAATAAACTTTTTAATAATACATTTTACGAATTTTTCATTTTACATGATTTTTAATAATAAATTTATAATTTTTTTTTTCCAATTTATTTGGATTTTTTGTAAATTTCGGTTTTTGGAGTCAGAGGTCACCAGGGTTAGGGTCAAGGTCACGGGTCTAAGGTAAAGGCCAGGTCAATGACAACCAAGATTGCGGACAGTGACGTAACAATATGGCGGCCGGCCGAATCCGATCCCAAATCCGGTTGTCCCAGACTTCTTATTTTCCTACTACTATTAGTTATTGATGATTTTTTTTGTTGAAAAGATACAAATCATCCCCATTGCCTTCCCCCCCCTCCTAACGGCTACTTTTTACCACCATCCTCACAAAAAAAAAGGCAATATATGGCTGTAGCATTTTATTAACTGCTAACATGTATTATAGCATGCATATATATATATATATATATATATATAATATAGAGAGTGTGTGTGTGTGTTTATTTCAGTATATCAACCACACACAACTCCTGAGAGGGCACCGCCTATTAGCCTAACAGTCGCTCAGCCGAAAGGCATATTACACAAATATCGTCTTGCCTAAAAGTCGTTTATCCTTAATCTTAGTGATTGGTCGAGTCTCAAAAAATCGAGTCTAGTCGAGTCAACAAATATTGACTCGTCACTCCAGTGAAGTATTTTTACAGCAGACATCGAAATATTGAATGTGCAAGTCGAGTTATGGTGTTTTCAGCTTGTAAACTACAAATATTCGTACCTAACAATTTCCTTTCCTGTCTCGCGAATAAAAAATTTTGCGCCGAGTTGAAAACAATAGCTCGGTTACATGCCTTGACACTTGGTTGACGTTTGTGATGATCAGCTGATAAAAACAGTTGGGTTTTATATTCGTGACTTGAGCCATTTTGCTTTCCAAGTAAAGTGCTTACTCATTACTGCTACTCTGGGCGACATCAGAAAGCAGGCCCTTGTCAAAGTTGATAGGTACGGCTCATGTAAGTAGGAAGAGTATATATATATATATATATATATATATATATATATATATATATATATATATATATATATATATATATATATATATATATATATATATATATATATAACCGTCTTTAAAAGAATTACGAAAAAAACTATGTTTAAGACACAAAACATACAGAACGAAAAAAAAACAGTTTCAAATATCAGAGGTGCCACCAAAACGGATTTTCCAGTGCACCAAACTTCATAAACTGTAAATAGATTACCATACTAATTTTTCGATGAAAAATATTCGTACGTACAAAAAACAACCATTGATGAAATCATAAACATTTGTTACTTTGCGCAGAATACAAATAACTTTACAAATTACGTAAGTTTGTATTCATCTCCAATGTTGCTAAACACGTTTAAAAGGAACTTGTAGGTCCTATCCAGTGTCACCTCCTTGGTCTCAGCAGTACACAAATGCGTAAAAAATACGACGCATTGTATTTAAACATGAAAAGCCTTCCTCTTAGACGCCAGCGCTAGTGGCGTCGTTAAAGTATTTGCCAGTGCTCCTGTTAAGTGTCTTCCTCCATGCCGACTTGGCTCCCCTCCAGTTTCCTTGCTTGTCCCCAATCCTTCTTTTCCCCACCATTACTGCGTCATAGTTTGTTCTGGCCTCATGTAACGTTCTGCAAACTTAAAAAAATCTTCATTTTATTGCTGCCGGCCTTCAGCCGACTACTCACATGCGCTACGCACTTCTGCTTAGGATATATGATTGACGAAGGATCGGTGCATATTAGTCTACAAGAGGCAGGGCCTAGTTTCGACCAGGCACAAGAGTGAGTGAAGAGATTTGGACGGCTCTTAACATCGAGGTATTGAGAGCCAAAGTGGATGATTGATGAGTATGGAGCAGCGTCGGAATAAAAGTCGAAAATACGGAGTGACCCCGCCCGGGAAGTGAAAGCGGAGACCCTGTGGGGAGGCGAGCAGGCTAACCGCTCAGCCACCGGGGGCGCCTACCAGGCACAAGAGATGTCTTTCAGCAAACGGTAAGTCGTGGTGCATTGCGAGATTTTTAAATGTGTTTGACGTCAGAGTTTTGTGGCTGTAGTGTTACCAGATGGTGGACGGCGTAGGTTATTCCAAAATTGTTTTCTCAGCCATGTTCTAAATTTAGTGTTTCGGATGAAATTTGACTGTGTGCTATCGCCCCTATTGAAAGGTTTGTGAATTTATTTTCGATGTGTGGAATACTCGCTCGGTGCTACGACTTGCCGTGCGATTCTCACCTCTACGCTTGTAGTCATATTTTGGTCGGCGCTAATAAATTCAATAGAGGTCTCTTAATTTATAGTACATTTTACTTCAGGAAGAGGCATAGCTGGGCTGAGCAAGCTGCCCTCTTCCCGACAGCTTGGCGTGTTGTACCTGATGAGCGGAAATATCCAAGACGAGTGTCATTTAATTGGGGAGGCTTACCAGGCCTGAATGGCACCCCTCCCTATACGTCTTTTTAATTGCATATTGTGTAATTTGTTTATGGTAATATTTTATTTATATGTGTACTAGTATGTGTAAGACTTAATTATTTTCACTCGTTAATTTCATGCTTGGTTGCCCATCCCTTGAGTACAGTTTACACCCATCCCTTGAGTACAGTTTACATTATCTTGAGTACAGTTTACATTATCGTGAGTACAGTTTACATTATCTTGAGTACAGTTTACATTATCTTGAAATGAGTTGATTGTCCGTGATAATGGAAGTTCAGGGTATGCAGAAATGAGCGAAGTTAATTATTTTTATTATAAAACATTTTTATGGTCATTAACCTTATAGGTAACTGATGGTCACGGGACAGTGTGACTTTTGAAGCCCATTTGGGTAAATATTATATTGTTTTAAATTATAATGAAATATATTCTTATGGCACTCCATATTATGCAGATGTGGGCAGTATTAGGCTGTTTGCACTTTTGTATATCCTTATCTGCGTTAATTGAATTGGTAACTGTTGGTCATGAGGTGTGACTCACTGAAACCCACTCCGTAAAAATATATTGTATTAGAGTGAAGTGAAACTTGCACATTTTGGTGGAGTAAGGTACAGGAATGGAGACAATCTAGAACGTTGATAATTTTACGAGGTAGCTTCAGGTTAACTTGAAGTGATAACTGTTGGTAACTACTGGCTGCGACTCGCCAGTGACGAAGATCTTTCTGCCATTTATTACGTTTTTAAAGAGCATCATATTGATCAATAAAGGAGTTTAGAATTATAATGTGTAAGCAAATAATTGATTTCGTGGACCTAAGCGCAGTGGTCTTGTTTTGGATAATTATGGAGAATTATCTACAATGTGCCAAATATGTAATAGTTTTCTGAGGTTACTAAAATATTGGCACATTGGTCGATGGCATTTATTAAATTTTTTTCCCAAGTGTTCATGAATTCGCACGCCTTATTGAAGGTGTAATTAAAAGACAAATATATTCTTATATAATGGAGCTGAATTAGCGTGGGCTAAACCTCTATGATTACATATGTGCTGTGCAATAAAAGGCTTTGCACTGCAAGGAAATTTGAATGTGTTTATGGTCTCTCATGGTTATGGTTAATGGTAACCGAGTAATCGAAAGTAATTAAACAAATGGTTGTAAGAGGAGAACACCTTTACTGACCTTTTGACTTTTGCTGGCTTACTAGTGTTTAATGTTAATTATTAAATTGGAATACAGTAATTTATTGGGGCAATTTCTTGCTTACCTAAAAGAAAATTGTACCTGAGTTTATGAAATGTCTAACAGCTATGTGTTTTAAGGTAAATGGCTTTTTATATTAATTATATGTATAAATGGAAGTTGTTTGGGGATCTGTTAATATTCCTTTCTGCCAAGCTGTTTTGATGGTTATAGTATATTTCATTTATATATTTTAATGTCCTTTTTAAATGAAAGAAAGAAATGAGTCTTGATTGTTAGATAATGTTACACTTGTACTTTAAAGTCTTTGGAAATAAATAATAAATAAAGACTGTGACATTTGTATTTCGTGTATAATACTTGTACCGCGGTATGATGCAGTCTCATGGCACATCACATTTTCCGCAAGAAATATGCATACGGTGAACTTGTGATTACTTTTCTCATAAAATTATGTACTGTTTTAAAAACACGTGAAAAATTTGGTAACAAAACCTTTATATGTGGACAGCTTGTCTGCTCACTAGAATAGTTGTAGGGGACAAAAACTTTAAATATGTACTGCCTGTCAGCTCACCGAACCACATCATGCTGACCGGCAACCACAAAGATATCTGTGCTCCCACTCCACCACTCTAACCCTTATCTTTTATTTTCTGTCTACATCAACGGCTAACATTACCATTACTAGCATAGCCATTCACTCATCGGCGAGAGGGAAAATTAGCGCTGTAAATCACTCACCTTGGCAAAGAATTATTCTTATTGGTAGAAACTGACCCCAAACTTTTTCTTGGTAAACTGTGACAATAAAAGGGGAGGAAGTGATACCCATGTAGATATGTACACAGTTAAATTTATTGTGAAAGCTCGATTTCAACTAAAAAAAATGAAATAAAATTATACTGAACTTGTCGACTCGACCGACATTCATCCAACTCTACTTCAAGCTGTAAATATCAAACTCGCTTATCACTGCTAAATATACAACCTTCCTTATATTTTCATATAAGCGTTTTGCCTAGCAGTCATTCTGCATGTCGTTTCGCCTGAAATATTTTCTTTCCTCGAGAGGCTTCACCTAGCATGAGTTTATCCTACTTAGTTTATCCTACTTATGAAGTGTCCGCTACGAGTCTGCCTATCTTGTCGGCTGGTCGCCGGCGAAGCGCTTTTGTTTGTCAATACTACGCAATTTCCTATACTCTAATACTACCTATCATGATATTGTACGTACCTAATTATATTTGAAGATTCCCTACAGTTTGAAGAAAATATGTGTGCCGACGCCGAACGTGAACGATACGTGTTACCGTGGCGATTTTCTGACGCCCGGACACGCACTAACACATTACTGGAAAATGACCGGTGCTAGGCATTTGTGTGTTTACTGGTCTGTCCACTTGGGGCGCCAGTAGTGTTGGACGGCCGGCGGGCGTTCAAAAATGCGTAAAGAGTGCGCTACTGTGCCGGAAACAATGTCGTCACCAGAACATTCAATATTAGTTAAACACATTTTTGTGTTGTATAATTGATAAAGGTGGCGCTGTGTTAACCGGAAACTAAGTGTAATCGGAGGAGTGGCTAAGGCAATAGGATGTTTGTGGGATAGTTCTCCACTGTCGTATTTATTACTGTCCCTCCAGCGGACTGGTCAAGCAGAGAGAGAGCAGGTCGTTAGGGGTGACCAGAACAACACTACAAGAGATGAGATGAGTAAATGTCATTAGGGCCATAAGTCCAGATTTCAGTAGAAATGGGTGTAGTAACCCTGGAAATTTGTAGATAATTTAGAATTTCCTGGTGATTTCTATACTTAGCACTTAAAAATTACTCAGTGTAAAATCATAATGAAAATTTCAAATAGAAAAATTGTCATCTTACAAATGATAATTAATAAAGAAGTTACGGATTCAGGATTGTGTTTATGCGAAGACAGTTAGTCTTTAGCGTTTTAATGATGCATAAAAATATTAAATTATGTGTAGATTTTTGCGGAAAAAATATAATATATACAGAAAATATCAGGTTTTGTAAAATATTTCACTTTGTTAAAGTTCAGAAACTTGTGAAATATTCTTTGCTATTATATATATATATATATATATATACATATATATATATATATATATATATATATATATATATATATTAGATACACCCTTACACGTGCCTAAGATGGAATATAAAACGAAAATAAATTTGAAAGCTTTAAAAACGAATGTTTTCCCTAGTTCTCATAAAATAGGATTTTGAATACCAAATAGAATTTTATTAGGTTACTGTAGTTGTTTTTTTTTTAATAGCCTGCAGAATATTCCAGATATTATGTTTGCAGGCATTTTCTAATCCTGTTTTTAGCCTGAA
Organism: Dryococelus australis; assembly: GCA_029891345.1. Taxonomy (NCBI): domain Eukaryota; kingdom Metazoa; phylum Arthropoda; class Insecta; order Phasmatodea; family Phasmatidae; genus Dryococelus; species Dryococelus australis. Next base: position 331,795,129 of record CM056994.1, read on the forward strand.
AGAAATAATACAAGATTGTCAATTTTGAGAATTATACATATGTATTTTGTTCTCAAGATGTACCAGGAAATTCCCTAGTCCAGTAGATGGGTTGGAATTGTAGAGGTATGTTGTATTTTGTTTTATACTTGTATAATCACGTGGTATTGATGTTTCAATATATACAATTTTCAGAACCTGGTAGTTAGTCTGTCTAACCTTTTTAAGCCATTAGGGATTTTAGATTATGTTGTATACGACTTGGTCGTTGGTTTGTCTTTGCAGAAAGTATGTCCTTGCTTGGTTCTAATCTGAAGGGCTATGCAAGGGCTGCGCATGTCCATTCGTTATTCAATAAGTTGACTGGTGTAAATGAGTTGTGGGTATTTTCGTGGTTTTGGGAATAAGAAAGCATCTCCATTGCAGCTAAAACGAATAAAGATTTTCTTTTTGGGCATACAAAATATAATTACTTATTGATTTCCAAACAAGCAGGTAAATTAATTGAAATAACTATTATGTACTTGTCCATATTTCGTTGACCCGACAGTTGAGTTTCACTCGCTAAAAATATGTTGTTAGATAACAAAATAAATTATTTCGCACTTAGGTTTGGGTAAGTCATCATATTATTCCACAAGAACAAACACTTATTTGTTTAGCTACATGCAAACCAGTGTTTTGATGGCGCAAATAAATATTTCTTTAAAAACAATGGCTGAAATGCCAACTTTTTTTTAATTGTAAAAATTTCGTCATAAAGATGCAACAAAACAGCGGAAGTAGTGCATGATATAATAAGCCTTCGAATTCCTCTTACAGGCCAATTTTAATGTATGCTTTTAGGTGTTACAAATTAGAAATGTTTTTATGAGTGTTGTCGTTAAGCCACCACGACACTTGTTTCATTACCACAGGCTTAATGTTCGGCTACAGTAGCATGTACCAGTTATAACCTAGAGCAATAGCATGGTTCACGTGATATTTGCCCAACATGGCAGATCATAGGGAACTGAGCCCCACTGTGTACACCGTAGGTTTTGTAATCAGTCGTGCACACTCTATGTGAGAGAGATAAACACACATTGTGAGGTTGAGGCAATGGCTGACCTGGTGCTCAGGGCGATCCAAGACGACAGGGAGCATATCCTTGCATTGCGACAATCCTTCCCTGGTAACGTCAAGCTCCTTCTGCAACACGTCTCTCTCCCGAACCGAGGACTCCAGCTGCAGACGCAAATCGCCCAGCTGTTTGCCCAGGTCTGCCATTCCAGTCCGTAGCTGCAAGTACTCCTCGTGGCTCCGCGATTCTGCCAACTGAACACACACAACTTCCATCACATCACGCTCAGCTGTTTGGCCAGGTCTGCCATCTCATCCCGTAGCTGCAAGCACTCCACGTGGCTCCGCGATTCTGCCAACTGAACACACACAACTTCCGTCACATCTCGCCCAGATCTGCCATCTGGGCCCGCAGATCTACATACTCCTCGTGGCTCCATATGTTATCAGTTGGTAACGTTATTTTGGCAGATTTTGGGAATGTGTATGTTATGGGTTGGCCTGGAATGCATGGATGCTTGGGTGTATGTTTAGGTTTATTAGTATGGCAAGGTTTCTCTTGGGTTATATTAGATTTTAAATATAAGTCCACTTGCATCGATAGTCCCTCTGTATATGTGGAGTGGGTGGAGTGTGGGTCCCCCGAAGTGCCGATTGACTCTACTCTAAATAACGTAAGCTTCTGAGGCTGGTGAATAGGGAAGGAGCTGTCACATTTTTCAAAGTGGTTAAAATAACTACAGGCACACTGAAAACAAGCAAGTGTACTCTATCCAGGCTGTGGTAGGTTAGAATTGATCTCTCTTAGCTGCATTAGGTTAGAATTAATCTCTCTTAGCTGCATTAGGTTAGAATTGATCTCTCTTAGCTGCATTAGGTTAGAATTGATCTCTCTTAGCTGCATTAGTTTAGATTTTTTTTTTTCCACGACTGTGTTGGTCGATTTAGTTTTTCTGGAATGTGATAAGTTAGTTTTTTATGTCGGGCTGAAATTTTCTGGTTTTTGGAGTGTCTTAGTAAAGGTATGATTTTTCTGGGCTGTGTCGTTCGATTATACTAGGTCAGGTGTAATTTTTATTTACTGTGGTAAGGTAAGTTTAACGTTTTCTAGAGTGTGGTAGGGTATGTTTTGTGTTTATTCTATATATTAGGTAGGGTTTGATTTTTCAGAACTGTGTAAATTATGCATAAAAGATGTCGTATGTCGACATGGAATATATAAAAAAAATTGTAAGTGCAAGTACTCAAATTAATACATGAATACAAAGAATATTTTAAGTACAATATGAATGAAATTGTTGTAAGTTCTGTACTAGTGAAAACATTCTAAATCCAACAAATATGGCGGTTTCAAGCAAGTGACTTGAGCTCGCCTGGTGATTAAATTATAAATCAAACGAAATTCAAAATAGTAGCCTACACTTCATAGAAAATATATGCGAAATCCAAGATGGTGCACATAGAATAACAAAGTAAGAAATAAATGTGGTGGCCATGGAATTCCATGGAATGAAAGAATTGTGGTGTCGATAACTTGCCTGCTGGCTTAATCGAGAATCAAATCAAACTCCATTTGGTGGGCATGGAGTAAGATACGATTATTAAATCTAAGTTTATGGCCTCGTTTCTAAAGTATAAAAGTGGAGCCAAAGATAGTCGGTAGAATATGATGGCAGCAGTGACATACTCCAAGATTGCAGTGGTGATGTACTCCAAGATTGCAGTGGTGATGTACTCCAAGATTGCAGTGGTGATGTACTCCAAGATTGCAGTGGTGATGTACTCCAAGATGGCAGTGGTGACAAACTAATAAGGCAGCCAGTATTAAGGTGGTGGGCGAAAATAATATGGCAGGTGGAGTGAAGGCTACTAAATCAAGGTGGAATGACAAAGCATAAGATATGGAATCCAAGATGGCGGATGACGAGGTGGAATGAATGAGCATGAGAAAATGAAGTCCAAGATGGAAACAATATGACAATGGCAAAGGTTATCCAAGATGGCGGCAGTGATGTAATCCAAGTTGGCAGACACCGAAGCCTGGAAGCCGGAGCCTGGAGGTTGGCCCAGAACGTATTAAATCCCTCTACTTTTGTAGGTCTTAAGACGATTTAAATTAATGTTTGGCGTAGTTTTCCATTAGAAGAAGCGGAAAATACAAAGTATTGTTGACTGATTAGGCCCATAGTCCCACTAGGCAGCTCTTGTGTAAATTTTTCTCTTATTCATGATGTTTGGTTTTGTAGCTCTTTTTGAATTTGTGACAGTGTGCCTGTAACACAGTCACAAATTTTTGACTACTACACTGCTGAATTATGCGTACTACGAGGAGTATCGGATGGGTTATTTATCACATCTGGCTATGACCCTGTTCGACATCCGGCGGTGCGGGATGGCAGGTTGATGCCTGGCTTCCGCACCGCGATCAGCTGGTCCATCTGGACGAATGCGAGCCCCCCCCCCCCAAACCCTTCCAACTCATCTACGTACCCTCCTCAGCACCCGGTCGGCGTTGCCCGGAGACAGTGTGACGCTTCTACTACGTCATCGGACTTGTAATTTCGCCGGCAAGACTATCAGCGCTACCTTTAAAGATTTTCCTCAACACCTGACATCATGAACTCGTAAGGGTGTGAAAAAAAAAAGGGTGAGGGGGCTAGACAACATATTCTCTGGCCTGAAGACTGCTCGAGAGAGAATATGAGGTAGGCTTTATAGAGCGAACACTTTATAAGAATAATATTTCTTATGGGCGTTAATTATATTTGGGCATTAACTTGTAATTTTATTCAAGGCCAATATTATTCAGTTGTGAAATTTTAGTCGTAATCTTTTTAATCTGTTATAAATTGTTTTTGTAATCTTTTACATTTTTGTTATGGATATTTTTGGGGCATTTTCCAAAAAAAAAAAAAGGGAAAATATATTAGTCCGCAATTATATGGATAAAAAATAAATTAGTGTCCATTGTTCATTTCTCGCAATCGGGGATAATTCGTTTTGTCATTTGTTTCTATGGGATGGGTTTATTTTATTTAAGTTTTCCCTCGTATTTCATATCTGCGCAAAGTTTTAAAGAGTTTGTTAGTCAAAGCATTGGTATGGATGTTATGGATTGAGAAAGATGCATTGGTCACTGTCATGCGGTGGATGGGTTTCCTTCGGGTGCTCCTGCCTCGTGACAAATAATATGATTCACCTACATTATTTTGCACCGACAAGTCAGTAAATTAGTACCAAGTGTTTATTTGAATATTTAAATTAATAATAAATGTCAATCTACTTTGTTTTAATGGATGTTTACACTATTCACTTTGGATTAGGTGGTCGGGGCATTCCCAAAAACCCGACCTAAAATAACGATTGGTGAAAGTCGGCCACCCATTCATAGTAACTAAACGGAAACCGGAATGAAGTCTGCGAGAGTTTTATAGAAAATAAATATGTTAAATATGAGTGTAAGTAATGAAAATATGTCTCTGAATGGTGGTAACCAAATATTTTTAATATGACTGTACTTCATTGTGATTCCATTCATTGTAAATAATGAATTACAGGTAAACCACTCAAAAAGTGCTGGTTTTAAATACCTGTGCTATCCTAAACACAACATATTTTTTTATGTATCAATAATAATTCAAAATAATTGTGCCTCCTATACTCATTAACAGCATAGGAATTTTCAGTTCCCTAAAAATGAAACAGTAGTATGATTTGAATATGAATAAGGTTGATTAATATAAATTTTTTTTTTATTTGATTCGTTAACAAAGCGAATAAAAGAGTAATCTTCAGAGCAAATAATTTTTGTAATACGATTTCTTTAAAAGATAATTTTTTTTTTTCAGGAATTTTTTAAATACAACTTTCCGACGTACCCCGCGCTCATGGGTCACAGTGTTTGACTTAATTCACAGACACTGGACAGCAAACATGCCAATGAATCACATTTGTTTAACTTTCAATGTCTAAACATAAATTTTCCGCATAGCCCTTGTCGACCCTCGCACACCATCTGTTGTTCAAGAAAGGAACTATGTATCCCGTTACCGGAGGCCGCGCGACCAATCTCAACCAGAGTTACCTCTGCTAACACTTTCAACGTTACAAGACGTAACTTATTAGAAAGTTAATAAATAAAGCAAAACAACATTGCATAATTACCACAATAGTTAAATATCGCGCAGTAAATGGGCGCAGCGCAATCCCTGCAATTTACACGTAACTTGATCGATACAAAGAGCCAACCGCGCGGTCATTTGTATTTCATCATTCCTTTCATATTACGTATATCTAAATAGTGCATCGTGTTATCCATTGTTAAAGTATTCGGAATTTAGTTCTCATTTGAATTACAAGTGCTTCGGATTTTTAATGAGTAATATGTGATTTGATGCCGTTGGCGTTGGTGGGACGCTAAGACTTCACCACACCAAATTTCATATATCAAATTTTACGTAATTTAAATATTGATTAAAGTGTGCTGGAATAATTGTTAAATTGCCTATTGAGGGTTTTTAAATGTTTGTCTGCGTATTTCTCTTACGGTAACCATAAAAAGAACTTTATGAAGAATTTCTAAAAACATTATACAAATTATTTCACCAAATTTTTTCAGTTTTTGCTGTATGTTATTAACATGCAATGCACGCTGTGCAATGCATGTTTTATCTCATTCCTATCATTTATCGAGCGAGAGATTTTCTGGTTCGGCGGCGAGTGCAACTCTAACCAGCGTCTCCACACAGACGCTGGTCCCTCCTCAGTCTGAAATCAGCAGGCGTCGGGTCGGGCAGCGTACGTGGCTCGGAGCTGAAGCTTCTTTGCACTTATCACGTAACTGCAATCGAGTTTAAATATTTTGGAACCTTTTAACTATCTTCATCGTGCACCTCCGAGAACGCCTCCCTCCGGAGCAGACTCACAGCCCGTCCGCATAATTCTCACTTCGTATATTGGCTAGTGTGTGGTGGCCCGCTTACTTTTGTTGTATCACAGCACCTTGGGTTCTCAATACAACTGGTATTTTTCTCAAAAAAATGTGTCTTGAGTACAGTTATTCCCTCCTCGTGGGGAGTTTAAGGGCGATGGCCCTACAAACCGTCTATAACCGGCCACGCGTTCCACGATCACGTAAGATGAAGTGTATAATGTGTATTTATTTTTGAAGTGTGTACACCAGTGTTTGGGAAGGTGTGCTGGGGAGGCACGATGCTCCAGCGCGGGAGTGCAGCCTAAGTATCGCGGCACATTCAGCCCCCTGTCTGTACTTGCTCACGCAATATTATTAAGACACGTGGCACAGGGTCTATTTTCCCGGGCTCTTCGACCACGGCCCACCTCAAGTGTCTCGTGCTAATCCGAGTTGATTCCTATATAGGTTAGGTGGCGCCCTCCGGACATTCACACTGAGACCCTGTGACCACCCTGAATAGTGTCAGTTCTGTATATAAAGACCGGTCAACAAGGTGTCTAATCATGAGAAATATTATATTCTGTTATATTTCCGCTAAAATAAAGAGTGTCAGGAATTGATGTATTTTACAATTCGGAAGAGATACGTACGCTTTAACGTAACTACGAAGTACCGGATTCGACCACGGGTCACGTGATACTTTCTCGAGATGCTCAAATTGAACTAGTATTACCTGAAATCTTGTATCCATAAAAAAAAGAACGAAATTCATTTTAGAAGTAATATTAAAAAATATGTATTACGAAATGATTATCACTTACAGTTGAAAACTCACTATAATAACAACATCTGTTACACAATGCAATCTGTAATAATAGAAAATTAAAATCCAATAAGCAATCCATTGATTTCACAACACAGCCCGCTGCATTGCCAAACGTACATCTTTTCAGAAAGATATCACTAAAGATATGAATTTAAGATTACCAAATAAATATGCCTATGAGTAATCACGATAATGATGGTCATGTTGACTGTCTTTAAGGAAGCTCAAGTTAGAGAATAAGGGCCCTGATACTCATTGTAAGTAACTAAAGCACTGATAGGAAAATTAATGTCTGAGACTTGTTACACCCCGAGCCAGTAGTAACTGAACCCATCTTACAGACTCATTTAATGCTTTATAGTAAAATCTTAATCGTTATTATTATTTCATAATAGAATAACAAATCTCTTTTTTTTTACTAAAACCATTAAAAAATCTAAGTTTTATTTATGTGTATAGTCGTGAAAGTGTTCTATATTCTGTATAATTAACTTTTTTTAAAAGAGTTGTAAATGTTTAGCCCAGTTGCTTCAAATTACCTGAAATCGTACAAGTATGCAGAATTCAAGTAATTTAATTTTTCTATATCCACAAACAGGTAGCATTTATTAAGAAGCATGTGTAGGCTGACCTAACCTTTACTATTATATTATCCTATCTTAAGAATACAAAACATGGATTTATTTATCTAAAAACTAATTCCAGGAAAAAATTATATTAAATAATTAATTCATAGAGTAAATCGGATAGGCCTAATTACTGGAATTATAAATAACGAATTTTCCTAATATTAATTACGTTGGCTGGTCGTAAATTACAGCTTTCTTGGTTTAAGCTATTATTATTCAGGTTACCATCAATTTGTGTATTATGTCTAATGCATATCAGATTTATATGCATTTTCGAAAACGAAGTAATTATTTTTTTTTGTTAAACACAAACAATCAAATGTTTTGAAATATTTAGATGCAGTTTGGTAATATAAGGTTAGCAAAAATACGTTGCACACAATATTCCTTCCATGTATGCTGTTTTATAAATTTAAAATGATACATCTTTTTACTAGTTGGCATTCCTCAAGTAATATCCATTAATATTAATTAAAATATGCCATAAATAATGTGAATATAATAAGACTGCTCACGTATTGCACAATGAAAAAAAAAATATGGGCTGTTCGGAAACGCACCCAAAATATCTTGGGAGGTGGTTCCTTGTGTAAAATGGGGAGACTTATGTATTGCAACTTATAGCCTAACCTAACTCGCAGGACCCTTAAAAATAGTGTTAATAACTCGTATTTTCGAAACACATCGAAAACGGCGTTGAATTAAACCACAATTTTCAGAACAATCTTTAGTGTTAATGAGATCTTCAACACATGAAAAACCAGTTTAAAACCGCCCGTCTACACAAAAATTATAGGGGCGGCACCTTCTAATTGCATACAATTGTTTTGCCATTATGGTATTTTGATGCGGTCGTCTTAACCAGTATGTCCTACCTAACAAAAAAAAGTGCTCTTGTTGCAATTGCAAGGACCTAAAGTTTACTTTTAAAACGTACACAAACATGTCAGCATTGATGTTACAATGCCTGGCATGTGGGCAATACTTCATACCCCCGGGGATAAAAACATCATCAACAGATAGTGGTGCGAATAAAGCACAAGTGAAAGCAGACAGAAGGCGTGTGCTGGCTTTATATGCACGTAGGATCGCCGTGTTGAGAACATGTCGAGGTTTAGTGGCAGGAATTGGCCGGCATGAATCTGTTGTACGGTGCGGCAGACAGCTATGGTCTGTGGAGCATGTAATTAGTACCAGCAGAGATACCCCAACCTCCTGGCTCCTCGTCGACGGATATTCGTCGCATTCGACCAAAGCATAAGGGAAACAGGTACATTCGCCATCATATTAAGTATTGTACTGTGCAGTTGTTTGGTACTTTCTGGCTCGGTTGAACTTTTATGCGCGTCTACGTGAGAACACAAGGACAAGGCATGTTAGTTCGTATGCGCAACATACGATTGTGTTGAGTTATTAAATATCCCACGATCGAGGAGCACGCCACGTTTTGAAGAGGATGTGCGACGTATATTTGCTGACAACCCGTAAACTAGTACCCGCATCATTGGTGGAGCAGTTTGAGCGGCCGACCCTATGGTGTGGGATGTTCTGTACGAACACTTTATGAACCCGCATCATTGGTGGAGCAGTTTGAGCGGCCGACCCTATGGTGTGGGATGTTCTGTACGAACACTTTATGCATCCGTATAACGTGCAGCGTGTTCAGGCATTACTCCCGCATGATTTTCCACCTCGAGCAGAATTGGCACAGTGATTCCTGCTATGTGTGGCTGACAACCCCGGCTTTCCACTGAAGATTATGTATACTGACGAGTGCACCTTCAGCCGAGACGGTATATGCTACAATAACATACATTTTATACAATGATACAAATCCCCAGGCCACCGTAAAGTAGAGTCGCTAGCATAGGTTCTCAGTAAAATCTGAGCTGGCATTATCGATATGTACATCATTGGACTGAACACGTTCCCTGGACCTCTAAATTAGCAGATGTACAGTATGTTCGTGCAAGAAATATTTCCAGTGCTACTAGAAGAGGTCCCACTGGCCATCCACAATTCACTGTGGTAAAATTTAAATGACACCCCACCTCACGTCGGACAAAATGTGGCCATGTGAAGTCACACACACACCTGTAACCACTGTGGTGGACCTCATTGTGACCACCATTAATGATGAAAAGGATAGTCCTTGTATGTTAGTCGCTGTGCGCCAGTCTATGATACGATGCTGTACCTTCTGCACAGAAAATGCGGATGGACATTTCGAACACCTGCCGTAGACACCGTGTACCTTAAAGTCACAAACCTGCAGTAATAAAGTTATTACATTTGCTGCTGACAGTTTTTGTTTCTGGCGTATAGTTATGCTGCCAAGAAAGTTGTACAGGTATTGCCTACATACCAGGCATTATAATGCCGCCGCTGGCATCTTTTTGTGCGTTTTACAAGGAAACAGTTGGTCTTGGGCACTTGCAATGAGAGAACCATTTTTGTTAGGTAGGGCGTACTGGTTAAGATTACCATATCAAATTTCCAGGATGGCAAAACAATTGTATGCAATTATAGTGTGGCCAACCGCAATTATTTGTATGCAGGCGGACGGTTTTAGCACTGCTTTTTTTTTTCTCCATATGCTGAAGATCTCGATAACACTAAACACTGATCCGAAAATCGTGATTTAAATCAACGCCGTTTTCGACATGTTGCGAGAGTAAGAATTATAAACTCGATTTTCAAGGGCGGATATCTCCGTTAGCTTTTGTGCTAGGCTATATGTCGTAATTAATATGTCTCCCCATTTTCCCCAAGAAATCACCTCCCGAAATATTTCGGGTGAGATTCCAAACAACCTGTGTATAAGAAACTGGCGGACATATGATGAACTAGATCAACTGGAGGGTGCGTGGAAAATCCTGACAGAATGAAGTAAGGATATAGAATTTTTACTGCTGTACTCACCTTATGACCAGCTTCTTCAGCACGCGTTCTCCAGTATGCAGTATCTTCTGATTCCTGTGCTCCAGCTTCAGGCTGTAAGACAAGAACAATGGCATACTGTAAGATCTGTATGATCATCTAAGTGATAGAATATGTACTAACAATGATAATATTGATTCAAAATACAATATTGTTATTTGTTAATGGGTAGTCGCGGGCTCAGGAGCGGGTAACAGGTGACGTGAATTTGTGGTGAGTGGTTTCAAAAAAGGTTGGTTTAGTGGAATTTATATGATAAGAGCGCCAATTCGACTGAGCAGGGAGACTCTTCTGTAGGGGCGGGCCATTCGCCCGCGTGGCTGCTCCTGGACTCATTCCGCACCATCGATGACTTACTGTTGAAGGATGAACCCTCTTGAGAGGCAATTACACTACCCCAATGGCTCTGATGTGTTCGCAACCAGCACGGAAATAAAAGGCACGTGGCTGATGGAACAAACTACATTGTTGACACGATCGCGGCAATTTTTTGCCAGCGGGACTTGGGGGTGGTGCTGCCTCTGGGTGACGAACGTTAATATAAAGTTCCATACAAGGTAACTGACTATTGAAGCTACGTGGTTATTGGTGTAAACGGTGAAGGCCCAGAGGCACACGACGTATGACCATCCCCCCCCCCCCTTCCCGTTAGCGCTAGCGACAAAACTGAAGGAAATAGCGTAGCATTACCAAGAGCTCAGCCCTAATGAGGGCGAGAGACACAAGAAAAATCAGAACACTGATAATAAAAATAATTAAACTGACATATCCTAACCTTAACTACACAGCATATGAACACTTACTGATTGGTTTAAATGAATAAATTACAATCAAAAGTACAATGAATTGGCATTATATCTTGTTTGCAGCGTATTTTGGAAAGGCTTTGGAGTTATTTCGCTTAATCCGTTGCTTTTTCTATTGTGGTTTGAAACACAACTGACACTGAATAAAAATATAAATAAAATAACTTACACCCTGAAATTCGTATATTGTACGTTTCCTTTGGGTGGCTCGAGCTGGGCGAGTCCACTTCACCCCAGGAGGGGTGTAGGTATCCATGCCTCAATGGCTGTAAAACAATGGAAACTTTGCGTTAAGACTATTTTAGAAGGAGTGACAAATGGTATCACACTCTCAAAAATAGGCCTAGCTTGGTGTCACACTCGCATTGGCCGCACATGCACACATTGGGAAGTAACACTTGTAGATGGCGCGAGTGAAGGCGGTTACTGGAACTCTGGATCCGTTGTGGCACCTTCACTGCATTCATTTCCCCAGAGTCAACATTACTGGAAGGGGAGGGTGTTATTTTTTGTTAGTGGTCAGCCGAATTATCATGCCCTCAAAAGTTGCCTCTTGAGGTCCTTAATGTGGGGCGGTCACCTAACTCCGGCAGTACCACAGACATCGTTCAGATGGGTGCACTTCTTGCACACCGCGTCCGAGGCAGCAGTCGTAGAAGTGTAACCTCCACTTTCGGGTCGACTTACCTCAGTAGATGGCATGTCATAGCTGCGCAGGTGTAACGGGACGAACGGGCTAAGGGAGAGGGATCCGGAATGTATATACACCCATTGGCAGCCGGCGTCGTCTCCGCATTTGACCGAGCCACTCATAATTCCGCAACTCCGAACTTTTTAGTTGAAATTATTACATGCAAGAATAAAACACTGCACTGAGATGTTTTTAAGAAAATGTACGTAGAGGATAACAGTTTTCTGAAAGTAGGGTCTGAGCCGCTGCAAGGTGTGCAGAGCACTCCTCGTGACTATCGATATTAGTTCACTACTACGCCGACGTTCGTTCTCGATTCCCCTACTTCTGCTTTCTCCTTCCCTTCTCTTTGGATCCCGCACCTTTCCACGCATGCACGGTAGACATCTTACGCCCTATTAAATAGTAGTTTTAAGCTGGTGCTCGGTCTCATGCCGGGCTCTTGACTCTGTCTATTGAACTTGGCCCCTGTTCCTATTAGGTCAGCCCTTGCTCATGGCCACCTCGATGTTTGGACGTCGTCGACTTGGGTCATCGCCACGCCACGTCTGTCACCTCTGTGGCAATCATCATGTTAGCTTAAATTTTCTACGATTGTCGTAGGGCAATTCGCAGGTGGATTGCAGTTTCAGTGTTTTAATGTGTTTATTGATTGGTGTAGTGTTGGGCTAGTTCACACTGAATAGGGTTGCGCACTTTCCGTTTGCATTCTAAATTTGGTCTTCGTTGCCTAGTCGAAATTCGGTTTGTTATAATCTTGCACGGAAAATATGTGTGGATCCCAACAGAGTAATATGAATGTATTTCGTATATTTTAATATTTCATTAATGTTAATTTTGCAGTGGCTAGCTGTGTGCGAGTTGTCACAAAGTTGCCCGTTTGAATTGGTGAATGGTACTGCACCTGCTCGCGTAATTTAGTTGTCAAAGTTTGTGATAACCCACCTGCAAATACTTTTACATTTTTGCTTATATATTACCTGCGTTTATTTCAAATGTGACTTTTGAATTTTTATATTAATGTTTTAACGTGTTTGCATATTTTTAAGTCCACAATGCTTTGATAGACTTCATCCGAGTGCCCTCACAGATTTTCGGTCTATATTTTAAAGCAATATTCAAATTCATTTTGAGTTTTAATTGAGACATAATTTTTCTCTTTTGGTCTCAGCTTGTACTTGTATGCCAAGCCTTTTAGTACTCTTTGCATTTTACAAGGTGTATTATTAATATATTTTAAATTGAAATGTTTCCCATGCAGTATCGTGCTTTGTGAAATTGCTCAGATCCCATATGAATATTTTTAACGCATGATTAATTCATTGTAACTTTATTGCAAGTTCACACTGCACCACTTGTTGCATAACATGCTCACTAGTTAAATTTCTATTTAGTACCTTGTTTTCTATCTCACCTTAGCTTAGGTAATAGGGAACGGGGAAGATATCGCCCACTGCATGCATAAAGGAACCACCTCAGACCTCACAGCATTGCTGAACGGGAATCAAACCCGGGTATTCCATAATACGAGTGCAGTCAAGTTATTGCGTCCCTCCGCTCGGTAACACCTAACTTGGATTTTATCGAAGGTGTTTCTTAGTATTTACTAAGGTATTATATTTTAAAATATGTATTAAACGTTAGTTTTTTCCTTCTTATCACATGTGACGTATCTGGAAATCAACCATCTGGTAAGATGGTTAGACAGTCCTTTTTTGAATATATTCTGGCCAGAATTGTGGATAAATTGTGCTCTCTCATGGTGGCAATTTCATCGTCATTCAGCAAAGGGTTTATACAAATATTTCACTATATATATATATATATATATATATATATATATATATATATATATATATTATATATTAATATGTGCTCATTTCTGTGATAGTGGTTGTTATGAAAATGCGAGAAAAACTTAGCTATACGTTTCTAACAGAGTAAATAAGTTTCATTTTTAATTGAAAAGGAAATAATACAACCAAACTAAAAGTTTTGATTAAGGAGCCATAAAAATAATTTATGCACTTACAGAGACATAACTAAAAACATGATAAAATGAATCAGAACTGTAGATGAAGTACAACAATGTGACTGCGCACAAACGAAGCAACATTAATGATAGTTAAATGTAATGATTTACACCAAGAATCTGCACAATTTACATTAGTTACAATGAGGTGAGCATACATGCTGTATTGCCAAATATATATTTGTGTTGATACTATGACGTTGTGACCTCGTACCTTAAGCAATCTGGTCTCTTGTCCTCCCTTGACTGAGCTGAATACATGTCGTTTGTGCACTTCCAGTAGCAGGTTATGTATTTCCCTGCAACATAGCACACACAATACAACACCACATACTCTCATTTTAACACATCACACTCTCACTGCAGCACCAAACACTCCCACTGCACTCCAACAATGGACACACTCACTACAACATCGCACAATCACTGCACTGCAACACTGCACACACTATCTGCACCATCGCCACTCTTACTGAACTGCACCACTGCACACACTCATTGAAACACCACACTCTCATTAAAACACCACACTCTCTCACTGCACTACTGCACACTCTCACTGCACTGCAACACTGCACACACTCAGTGCAACACCGCACACTCTCACTGCACATTCCCACTGCACAACAATGCACACACTCACTGCAACATCGCACACTCTCACTGCACTTCAACACTGCTCACACTCACTGCAACAACCCACACTCTCACTGTATCACTGCACATTCCCACTGCACTACAACAATGCACACACTCTCTTCACCATGGCACACTCTCACTGCCCACTGAGAAGTAAGCTCTTTCTTTGCTTTATAAAAACAATGTTTTATCTAATACATCAGTACAGCACAGCATCACGAGTCAAAGATTGGAGGTAAGTTGTTGAAAATGTCTCATAACATAATAAATATTTATTTAATTCATCTGTAATAAATATAGTATTACTGTCTGAAATTGTTTAAGGCTATGGAAAGGTCACCTAGCAGAGTATTTTTCCGATACATAAAATCAATATTCGAAATTGAAATGGTTAATATATTTATATTGATGTGGATTGATTTCTTGGCAGAATATTTGAATACTGGTAACTATCTAATACCGTTGGGATTGATAGAGTCTATAGTTCACGATTTAAAATTTGCTTTTGAAAACATGAAACCATTCGTGGTTATAGTGATGTTTTGTAAAGAATAAGTATGCTGAAGGAAAATCACAGAGTTATTATATTGAAATTCACGAAAAAATTAGCATGATTTTCCTAGCTAGTACAGTTTTAAAAACCAAATTTTTTGTTCATAAAATTAAAAATAAATTGCAAGCCAATACAATTATGACAACAGGTGGTTATAAAATGTTACCCTTGCGAATTACAATTCAGCTCGTAGAGAAGGATGAAATATTTCAGAGGAAGCATATTTTTTTGGCAATTGCACTTTGTTCCTTAACAGTATTTTGATTATTTGTCAAATGCACTTTGTAGTTAACAGTACTTTGATTTCTGCCAATACCTCCACATCTGTTTGTTTTTCTCAAGTTATTACCAACTGTTGCAACTGTATATGCAATTTCTTTGTTTGTACACAGTGTAAAAGAATGGCGTATTGTAACATCGGAGTTGCGTAGGGAAGTGGAAACTGAAACGAAAATATACAGGTCATTTTTTGTTATAGTCAAACATTTAGTCTCCCTGGGTAAGAGGCTCTTTCCTCTGCCCTGGGTGTTTCTCTCATTTAAGTGCTGGCTCGCTCCTCTTCTCTGGGTCTTTATGCCTTTTTCTTTAGCAGCTAACTCTTCCCTAGGATTTTGCTCTCTGTTGGGGTTGTGGCACTCTCTTCTCCCCTGGACGTGGCTCCGTTTTTAGTTGCAGCTCTCTCCTCTTCCCTGGATCTTGCTATGTTTTGCATATTGGCTCACTCCACTTTCCTGGATCTTGTTCTGGCTCCCATTTGGGAAGCAGCCTACTTCTCTTCCCTAGGTCGTTCTACAATTTGCATAGTAGCTCACTGTTTTCCCTATGCCTTACTTGCTTTTCGGTAACACCTCGCTTATTCCCTGGGTCTTACTTCCTTTTGGGTAGAAGCTCACTCCTCTTCCCTGGGTCTTGCTCCCCTTTAGATAGAAGCTCACTCCTGTTACCTGGGTATTGCTTTCTTTGGGTTAGCAACTCTCTTTCTTCCCTGGGTATTGATCTCATTAGGGGTAGCAAACAAATCCTATTCCCCAGCCTCGCTTCCTTCTGGATAGCCACTCACTGCTCTCCTTTCGTGCCGCTTTGATGGCACCCACTTTCCTATTTTTGTATTTCATTAGTTTCCAAACTTGTATTCCTTTTCTAGGAATTATTTCGTTTGTTTATTAGGCAAAACTTCGGCGTTCAGTTCCAGCATTTAACCCTTGCTTTAATTTCTTGGGAAGTAATGCTGTTAGTTCTGAATCACCGGTAAGTTCTCGTAGTCACTGTTACTGTGACACAATTTTGTTTATGTATTTATTTATGTAAATCAATATTGTTTACTGTTTCATTGTTTTTTTTATCTTTGTGCAAAATTTGTCAGAGGCAAATTACTTTGACTTTCGTCAAAACTTTGTTTTACGAAACAAATTTGTATGCTTTTATCACTAATCCTAATGTCACAGAATCATTAATTAATTTTTTTTTGGTGCTACCTAGTGCTAATTGCCATTTCTTTACCTTTAAAAATTTTATATTTACTGGTGAATTCTTTAGTCTAAAGAATTTTCTTTAATCTTTCTTGGAGAAACGAATTGTCAGGGTTAATGCCAGTCAGGATGTCAATAGTTGTATGCTATCGCTAAAAATGTGACATGTTTAGTTACAACTCGTTATTAAAAAATTTATTGCATTTTAAATTTTGCTAACTAAACATACTGCTCTTATAATATAATTTTAGACAAAATGTAATTTTGTAATTAATTTTTAAATAACCACGAAATGTTACATATCGATTACATCGCTGATTTTCTGAATCGATACCAACCTATAAGGTCTTCCAGGAGTGACCATTTCCTTCTTCGTCTCGTACATAACGTGACTTTTTGTGATTATTTGGTTTTTCCTTGTACTTCACTATTATGTGGTAGTTTCTTAATTTTTTTCTGCCACATTTAAGTGTTTTTTCGTGGCATATTTTGTTCGTTGCCGATTGTTCATGTTTTTGTTCGGTGGCTCGTGCTTGTATTTTTAAACTGTTGTTCAGCAGTCCACTAGCCTGCCACAAGGTTGCGACTTTGATTTTTGTAGTCATCCATCTTCGTGTTGGGGTGTCGCATCCCATTCTTGGAATTCTACTACGGATTTCATGATGGAATAAGTTCCAGCCACTCCCGAAACGTCCCGAATTGGGACGAGTTCTAGATCCATGAATCATCAGGGCAAATGAATGTGCATGGGCAGTTACTAACACCCTTGAATTGACTTCCAAATTTTAAGCTGCTTCCCTTGTTTTAGTGATTATAAATTTTTGGAAAAGTATTTGTTTAACAAAAATCAGAGAATTTAGAATTTAAAAAAATAAAAGAAAAGAAAAGGGAGGAAAAAATTTAAAAAATTAAATCATGTAAAATTTTGTGTCTGTGGAATGTTAAAGTATGTTGGCAAGATGGCAATTACAAGTAGCCTAATGAATAAGCAAATACTTTAAATGTTGTTTCACCGGATCCCAGTAATTAGCACAAAACAACAATTATGAAAGAACAATATTTTAGCAAAAATATAAAAATATATACGAAAATTATTAAAGCAAATAGTAAATATATAACTTGTGTGATGCAATTACCAAAATATATTGATGTATAATTGTTTATTGATCATAGTTCAGTTATATTTTATTGATTTGTTGTTCCTTTCTGAAAATAAAAGGTTGAGTCAGAATAATTTTTAAGATATCACTCGATTCAGGCATACTTTCATTCAACAATTAATTTAGTTACCTCTGTAGGCCCAATGGTATCCTATTTTGAATCTCTTGTGTCTATCGTAATAATATTTTTATGGCGAGTGTTTCAACAATTATGCTCATAGCTGGTGTTAAAAAAGTCGTATTGAACTGCTGAACTTAACTAGGGTTAGGCCTTTCTCTGCTTCTATTAACCTTAGTGATGCACACTCTAAACAACCAGATCTGTGGGGTTTTCGGTTTGTAGTGGCGATGGGGAAGGGGGGGAGGGGGCAGTATTCACTGCAGCTCTTCTACCCTTTTGAGTGATTTGCTCCTACAACTGCTACGAAGTTGGTAGCAGCAGCTGTTGGTTGTGCACCGGTGTGCATACATGGCCATGCTTTCTGCATGTTTACACCTGTTCTCTAGTGTGTCCCTGGGGATTCGCACGTCCGACATGGAAATTTGGCACACAAACATTGTGGGTTTTTAAGGTTATGTCGTAATTTTGTTTGTGTACCCATTTAAGTGTTGAATGTTAGTGTGTCATTTTTTGCGTGAGTTTATTTATAGTTATTTTAGCTGTTCCCTTTTTGTGTCACTTGGGTAGTGTGCATCGTCATGGCCTAAGTATCTCCTCAAGAAAGAGCTCCAGTACGAGTGTATTATTAGGGGTATGTAGCCCCCAGAACAAATGGCCATGGCATCCAGAAGTGCCTTGCATGCGGCACTCAATACTGACACCCCTTTGGACTTTGAATTCTTGTCCACCATCAATGTTGATAGCAAGAACTGTGTGTGTACTTAAAAAATAATTTCCCTTCAGGAAATATCGGAGAATTTAGACGAGGACCCCAGTCCCATAAAATACCTCCGTTTTAAGAATCGCCTGACCCATTTGAAAAATAGTGCTAATAATTTATTGACTTTATGTTCTGACCAGCTCTCAGAAATTCAGGCACAAACCTTGTTTGAGGCTGTTTGTACTTTATTTTATAAATGATTTACAGAAATAGTTTTGGCTTACAAGTAAGAAAAAATACAGTTCCTATTCAACAACCCTTAATTACATACTTTTATTTCGAACTGAACAGAAACTTGTAGAACTTACTGTAATTTTTTCAGAAGAGCTTCTTTTCCTTCATTTTTAGCAAGGCGAAGTTTCTCCAATTCCGCACTAAACTGAGACAATGCATTTCCGATGGCCGGATCGTCAACAACAAATTCCTGAAAAACGTTCAAATCAGAAACAAATATCAAATGGAGTTACATGTAGGTTGTCGAAACAGAGGCACAAGCATATCAAATCAAGTATAAGAATGCGGATGAGGGAACAAGTTGGTAGATAGAAATGTATGACATTGGCCCAGGATTCATGAGGAGGAGCTAGGAGCTATCCGCAATCTTGATTTATGTCACTTCCAGGGTGGTCATGTTTGTCGGAGCTGTCTGCCATGATGTTTAGTGTCAGCCCTGGCTCGTGGCTGGTGGCCAAGTTGAAATTTTTCTCCCCACTTCTCTCCCCTACAACCCGTAAGTGTAAAAATTATTTCAATCAAACATTTTTAGTGACTTCCCACCAGCAGCCACACCTCAGTCATATAAACATTTCTGAAATATTTCATATTTAGTATTTTTACATATTTTTCAATATCAAAATTAGATAATGGGGATATATCTCAGGTTTTTTTATCTCATTTTTTTTGCAGCAAATGCACTTCCTGATTTGTTCAACAGAATTATAAATTGCACTAGCTCCTCCAGCTAAAGCTCCAGGTACAGCTAAAATTGGAATTACAAATTTCCAAAAACCAACATTATATAAACCATTTCCAAATTTTTCTTTTAATATTTTTTTGATTATTGGTATTGACAAAGTTAATTTGAGACCTTTACCTTCTTTAAATTTGTTTATTTTTTCTCTCAAGTTGATCTTTTGTTAGAATTTTATCTATACCCACATATCTTAATTGATGGATGGGTATTTCGAAAGTTATGTTTGTTATATTCATTTACAAAGAAAAAAATTAATAATTTAATAAATTTTAATACCCCAACCAAATTTTCTTTTTGTAAACATAGTTGAAGCAACAGCTGCAAAAGCAATTGTTTCACCAATTGGAGTATTTTTGTCTAACATAATTTCTTTTGCTTCTTTTTGTAAAATTTTGTTAGCTTCATGTCTAGATTCCAAATCTTTATGATCACTATAAGCAATATCATTATGTTTCCACACTTAATAGAATTTATTTATTCCATTGTCTATTTTATCCAATATTTTGTTTAATTTTGTAAATGGTCCAAAATAATTATAGCCTGGAAAATGCATTTCAGGCAAATTTAAGTTGTTTGAAGCCCAATTTATTATTCCTCGACCATGATGCTCAGAATTCCAAAAAGAACGTGGAATTACATTTCAAACTCTTATAAGATATCGAATTCATTTTGGATTGTTAATAACAAATTCATAAAACTTACTGTTCAATATATTCATTATACTTTTTCGTTGTAATAGCTGTTATTTCCAACATTTACTTCACCATGAATAACTAACAATCTATCGATACATTTTCTAACATCTGCCCATCCAAACATATTCTTTTGGGAAAATATTGTATTTTTTGTGCTTTCTCCAGATCGAGTTCTTGGAAAAATCATTCTTACAAGTGTGTTTGGCTCTGATCTTGATTATTTTATATAATTATCATAAATTTGTTTAATTATATTTTTGTACTTCCAACTTTTATTTTGGTTTACATTCATTTTTGGATTATATTCTTGGAATGCGGCATTGGTTAATAAAGTAACATCTCTGTAATTTTTTAAGTGATTATCTGTGTATTCATCTTCACAATCTGATTGTTTTTTGTTAACAAATTAGAAAGCCCTTCGGTTAATACATATTCTGTTAATTTATATTTTCTTCGTCCGTAACATCTTGTATCATTACTTTTCTGTCCCTAATGTAAAAATTATGCTCATTTCCTCATAAACCATATTATGTTTTAATAATATTAATTCTTTTTGAAATTTATTTTCCGACGTTTATAATAGAATCACAACATGTCAAATTTTTAATGGGCACAATCTCCACTGTGTCTTCCAAATTAGAAGATTTGTGTTCTGGAAATAATTCTCTTTCAAGTGATGTTTCTTCTGGTGTTGGTGGATAATCTAAATTTTTTACTGCTATTGTAACTAGCGTCGTTAGTAAATATTTATTTTCTTCACTTGTTATACTTTTTTTTTGCCAATATTATGTAATTCGTCAACTAAAGGTAGATATTTCTTTTTTTTTTACATTCTGCTTATTGATTCTTTTTTTTTATAATTTCTGTATTTTTCAATGAGTAATTTAACTCGAGAAACTTATTTCGATGAATCTTTCATTTATATATAATTTCTTGTCTTATAAATGAGTTATAAAAGTATTGAAAGTTTTGATAGACAAACTTTTCCTCCAATAGATCAACTAGGGGGAATTGAAATACTTACAGTAGGGCGTGGGAGTTTCATTCCACCTTTGTCAATCCTAGTACCATAAGATTAACCTGGGAAGTAGGAGGAGGGGGGATTTTCATTTCACTTTCCTCCTCCTCACCGTACTCCACTCATAGCTCCGCAGAGTTCCCAACCAACACCACAAACACCATCACAGTTAGCTCCACACTCGGCTCTGCATGCTCCAACCCCTTCACCTACATACACCTCTATCCCCCCGCCCCATATGCCTTCACAATAAGCTATACTGGGATTATCTACACCTGAGGTCTGATATAGTAACACACCTCTCCACCCTTTCACATACCTACACGCGGCCCCTCATCATCCTCCTCAGATAAGGTTAACACTCTCACCGCACCTCCCCCATACATTCCTTCCTGGCAAGATAGGATGTCTTCAGTTCCAAACTTGAAAGATAAGCAGCACTGCTGCAGCCATCGGCCGCGATATTAGTTGTAGAGTTCAACACCAGGAGCGCTGATGTCTCTTGATACCGTCATCAGCTGGTAGGTAGCGCACAAGAATTTTATATTCCTATAGGTAATGCATTATATTTTCCAAATGATGCTTATATTTTAGAAGAATATAGGCTACAAAAAGTGATTAAGTTGGAGATGAGGTAAAATATGCAGAATTACATACTATGGATGATAGTTCTAACTTTTTTCCTTTACAAATTTCTAGAGTTGAAATCTCAAAATATTGGCATATTATTGAAGCTGTTGATAATCCAGGAATAACATCAACAATGATGAATAATTTATTAAGATCACCAAGTGAGCAAAATTATTTAGAATTTACTGGTGTTTATAATAATTATTAAGTAAAATCTGTTCATAGCCATAAAACTAATGAAATATTCTATCCACTGAAATATTTGTTTGGTTTTATTCTTGATAACAATGAAATTTACTGGAAAGGTGGTTATAAAATTACTTTTTTTTTTTTTTTTTTTCGTAATTCATCGGAAAACAATTGTTTATTTGTCTATGAAACATAGAATGCAGATGGTGATGTTCAGGAAAGTTATGCCAATCAAGGTGGAATTGATATTGTAAAATTGGAAATTATGTGACCTATTGTTGAATACGAATCTAATACAGCTATTGCTATTAAAGAAAAAATATACTAAAACCCTAAGTTGCACATTAGTTTTAATTGTTGGCAATTTTTGAAAAAGAAGTTCCTGCTGGATCAACTGTTTTTAACTTTGATATAAAGGATCAATTTAATAATTTATAATTTGACATGCCCAATTTTGTAATCGTAGGTTTTTAAACTAATAGAAAAATTCGCGCTCAACAATACATTGCCACTGGAAAAATGAACATTTTGACATATTGCTGCTACAATTCAACTTATTTATACCAAATTGTGTACACCATAAATGTTACAGAAGGCCATGTCTACTTACATGATTTAAGTGGGTCAGACATCAATATTTTAAATGATGACTTCATAAATAATTTAGTTAAGTTTGCCACATGCATTAAACATTATGTGGGAATGTCAATTTTGAACATATCATAAGAACCATTATATTAATTCCATTATAAAGTGATGAAAGTCAGATATGGAGATTAAATTGAATTGTGCTTTCAAGATACTGACTCGTACTTTAATAACATAAAAACACAGGATTTTTATGATGACATGAATTCTATGTTAGATAAATTTAACACAAGTGATTATCCAAATGACAATGTACATAACATGCCTCAAATAAATAAAAAAGATTTTAGGTAAAATAAAAAATGAATGTAATGGCAAAATTATTAAAGAATTTGTTGGTTTAAGAGCAAAAAGTATGCAAATGATGTGAAAAAATGTGTAGGTAACAACAGAATTACGTTTGACGATTATAAGAAATGCGTGATTGATAAAAAATTACAATAGAGAACAATGAACTTAATAAGGAGCAAGAAACATAAAATATATACAATCGAAGTTAATAAAATTGCATTAAGTCATTGTGATAACAAAATGATAATACTACAAAATAAAATATATGCTTTATCATATGGATATTGAAACATTTAATTTTATTAATGAGCGATGGAATGGTATTTTTCATCCTACCTATTTATGGAAGAAAAGTTGTATATTTTTAACAACTTTAATTTCTAAAACAATTTCAATATCAGTACCATCAAAATCAATCAGTTTACCATATTTATCCCTAATTTCTAAGACAATATAATTTAAATGTTCATTATTTATTTTATATAAAAAATAGGTTATGCGAGCTCATAACTTATACAATCTCTAAAACCAAACATAGTTTTTTGTGGAAAACTAGCAATTATACCTGTTTCTAATTGATTAGACTTGTCCTACTTTATGAATATTCAATATGTCAGATTACAATGAACATTTATTGTTTTAAATGAATTAAAATTAGGTAATTTAGTACCTATGACAATTTTGTCTTTTTGAATTGTCATATTTCTTTCAAAACCAAGTTTTATCAGATAAACAATCATCAAATTTAATATCAAACTTAGATTTAATCGATATTCTGTTTTTTTTTTACATTGTCTGCTCCCAATTCAAGGTTATTTGTTGAAAATTGATCAATTGAATTTATAGCTTCTTTTAAAGATTCAACATCATATTGGCCTCTAGAAATTGTGATTATTTCATTTTTATCAAAAACAGCACTAATTTTTTCAATTGTTGTTACAGTATTGTTGTCTATATTTTGTGTTAAATATTTTGTATAGAAACTAAAAACTGCAATAGATTTATCTTTATGAATGATATCATAGTGAAGTTTCTTCTTTGGTACAGAAGTATTATTTGTTAACTTAAAAACTTTATGCTCCATTTATTACAAAAATTATTATATTAAATGAAAAAAGTCGACTGGAGTGTTGGTGTTTTTATTACCGAAGGGGATGCTAATAGAAAAAATAATGGTGAACTTTTGCCTGAGAATATAAGATCCAGTATCGATGGGGCCAATAAGTCTGAGAAAACAACTTGATGATTAATTTTATTTATAAGTCAGGATGGCTACATATTAATAAATTGTATGTTTTCTCAAAATGTTTAAATCAATCCAAATACATTTAGTTACAAGATGACTTTGATATAATATCCAACAAGTTTGATGGAAAGATGACTTATTTTTTAAATAGCAATGGTAAAATTATTCCACTAGACCATTGTGAAAATAATTCTCTAGTCATTTTCGATGATGTTGGCTTAGAAAATCAAGATATTATCTATGAGTACTTAACTATGGGAAGGCATAAAAATGTTGGTGTATTTTATTTGGCACAGACTTATTCAAAAGTACCTAAACAATTGGTAAGAGATAATTTTTTTTTTGTATATTTAGACAAGATAACAGATTTAAACACAATTATATAATGATTATGTTGATGGTGATATGTCTTATGAAGAATTTAAAGAGGTCTGTGCAAAATGCTGGAATGAAGATTATGGTTTTATCACAATAGATTTGAGTAGAAAAATTAAGGAAGGAAATTTCAGAAATCAAATAAATTTTTTTTAAATATTTTAACTTTCTGTCTCTCTCTCTCTCTCTCTCTCTTTTTCTCTCTCTCTCTCTCTCTGTCTCTCTTGTGAATTGTATATGAGAATTCTTCATCTTTTTCCTGACTGATCATGCTATCTACTGTCGACAGTAAAAAAGTAATCTTACTATGCACTCTGCCTTGACACAAGTTTTCCTTGTTCTGACCACAGCGAGCTCACATTATGACAGGAAGAAACTTATCGCGATTGCGCTATCTACTCGCGCTGCGATGAACAGTTGGCGAGGCACTGCAAGAGGCTTTCCAGCTATATCCTTGCTCATCTTGTCATGGAATCTCGGCGACAAAATGCTCGACTTCCAACTCGAGATTCGGGGTTCGACTCCGAGTGGAGAGGATAATTTAATAGTGTGAAAAGGCGCCCACACTATTAAATTATCATCCAAGGTGCTCGAAATGTGAGATAAAAACCCATTTCATTGCTCTAGCTCATAGAGCAATGTATAAGTATTGATGCAAATAAATGGTACTTCTGAATCTTCAACCAAACAATTATATTTATGCTATACTGTAGTACATCAGATGTGTAGGGTGGAGTGATTCATATAGTGGAATGTGCCCCACTATATGAATTGGGAGTACCATAAAATAAATAAATAAATAAAAATAAAAACCCAACCGTCTCTCTACTTAAAAAATAAAAAAAGATAGGCCAGCCGAGTGGAGAGGTGATTGGGTTTCTCCATTGGAGTATGCAGGTACTAATAAAGGCTGGAAACATTTGGTCATTGGCATGATAGAGATTTCTGTAAAGCCAAAAAAAAAATCCCTAGCATAATGGAAATATCTGTAAACAATTTGTCGTTTTTAAGGATGTTGAATTTTTGTGGGGGCACTGAATTGCATACCTCCTTTAGAGAAGTTGAATTTTTTGTGGGTCCCAAATAGTTCACATTCAAAGGTAATAAAAAATCAAGTATATTTAACAATGATTATACTTCTTACAATTTCCTAAAAAAAATTTGTTTATAAATGAGGGTTTACATAATTATTCTCACTATCAAAAATATAAATTTTGCACTGTCCAAAAAAGAGAATCGAACAGAATGTATCATTAACTTTTAAAATTAATATGGGCATCTAGAGGGCGATGCAAATTCACTTTCAAAAATTGATACTGAAAAGTTCGAAAATTCTTTAAGAATATTTCAAGAATACCTTAACATTTCTTCACTTGATGGTAAAATCAATGAAGAAATTATTGATTTAATCAATAAACAAAGATGTTGTATTAAGGATGAGATACTTGTTGACCTTTCATTAATCACAAAAATGGAACAAAATTATCTTAAAATTGCATTTTGCATATAAAAATAATTCAATTAAAAAGTTAGCTAAGGAGGCTTTCTGCATTTGGCAAAAACACACAAACTTGAAATTTGTTTATGATCTTACAAACAAGATCAACATAATAATACGAGATTATGTGGAATATGTCCTTACACATTATTTCTACTTGGAAATGCACTAGCTCAAGCATTTTTTCCAAATCAAAAAATGGTCTTGTTGAAATTCATATCAATAAACAGGAACATTGGTATAATAGAGGGAGAAACACTCCCGAAAATAAAGTTCATTTACTAGCAGTTTTGATCCATGAAATTGGTTGTGCATTAGGTTTTCAACATAAAAATTAATAAAAATGTGAACATGTATCCAATTCTTAATAATGATTTGTTTGATATGCAACCAGATGACATTCAAAACATTCAAAACTTTTATGGCCCACGCCAACAAAATAATTTTAATGACAATTAACGAATTGATTTGTGTAAAAACAAATACACAAAAACATTTGTAATTATTGATGGTGAATTGTATATTTTGTGCAATAAAAATGTTTGGACCAGTAGTTTGAATGACAAGAAAATGATTAATAATCCATTTTTGATAACAGAATGACTTGAGTTTTTACCAAGTGATTTTAACGATTTTTTATATACCAGAGGACTTCGAATGAGTTAGTTCTGTTTGTTGACAACAAAATTTATATGGTTTATAATCCTAGTTATCGTCCTATTAACGGATATCCGAAAATATTTTTTTATTCGGATTAAGAGATGAATCTAAAATAAATGCTGTTTTAATTCATATTCAGGAAAAACATTTATCTCCTTTGAAAAAGTTTATTATGTAGAAATAGACTAATGTAGTTTCCGAAAAAAGAGACTGGTTTGATTAGCGATAAATTTCCTAATTTACCTACTATCATAGCGTCTACTTTTAGACAAACAAATGGTTTACTGTATTTATTTACCAACGAAACTTTCGGCGAATATGATGAATTTACAAAGAAATTGACTAGAGTAGGTAAAAACAGCATTTCCTTGTTTGGTAAAAAGTGTGAATATTATAAAGACATTATAAATAAAATTAAATATATTGTTAATGATTTAGAAAGTTTAACTCCTTAATATATATATTCTTTAATAATATTTTTTTAAATATTTAATTTTATTATTAAAAAAGAATACTAGTCAAAATACTTATTACTACTCGCCAATTTCACTTGCATATAATTTCGCATATAAAAATGGAGTAAATTCTAGACATAATTAATAATAAACTCATTTACAATTGTAAATGAGTTTTTTATGATTATTGGTGAGAATAATAATCCTTGGTTTAAAGCCAAAGATGTTGCTGATGTATTAAAATGCAAAGATACTCATAAAGCAATTAATGATCATATTAGAAAAAAAACATAGGCAATTATATATAAATGTAGGGATGCACGATTTACCAACCCCTTCAAACATGCAACCACATACAATATTTATAAATGAATCTGGATTACATTAGTTAATTTTAAAATTAAAATAATATGAAAGAAGCTGAACAATTTCAAGATTGGGTAACTGAATAAGTTTTACGCCATATATTTTTACTTTTCTCTTGCCGCTTAAGAAAACTTCATGCACAATCTTTAAAAAATTCGATATTTGACCATTTTCACGATTTTTCATTCAAGAATACACTTAATATAACCAAAGTAAAAAAAAAAACATAGATAATTGTTCCTTATCTTCTCTGACAAACAGCCGTATTTGCAGTACATTTATTCACCGAGATACGCGTATTAGCGCAAACAACTATTTCACAAAGAAAAAAAAAACCCGGGGTCCATCCCACTGTTTAAGTAATAGCGGGATCGCACAAAGGCCAGCGTCAAGATCACACTTGTCAATACATTCCAACAGGGCCTACGCACCTTGTGATTGAACCATACTTCCGAGGCCACTTGTACTGAACCATAAGTTTAAATAACATGTTATGCTTACCTCTTTCTGCGGTTTATTTTCCTCAAGATTCGTTATATAATCGCCCTGCGATTCGATTATTTGTTCCAGCTCCTTGTTGTCTGCACGCAGCTTCAAAATAATTCTGCAACCACACACAATCTCTTATCAGTACATGCTCCGCGTAGGTATACAGCCGCCCTGCTAACAACTCCGGATATATTACTTTGCAAACAAATTTGTGTTTACTTTATAATATGATAATTTTTAGCCTATATAAGAGGAAAAAATATATTACATCAGTTTCCTGTTTGTGTATTTTTACGGGGAAAAATGGCTGTGTGTGTCTGCAAGGAAAAATTTTTGAACCCGTTCCCCGAATTTCACCAAACTCGATACACTTATGGTAACTACAAATAATACTTAGGAAATCCAAATTTTTAAATTGTTTAGGCCAAGCCAGGTGCTTATTTTCAAAAAAGGGACTATGTATCCTTTTTGGTACGCTGCCTTATCTTGGAAATTATTTAACCATCGTTCAGAGTGGGATGGCCCTGCGTGTTTTTGTGAGATAGTTGTTTGCGCGAATACGCGTATCTCGGTAAATAAATGTACTGCAAATACGACTGTCTGTCAGAAAATATTAAAAACATTTATCTATGCCAGTATTTTTGTACTTTTGTGATATTTAAATGTATTCCTGGAGAAAAACATTTGTGGAAATGGTCAAATATCGCATTTTTAAAGCTCGTCTGTGCAGTTTCCTTAAGCGTCAAGAGAAAACTACAAACATATGGGCATAGTATAATCTGTGGGCTTTCATTGCGAGCAATAAAGTCCCATTGTTACAGATCTAATTTGCACAGTAAAGCGTCACGACGGAAACACTGCACGCCTTGCGCGTAGGAGCGATGAGGCACTACAAGCACGTGTTAGTGTCTCCCGTATCGCTCCCTCGCTCCTTGACCTTGTACGCGCAGATCCATTCCACTCCTAATCAATTGCCATTTTGATATGCAATGAGTTCGGATACATGTATCATTTACCCGCCGATTTCGGATGTAACGTCGCCAGAAAAATCGAAGCTTTGCATCATACATCGGAAAACACTGAAAGAATTCACGACAAATTTAGGACACGAATAGCGCAAAGTTAGGACACCGTATGATGTATGTTTATATAGATCAGACATTTACAGTACCGCGGATTTACAATATATTCATTTATCTGGTTTT
The DNA here is from genome assembly GCA_029891345.1 of Dryococelus australis. Lineage (NCBI taxonomy): Eukaryota > Metazoa > Arthropoda > Insecta > Phasmatodea > Phasmatidae > Dryococelus > Dryococelus australis. The sequence goes on from CM056994.1 coordinate 331,824,449, forward strand.
TACTACATCATTATAATAACGTTAACCCAAATTTGTGAGCTGTGCGCTGAAAGCATTTTGTAAGCACATAAGGTGCGTCCAGATACGTGTGCGTGTGCATACTAGTGCGTGGGCATGGTGCGTGAGCATCGCGAGGAGGTGCGTGTCTTGTATGGCCGCTGTTTCCCCAGTTACTGTTCAAGACCTGTGCTTATAAATGAAAAAACGCAAGTTTATTTGAGTTGAGAGATTTGGACTGCTCACAACTTCATAACAACGAGGTTTTGAGAGCCGTTGAGGGTGAAACGAGGTGAGAATGTAGCAGCGCCGGAACGAAAGGTTGTGGGAAACGGGAGATCCCCGAAAAAAAAAAAAAAAAAAAAAAACCGCCTACCAGCGGCATGGTCTTGCACGATTCTTACTTGCGAAATTCCGGGAGTGACCCGGCCGGGGATTGAACCAGGTTCGCATTGGTGTCTAACCGCTTAGTCACCACGGCCTTGAAATCCGCAAAGAAAAACACACGAATAATAACATACTTAGCTTTACCCAGCTCCCAGTTTTTAACCTACAGTACTTTCCGAAGGAAAGAACGGTTTATGAGCTCACTTTCCTGACTGCGTGTCAGCTCGTGTGTGTGTGCCTTTCCCCCTTCAATTTTTGAACGCCTGAACCGAATTTCACCAAACTCGGTACACGTATATTACTAAGTACGGACACCTAAGTTTAATAGTTTTCGACAACGCCGGGCGCTTCAAAATGGTGGCCATTTTTATATTTAGGGCGATATGTCATATCTCGAAACCATTGAAGTGATTTTAACCAAATTTTGTATGCTTGCATACCATTGTGTAAGCAGTAGATTTTGAGAACGATATTGTTGTCGGTCCGCGATTTCGTAAAATAGAACCAATTTTAATAATAAATATTTTACATTATATTTTGGAAGCTACTCAACTAATTCTTACCCAGTTTGGTATGTAAGTGATACTATGGTAAGCAATATAAACGTAATTCAGTAAATTTAATTAGTATCTTAATTTTAAAATGGCGGCCATACATATGTTTTGAGTTTGTTTAGTATGTTTGCCATGCCTTTAAACTCATTTCGACCAAATTTTCTATACCAAATGTATCTGTTTCACGTATAATATATACCAATAAATAAACACTTTCAATTACCATTTTGGAAGAAAGTGCTATACCAATAAAATAAGTTAAAATATTATAACTCGGCAAATAATTCACTGATTCCTATCAAATTTGGCAAACAAGTAGTGCGGAAGCTGATGAGTGTTGAGTAATATGTTTTAAGCATGTCAGATACTTGTTTTCAAAATGGTGGCCATATAGCTATTTTAGCTTAGAATGCCATATCGTCGAAATTATTTAATCAATTCCAACATATTTTTTTATGCTGTCAGTAGACATTACAACTATCAACTGTATCTACATAGATAATTTTTGTCCGCCATTTTATAATATTGCGCCATGCGAATAAAATTAAATTATCATGTCGTTTCTATGGGGAAGAACTGACCAACTTATATAAAATTTGCCAAACAAGTAGTTTTGAGAAAGGTGATGTCAAGGGGTATGTTTTAATCATGCCAGACACTTATTTTCAGATAGTGGCCATATCGTCGAAAGCATGTAATAGATTTTTACCTAAACTTTGTATGCTGGCAGTAGATATTACAACTAGCAACTGTATGTACATTCAGCATCTTTAGTCCACCATTTTGTAAGATAGCACCATGCGTACAAATAAAGTATTTAGCTCTATCTCGGGAAACAATTAACAGATTCCTTCCAGATTTGGCAAACAAATAGTGCTGCAGCAGGTGGTGTAAATTGGTTTGTTTTATGTAGTTCAGGCACTCACATATAAATATTTTAGCTCAGTATGTTTTAGTAACGGAACAAGTTCCGACTTAACTTTGTATGCTTGCATTACCATCACAGCCATCATATTTGCCTATGCAGATATTCATTTCTTTGCCATATTTTATGATAGCGCTACCAATAAAAAATTATAATTTTATCTCGTATCTCGGGAAATAATCAACCCGTTCATACAACATTTGGCAAAGCTGATGTACTGTGGGAGTCCGTAATAATAAATGCATTTCGTAAAGAAAACCACACTTATTTTCAGAATTGCAGATATAAAATAATTTTTAGTTTTGTGTACTATATCTACAAAGCTATGTAATATATTTTAAATTAGCTTTGTATATTGGCAGTATACAATCATTGAAATTGCTGCTACATTTCAGTACTATTTTGTCTTCTATTAATGAAGATAGCCATTTGAAAATTATTATGGTTGTATGCCATGTCTCGAGGACCATTCAACGGATTCCCAACCAATTTAAATGTTACACTGGAACATTTCAAATAAATTTGTACCAAATTGTGCACACAATAAATGCTACAGAAGGTCATGAAAACTTGTGATTTAAATTGGTCAGAAAAAAATGCTCAAAATAGCCGCTTCACAAATCATTTAGGTGCGTTTGGCACGTATATTAAACAATGTAACCAAATTCGACCAAAATTTGTACGCAGACACTATAACATTACAAGCATCGTATATAGAGCCTGGTGGAATGTTACATTTTTGTGTGTCGCAGGGCCCGGTAGGATATTACATTTTTTACTAGGGAACTTGGTTCGAGTCCCGTGATTGGGACAGCCGACTGCCGGAAGGTGAAGCCGGCATTTGGAATAGAAGAAGATTGAGTCTACTCGCTCTTCCTACGCGTTATATGATTAATTTTAGTTCGCCGCCAGCAAATGTCCGAGTGGAACATGATAAACTATAAAAAAAAATGCGTATACAGGTTCGTACGCCTGATTTCGGGAAGACGCCGGAACTGAACCAGGAACCCTCCGCAGCGCAGAACTTCACAGATACTACAGCTATAGAATTTTATTTGTGTGTTAGGTGGTACAATTTCTTACAAGTTGGAACAAATTAACTTGATGGCCAAAGATTAATTTTATAAACGAAGGCAGTCAAACACGCCGTCTTAGGAAGCCACTCGATCTTCGCTAATGAACTACGCCGTTGGTCGTATCGGTGTGGGCTTTCTAAGAATTATTGTTGAAGAACACTATTTTATGAGATTTATTTTTAATTTGCCATCGATCACTGGGCTAGGCTATATCAGTTACGGCCATGTTAATGCGTATATTTTCTTTCTCACTTTCTAACTATCTCAGATTTATTTGTATGCTGAATAATGAATATTTTTGCTTCTTAAATAAGGATCCGAACTATTTGTCTAAGATGCACGCATGTATTTAATAAAATATTACGTCAGTGAGATGTTCAGGGAGATGATCATTACCCCTGGTTGAGTAGCAAGGATGTTCTACATCCTCCCAGTTGTGATGAGTTTACTAGCTGCTACCAGATATGTTGCAATACACTCTCATGGTAAGTTCGGAGAGGAGAGCATACTGGTGGAGTACCATTCTGACTGCAGTGACAACAGATAAATGGTGTACTGTACTTAAACCTTAAGGAGGTGTAAGTGTTGGAAATCAAGGTTAGGTTAATATGTATAATTGCTTAATTGCTACTCGCACGCTAAACATTTTAAGGTAATTTGCAGTATATTTCAAATTAGCCATCACACTTATTTCTGTCCGTTTCACTTTTATATATTACATAACCAGAAGGCACTACATACTCTTTTTGGCACCCTTACGCAAAGCCTTCTGCCACACCATTGCTGCAAATGATTGATTACATTACACTGGCTCTGTTAATTTTAAATTGAAGTGTAACATTTGATAAGTAGGCCTAATATACTTTGACTAAAACATATCGTGATTAACTTTAAATATTATGAATATATATATATATATATATATATATATATATATATATATATATATATATATATATATATATATATATGCTGCAGCAAAATGACAATTCCTTGCATTGATTTCAGAAAAAAAGATACTTAAAAATTCCTCGTTATGGAATAATTTAAAAACTAACTTTGAAGCCAAAATGAATAACACAAATTCATTCAAAAACTACGTACCTAGAAATGCTCCCTCTGTACAAAATAAATATTTTCTGCGCTGGAAGGTTATCGGCGTTTTTAAAACCGTACGGTTCATATGTGGTAAAAAGGGATGGAAGGGTTTTTTAATTCACACCAAATTCAATACCTCTGGGTTAATAGGTTAGCAGTACTGATTTAATTTATCAACCAAACAAAAATAATTGTATGACGCCAGTAACTTAGCCAGTGTTACTTATTTTATATTTATTCAAAATTATCACCTCCCATGAGTAGCAAGGATGTTCTACATCCTTCCAGTTGTGATGAGTTTACTAGCTGCTAGCTAGCTAGCCGATTGTGCCCCCGTGCTAAACGACTGATAACTCTGAATACAGTTTTGAATAACACAAATATTTTCGTTGGCAACCAGACAGTAGGTTCATAACGGCGTCGGCAGTTACCTACGGAACTTAAAATTAGCACCCAGATCACCAAATGCAGTTATCGCTGAATTATAGTACCTACGGGGGCGAGTAATTTACAGAACAGTGTATAGACAGAGTAATTGAACCACATATAATGATTTAACTGGGGACAGAGTTTATACGTACGTGTGGATACATATGCACTTACATATTTCTTAAGTATTTGTGCGTGTATGTAATCATGCACATGCCTAATAAGTATGGTCATCGTATGTAAGAACATACGTAATAGGTATAGGCATTTATACATACTTATAGAAATACATACTTATAAGTATGTACATATTAGGTAAACGTATATACATCATCGACCAAAAGTAATTGGACACCTGTCCACAATGTTTTCTCGGTGGTTGTCACCTCGTTAAAATATCGTAGGGACACCTCTTGCGCCTATAAGAGCAGCCATCCTGTCTGGCATACCCTCTACGAGTGTTTGCAGGACATCCACAGGGATTCGTCACCATTCCTCTTGCAACCATTCCATCATTTTAGCAATGGATTTTGGCCGAGCCTGACGAGCCTTCACCCGGCGATCCAATTAGTCCCAAAGATAGGGTTGAGGTCGGGGCTCTGGGCAGGCCAGTCCAATCGGCGAACATTTTCGTCACTTTTGTACCCCTGATGTCACCTAGCAGTAATTTTGGTACTACGCCCTTCTACTGTCCTGGTGTTCCACCATGGGGCTTATTCTAAGTTATATTCGTGATTAATCGAATTTTCGTTTACTAACGAAAGGAGCTATTCTAAGCGCATTCTAGTGTTCGTTTGACGTCACTATATATTAACATAGTCCACAGGAAACACAACAGCGTCTAGTTTGATGTCCATCGCTTAAATCTGAGTATGATAAATAACAGAGGAAATTGCTTGTTTGTAAATAGCTTGCTGCCAAACAAAAAAAATGATCCTTGAGAAAAACCTTTGGGAGTGTAACAACCGAAGTTCTGTCAGCTCTCTGTTATCGGCGTTCATGAAACTCTATTTTAACTCAGTGCAAACGAAATTAAAGCATATTTACATACATCACATGTCAAGCCGAGTTACAAAATACTACAATATCGACAGAAAATTTGACACACTCGAAGAACGTTATACACCTTTTCCTTATAACATATTATGTATTTAATACTAATATTTAAAACACGCCAAAAGCAAACAAAATACTTTAAGTGCTTTGCTGCTTTGGTTTATTAAGGATTTCAATCTTAATTATTCATATTTTACAAACAAAGTCAAATAAAATAGTTAAAGTTCGTGTGCGCATGGTGTTGCCACCCTGCATTCGCTAACGAAAACCCAAACGTTGCCGAAGTCTAGGAGGGCTGTAACGAATTATGGCTTAGAATCCCAAATCACCTTTCCCAAAGATTTTATTAGTTTCAAGAGCTTTTGAGGGACATTTAACGAATAACTTATAATAAGCCCCCATCTGTTTTTCAAGTCACCTTGTGTCCTTGGTTTGTCTGCAGCATGGCGGGTTCTCCGCATGTACCAGTCGTGATGCTTCCGCTTGGGACTTAGGTCCTTTCTTACTGTGTTCTATACACACATTTTCAACATCACGTAGTACAGAAGGTCAATATGTAGTGTGGTGTGTTTATTTATCTGTTCATTGAATTACTGGATTTATTGTTTTGGCTGCTTCTTCGTTCGTCTTCAACATGTGATCGGTATATATCTACCCTCTTTTGGTGAGTACCTTTTCAAATTTTTTTTGCTCTGTTACATGCTCCAGTATATATCACTCACTATTTAATTCCATTAATTTGTTGTCATATTGAGGATTCTCGAAATTCATGGGCTTGCTATTGTACAAGCTCTGTATGTTTCCCACGAACTCCATTCCATTCCACAGGCTGTTTCAAGATGTTTGGATCTGCCCATTACTTCCTGGGGACTGAATTCTACTGGTCACTAGTCAAGGTGTCTGTGGCATTTTATTTCTTTCAATCGATGCTTGTAGACGGAGTACTCTGTTTCTACGAGTTAATAAGTCAGTATGAACTCCTTCCGTTCTTCACCAATGGCTTAATTTATAAAGAACTTTCATTTAACAAAATATATTCTAAGAGACATCGCTTTTTCAAATCTATTACAGCAGGTGTTTGTGGACGTAATTGTCTAACATAATCTATGAAATTATTGGACACAATCCACTTTTCCTTAATATATACCTGTGCCTAGTAAAAACTTTTTTTACAAAATAAAGAAGGATATAATGATGAAATTTGGTAGATTAAAAAATATCTATATGAATATGATACATAAAGTTTAATTCTAACCATTGTGGCTTTACTAATCATATTTTGTCTGTGTCTACGAACTCATATTTATCTACTTTTTGAGCCAGTATATTCATTATAGAGTTTGAAGTAATTATTTATAGTAATACTAATTTCATTTTAGTATGTAAGGGTACGTCCTAGGCTTAAGATATTGCACTTAGAATAATAATATTGTAATGATATTTTTATAATTAACGGTTTTTATCCAAGTAGAAATTAATAATATTATGAAACTTTTTATTAATATGATTTCTGAACTCTCTCTCTATTTCTCTCTCTCTCTCTCTCTCTCTCTCTCTCTCTCTCTCCTCTCTCTCTCTCTCTCTCTCTCTCTCTCTCTCTCTCTCTCTCTCTCTGTTACACTATATATATATACATTATTCTATTTTTCTTTATGATTAATGATAACTTTATACCTCCCATGAATTGCAATTGTTCTCACTATTAATTTTAGTTAATATGAAGTATGCCTCATCAAGGCTATTTTGAAGTCTAATGGTAAAGTGAAGAATATTATAAGTGGTTATTCTCAAGTTGAATCATTTTTATAACAAAGAATGTAATGTTTCCCCAGATGTACACAAATGTTAATATTGTAAGGGTAATTTAAATGCTATACCCCAAGACTATTGAACATGCGATATTTGTTATTCTTTATCTTTCATGTCACATTCAAGATACAATTATGCCAAACTTGTTGATATGTGTTATTCAAATGCTTATAACGATAAAGCTCTTTTTTATAATTTTATATAAACTAGTACAAAGATATTTTATAAATTACAAAAGCATGAGCACACAGAAGTCGAGTTTTAATTAATTTCGATATGGATATATTACCTCTAGACCATTACTTTATTAATTTCATCCAAGCACGTATTAGATATTTATGTTTATATTTTATATGTTCATATTTCATCATTTTTTTGTGTATTCTACGATCACCCAGCAAGAGTCACTTATGTATTTGTTGTTCTCACCACTACTTTTATTTATATTTTTTTATTCAGTTCTTTTTAATGATTTCAGTAGCCACTTTATTTCATATGTTTAAGGAGATTTTACTTTACCAAGGGCTGACTTACTTTTTTTATTATGAAGGGTATATATCATATTATTTTTCTTGTGGTTGTACAATAACACACACGCTGTCTAAGTTATACTCCTGTAAATCTATAAACTAATAAGTTGCATAATTTAAAGTTTAACTTACTTCTCCTTTTGTGCAATGGTCACTTTTTTTGAGTCGTAGAGCGTTTGCAATTTATCTAGTTTCCTTTTAAGTTTGGTCTTTTCGTCAACAGGCCGTGATTCTTCTCTGAAGCGTGCCTGAAAATTAGAAACACGCTGATAAATAAATGCCTGCTTCAGAAAGCCAAAACTTAATTTTCTCTTCTTGTAAGATATTGCACAACTCATATACTTAATCAATTATTTAAATATCTTGTAGTTAATGCTCAATTAGACATACAGTATAATAACATTTAGTTGTCATCACTTATATGCACAAGCCAATGAAGTTGTGTGCTGTCGCCCGTCAAAAACTCGCCTCTATTGGACTCTCAATGCTAACCTTAGGTTTAATGATATTTTAAAAAAGGTAATTTGCGCTGAACACGCTAATACTAATTTAATGATTCTGTACTGGGATTTATACACCTACCTAATATACACAAAAAAAATTTTAAACTGATTTTTTACAGATAATACGGAGCAAGGAAACGAATATATATTAGTCATTCATTACCAGGTACTTCAATACAATCATTAGAGCGAGTGAGTGAAGAGATATGGGTGGCTCTTAACATCGAGGTCATGAGAACCGAGATGTCATTAGAAAGCGGCTAAAACGTAGACAACTTAACCGTTTTCACTGACAGCTACACGACTGAAGCTTGGGGGTCGCAGCGGCGCAGTGGCTAGAACGCTCGTCTCCCCACAAGGCGAACCGGGTTCGATTCCCGACGGAGTCTCTGCTGGACTTTCTCGCGTGGGAATCGTCCTGGACGATGGCGCTGCTCGGCGGGATTTCTCGGGGATTCCTCACTCCACCACCCTTGCATTCCGACACTGCTCCATACTCAACTCACTGCACCCTCATCGGCTCTCGCGACCCCAGTGTTATGTGTTAAGTGTCGCACAAACCTCTCCACGACTGAAGCTCTGCACACCATCTAGCAAACTGAGCAGCAGTAAGGAGCTGCACGATTATTTGCCTGTGAAATCGAATGCGCGTTGGGTTACAGCGATCGCGTTTTCCAATACTCTCAACCGGAGTTACTTTCGAGTCACCGAAGGGAAACTATGCTACGTACTATAAGCGTATGTCTTTTAGTTAACGTAAAGCGCTTTATTTTTGGATAAATTGAACTTTGAGTTATCTTTATATTTAAATAACAATATCTCATTCACATTGATCATATCAGTAAAAAAAAAAAAAGAGAATAAACACATTATACATGGGGTGATTTCTCGAAGATTTGATTCAGAGAGTGTGAAGAAACCGCAAGCAAACGGTACACATCCAGCCTACAAACTGGCATGCTATAGGCGTGCTCATCTCAGCACACGCCCGATATATATCTACACCTAATAAAAAAGTGATAAACATCAGCTGTTAGACCAACACCGTGCGAGGCAGAAATATAGCAAGTCACTGCTACGGTGTAAAATACGTGTCTGGAACAACTATTAAGTTATCTGTAGACATTGTTACTAATTTTGTATCACATGCAATTGTAAGATTTCTTATGTTCGTCATCCTTTAGAGAAATTTGTTTTTTTTATGTTTTTTATTTGCAAAATTTGCTTTTTGAAGCATGTAAAACGAAAATGAGCTTAAATTTCGTTTGAAAACAGTCTCTCTCTGTTTGCATTTTAAAACATTAAAAAAATAATTTCTTACAAAATATTTCCCAGCTCAACAAATTGTATGCTGTCTTCTTTGATATGCAACTTCAATCGTACTATTCAGACAATGTTGGTGGTGACTGTACTAGTTTGTAATGAGTTGTACAGTCTAGTTTACTGATCCATTGTAAACTGCCCTACTTCGTTCTTAACCCCAAGAGTTTCGAAAACAAACTACTGTTCAAAAGAGCGAGACACCACAATAAGTCGAAATCCTATAAAACTGATTTTATTCAAAACTGTTGATAAAAAAATTTCGAATCTCACTAACCTACCTGATTTCGTTAAATCTGTAATGCAGTTGGCATTTGCAAAGCATGTATGATTAAGTTCTTAAAATGAAACAAATATTCTAATTACGAGTAGGCGAAGCAATAAGATTAACTACAAATTTGGTGGTGTGATATAATATTTACTAAACAACGTATATATTATATTCATACACACACACTTGCCCTTAAACAACGTCTAGTTTTGGGCCGACTTAAGTCTAGGTTATCGAAACAAATAATGATGACTTCAGATTTCCTATAATTTAACTTGTTCCTCTAGAAGAAGTAAAACACAAGAAAGTATGAGAAGCTCAGGTAGATCACACTAAGATCGAACGTACACGTGTTTTGCTGGGGGCTTCACGAGTCATATAATAATTATTATTGTGATTATAATCAGATGTTACTGCCACGCGTGCAGACTAATGAAGTTTTTTATCATATTTTCAGATAGGGGACGCTTTCACAGTGTACATAAAACAACGCATTACCAGCAACACCATCTCCATGGTGTCCACGTTGCCCAACTTAAAGGGCTTCTTGCCTTGTAGATCATCAGCCTCATCTGGTTTATCACGCTCATCTGGTCTATCACGCTCATCTGGTCTATCACGCTCATCTGGTCTATCACGCTCATCTGGTCTATCAGCCTCATCTGGTCTATCAGCCTCATCTGGTCTATCGGCTTCAACAGGTCTAGAAGCCTCAGCTGGTCCATCATCCTCCTCAGCAGGTTGTTGTTGCGCCTCAGTATGTATGACTTCAGCCTCGCCGCCTGCAGAAGGAGAGCTGTCGTTCTTCTGCTTAAGTGCCTCCAAAAACAGTCTGTAATATAACATTGCAGTTTGAACTGTTCAGTAATCGCCAAGATTATTAAAATTATTATCAAATTAATGGAAAAGCGCAATAATCGATAACAATAAAGAATTTTGCTACACCATAGAGCTATTGTTAAACCATAAATTAATTAGGTCACTATTTTAAGTTAATACTTATATGTAGTGTTATTTAAATAATAGCAAATATTTAAATTTAAAAAAAAAATCTATTACTCGTGGATAAGTAGAATTACATTTTCAGCCGAAATTGTATACTTCAGTTTTTATTTTAAAGAGGAGCTATTATTATGCGCTGACGCGAGCCCCATGCGAGGTCCGGCTCTGTGGGAGTGACCAATCTCTACACTCCCCAACCGCCTGGCAGACCCGTTCCCTGCCGCGTCGCTCGCCCAAGGGCGGATGATTGACAGCGATAACCTGGCTAGCGTAACAGCCCCTCCTCCTCCCCCTTCTGGAGAAGTCGATGAATTTAGAGGATGCACAAGAATATTCCGGGAACTATGACCCTAGGTGCAATGTGGCATTTGGGAGAAATATCTGGGCGATGGCATTCCCCCTTATAATTACAAGCCACAGCTGGACTGTCGGTAGTCTTCGTAGAAACCTTCCAGGTGAGTGAAGTAACTGGACGAGGTTGACGAGGAACATTGGTGAAGAGGACAGACGACGACGGAGATTGCGAGACGAAGGCGGACGAGGTGTTCGTGGTGTTAATTGATGAGAGGGTGTGAAACCCGATGATAGGTGCTTCTGTGCATGAGGGCAATCTGAAAATTTTTGATAATTGTGAACTGGTGGGACCTGAATTAAACTGAGGTGAGACTGAGTGAACATGTGATATGGCTTTTATTGTAAATATTTTATTTGTTATTTATAGGCATATAATTTATAAAATAATTGAATAGGTTTGATACACTGTCTATTGGGACAGCTTATTAATTACTTAACTACAGCAATTTCTTTGAAGTAATTGTAAATTATATTGATTGAATTCATTGACTATTGTAAACACCAAGTCATGTCAATTTATTGAGAGTATTTGGGATGAGAGAATTTTTGTTTATAGTTATTCAAAATAAAATTTGGAAATTATGATTTACTCGTTTATTAAATTAAACCTCCATATCTTAACGAACCTGGTTTAGCCCACTGACTTTGATGTAACTTTGGTGTCAGAAGTGGGATGTAGGCATTTGTAAAACATAAAATAATTGTAATTAGTATTTCAATAGGATGTTAACTAGCAGGATGGAAGCACTTCGTAACTTGATCGAAGGACTGAGTAGCCAATTTAGTAATGTAAAAATAGCAGAATAAATATTGTTGTAGATAATGGTAACGAGAACGTAAATAGTAAAATTGATCTTGTACATGAATCTGTAAGTAGTGCTAGTGAATATGTTAATAACCAAATAAGTTATGTACGTGAACTGGTAGAGACGAAACTAGACAGTGGGAACGAAAATATGGATGGAAAAATAGACAGAGTGAACGTAAGTGTGGATAGAAACATAGACAGTTTTAATGAAAAAGTGTATAGAATAAAATTGATAGTGTGAACAAATATTTGGATAGAAAAATAGACAGTGTTAGCGAGGTAGTCGACAAACTGGATAAGAAAATAGACAGTGTGAATAAAAGTGTGGACAGAAAGATAGAAAGTGTAAACGAGTTGTTGAACAATAAAATAGCCTGTGTGACAAGAAAATGGACAGTGTGAGTGATAGGATGGACAGTGTTAGTGAGAGGGTGGACAGTGTTGAGCAGGAAGTAAAACAGGAAGTAAGAGCCCTCCAGAAAGAATGGCAGGAACTCCTGCAGCAGCAGGGGAGAAAAACCGGCAGTGGCTGAGGATGTGATATCCAACCATCACAAAGATGACGAAGGTAGGCAGCTAGGAGAAGGCGACTGTCGCCGCCAATACAGCCGTCGCGATGAGGTCCAGCAGTTCCACAGTGTGGGTATGCCTCAGCCAATGGGGTAAAAGTGTGACAGACACCTAGGCACGAATACCACCACCAGTTTGAGATCTTTCCTGCCCTGAATTGCTAGACTGAAGAGCAAAGGGCGTACTGCCTGGTGGCTGTACTGGGGGAACCTGCACTGGGCATACTGCAGCCGCTACCAGAACGGAATCGGCTGTAATATTCCACAATGGTGTAGGCCTTGGAAGTGAGATTCGGCAACCGATACCTGCGAAACACCCACCATGCCCAACTGCGAAAACGCATCCAGCATCCAGGGGAACAACTGCAGAGGCTGTAGCAGGATTTCGTGAGACTGTCACACCTTTCTCTGGAGGGAAGTTCTGAGGAGGCTTGGAATGTTATCGCAGACTGCTTCTTCGTGGACACTATCGCTGATACCGAGGTGCGTCAAGCTGTACATCTGGCTTCACCTCATACCATTCAGGATGCTCAGGCCTGATCTCTGAATGTGGACACTATCGCTGATACCGAGGTGCGGCAAGCTGTACATCTGGCTTCACCTCATACCATTCAGGATGCTCAGGCCTGATCTCTGAATGTGGACACTATCGCTGATACCGAGGTGCGGCAAGCTGTACATCTGGCTTCACCTCATACCATTCAGGAAGCTCAGGCCTGATCTCTGAAGGTGGACACACCAAGGCAGGCGTCAGTGCCCTGATGTCCAGTGTGGGCACTGATGCTGAGCGAAAAGGAGGGCGACAGCCTCAAGAGGACGCTGAAGGACTTGCAGATGACTATGGTGGACATCGCTTCCAGGGTCCACGCTATGCAGATTCGCTATCCCTCACCCAAACGCCCTAAATGATGTCCGTGTGGACAGCCGGGGAACCTGTGAGCATGCCATCATCATCAGCAGCAACAAGAGAGCAGACAGCAAGGGGTAGGCAAGAGTGCAACATATTCGGTAAAATTGTAAGCACAAATCTTGAGGGCAAAAGTTGGTGATTAGTAGTTGGGGCATGGGGGTCCTAGATCAAAGGGGATGCCGAATTTATTAATAGGATTAACCCTTTGATATCAAATCGACTGAAAGGGTTTCATTAAAAGGGTTAAATTTTCATCCGATTTTAATCCGATCAAAAATTTCTTAATCCAATATTAATCTGATTAATATTTTTCTGTATTTTTTGATAAGTGTACCATTTGGTGCAAAAGTGTACTAAGGGTCAAATTTATTATTTTCCAGCAGCAGCTCTGATGCATCCTCACTCTCGAAGCTCTGGCACTCCATGAGGTGCAGCGTATTGGGGACAGGATATATATATATACATATGTGTGTGTGTGTTGAGTTTTGTGCAAGAATTTACCAAAGGACAATTTTCTTTCTTACTTTTTGTGTATAGGGGAGCAGCTCTGGTAGATGTTGTCCAGACGACTGATGCTAGGATGAGCTGTGGAGTGTTGGGGCGGGGTATATATGTGGTGAGTTTGTGCAAGAGTGGCATATGTCCAGACGACTGATGCTAGGATGAGCTGTGGAGTGTTGGGGCGGGGTATATATGTGGTGAGTTTGTGCAAGAGTGGCATAAGTACTTTTGGAGGGAATATTGCTCATATGTGTAAGATAGGCGAGTTTTTGTTAATTAAATAGAATTTAACATATAGTTAACACACACATGTGTATAAATGATTTCTATGTGTGATTAGATTACATGAATCGAATTGCAAATTCCAAACTATCATAGCCACGTGAATAACCTGGTCTCATAAAAAACAAGTGCAATTACGTGAGTCTCCAGTATGTAATTAACAATGTACAACAAAATGTCCCTATAAATTAAACGACAGTCTTTTTAAACACAAGATATATGTAACACTTTTTGATGCCTCTCTAACATTCCTTACATGATGGATGTCTGTCTGCTTGTGAGGAACTTCTAAAACGGAATCCATAAGTAAAAATAGATTTATATATATTAACACACATAAAAAATAAATCATTTAATATAAGTCCATTCGCTCGATGCAGCACTGACTTGGATAAAGGACTTATGAAGGCCTACATATGATTATAGACTGAGGTGAGAAACTCAGAAGTTATAATGAAAATACGAAACAGTTAACGAACACAAGTACATGAAAATGAATAAATACACAATAAAATCGCACAAGAAGCTCCTCCAAAACACATCCGCCTGCCTCGGAGGCTCGTGAATCAATGAAAACCTGACTGTATATATAAGACAAGCGACTAAGGTTATAGCTACTCGGAAATAGATGTGAATATAATTTATGTGACAAATGGATAAAAATTACATTGATAATGCACATTCTAATATATATAAATTAGACTAGTTGAATAACACTTACTGAAATTGCACCTCTCTCAAAACACAACAGCCCCCTTTGGAGGTCAGTCAATGAATGAGTGGATCGTATGACATGCACTTGCTTATAAGCAGTTATATATACCTGGAGTGTGGTTGAGTTGAAATTTATGACTGACATAACCTATTTTCCTACCAAGCTACTATTAATAACTTGAATACACTATTTATCATATAACAACATTATTATTTTTTATATTGCACCACTATGTGAATGTATAAAACTATCATTACTTGATAAAAGTGAATTATTTAAAAATAACGAACGTAGGATACTAGAATTTTTTTTCTATCATATAAGTGAAAATTATGGCACCAGTACTGAAGGGACAGTTCAAAATCATACCAAGTAACATCTCCCGAACACAGACACATAGTTTACATGATAAATGCACTATCATGAGAAAATTTATATTTTTTCCCAATAAAATAACATTTTTTTATTAAAACGAGAAATGCGGCTATCACTCTCCGAAAACTGCACCCTATGATGTTCACTGTCGTGTTACAAAGTACGCTGACCGCTGCTCCTGGTGAACACGTGTATCCTGGCCAAGTGTTTGCAAAGAATTAACATAGTAGCGAACAGCTAAAGCTGGTCACGTCGCTCCTGGTTGCAACCCCCTCCCACTTCTGTCCTTCGCCTAGTCCAGAAGATGTCTTTGTGTGAAAAAAGAGTGTTATTTTCCAAGGTCATGAAACAACAGCTCTGAGCATGTCTTGGGTGGTTTGTCCCCCACCCTTCCAGCACAGAGTTCGGTTCCAGAGGACTACCCTCTGCCATTGATCCAACACTGCAAAAAGCTGTTCAGCAGCAAACACTCCCTCCACCTACACCAGCCAAGGACTGCCCCTTTCAGTGGTGTGCATCGAAAAACCTGACCTTTTCAAAGTCAGAAATTGTTTTTTAGGATGACTGCCCCTGTCCTTGGGGGGTGCTGCAAAGGTCGATTAAAGCCAAGAATGTGTTTCCAGAGAAATGCCAGGTCCCCTTCCCTTCACCGCAAAGCGCTTCCTCGGTGATGAACGGAGACTTGCTTCAAGACCAAAACGAGGCTTTCCCTAGGGGTAGCAGCTGATTTTGAACTGACCTGGATTAGCCCAACCCTCCTTCCTTCAAATTGCTATTTTCACTGGAACATTGAAGCGTTCTCCTATTTTTTCATATTCAAGAGCCTGGCGTATTCTCAGCTAAATAAAAAATTCCACAAGTCCCGCCGTTATTAAATTTTTCTAATTAAAGATTTTATAAATAAAAGTTTTTATGGTGTAAGCATTTTTTAAGGTGTAAAATTCATACATTTTGTTTCATTGTGTAAATGTTTTTTGTCATTGAACACTAGTTTTGACAGTGTACACTAGTTTTGACGGTGTCGAGTAACTCTCAGTATTTTTCAAAACAACACATTTTAAAAATGTAATGTTTTCCTCTCATTGAATTAATGTTTAAACCAGGCTCAAACTGCAATGTAATAGTGAGAGTTTAAATATTCAATATTATATTCATTCCCTAAGGTCGTGAACATGATTTAAAATTTGTGAAAGACAGGCGAGGTGAGGTAGGTCGCTGGTTGTGGTGAATTGTACAGTGGAGGCGAGCTGCGTGAAAGTCAGGACAGTGCACGTCGTGGATTGAAGTCGCTGGACAGGCGGGCATGGAGGGATGGGGTGAAGTACCCCTGCTGGTGCACATGTGTGCCCATAGGATTTGCACCATGAGCTCTAGCTGGGAGAATGCGAGGTTGTCGGATAAGATGGGGAAATAGGAGTGTGCCTGAACTTTGGTGTACGACGTGGACAGCAACAGTTTACTGAACCATTTTTCATTCCCTCGCCGGTCTGTGCTGTGCACATCTCCTGTTCGTGCATACGAGCCAAACTTTCGTTCATGTCTTACACTGCTTCGAACATTTTCCCCTCTTCAGCTCTTAATTCCAAAGTTTCGCCCGCTTCCAAAAGCCCTTAACCATTCGCTAAATGTCTCTACTCTTGTCCTCTGTATCCTTTGTAAACACTTTGTGTTTTTGGTAATTACACGAGCACACTGCTTTTAAACACCCAAACGATTTGTTTACAATTAATTTAGAACATATTTGTACTTAACATAGAAAATTAAACTTCAACCAGATTATATTATATTTTCCTATGCAATAGTATAGTAGACATTCTGGGCTGGGCATGTTTAGAATTTAAACTTTGGTTATAAATAAATTGTAGTGTCATAGAGAAGTCTACACATAGAATATGTATGTTTTCTCTGCTATACGAATAAATATTTGAAACAGATTGAAAGTTTGAATATGTATGCACGTGTCATGTCTTCCATCATAATAGTTAAAACTTAGGTAAATGGAATGATAGATACATCTTTGTTTCAATACTTTAAAAAAATTTAACGAGTTAAAAATATGTTTTGTATTTGTGTTGGTATGAAAATTAAACATAGTTTCATAGAGATACTTAAATAAGTTTGCTGGAAAACGGAATAAAGTTTGCTGGAGACACAAAAAAAGTTGCTGGAAAACGGTTTATATTTTAATTGAATTTATTGCATGTTAAAGACATTTGGAATGTATTTCTTAGTGATGAGGAGAATAAAGTTTCATCGGAGGGACTTGTAAAATTTTTATTTTGCTGGGAATACGCCACGCTTTTGCATCTCGAAAAACAGGAGGAAGCTACAATGTTCCAGTGAAAATTGAAATTTGTAGGGACGAGGGTTGGGCTAGCTCAGGTTAGTTCGAAATATGCTGCTGCCCCCTAGGGAAAGTCTCGCTTTGGCCTTGAGGCAAGCCTCCTTTCATCGCCAAGGCAGCGCTTTGCGGAGAAGGGAGGGGGACCGGGCATTTCTCCAGAAACACGTTCTTGTCTGGTGTAAGGGGATAAATCGACAGCAAAGGCTTTGCAGCGCCCTCCATGGACAGAGGCAGTCATCCGAAAAACGATTTCTGACCTTGAGGAGGGCAGGTTTTGCGATGCGCAGCAGTGGAAGGGGCGGTTCTTGGTTGGTGTAGGCGGAGGGGGTGTTTACCGCTAATCAGGTTTTTGCAGTGTTGGAGGGTAGTCCTCCGGAACCGAAATCTGCGTTGGAGAGGTGGGCGACAAATCCCCCAAGACGCGCTCAGGGCTGTTGTTCCGTGACCTTGGAAAATAACTCTTTTTTCTCACAAAGTCATCTTCTTGACAAGGAGAAGGGCGGTAGGGGATGCAACCAGCAGCGATGTGACCAGCTTTAGCTGTTCGCTGCCATGTTTGTTCTTCACAAACACTTGGCCAGGATACACGTATTTACCAGGCACGGCGGTCATTGGACTTTGTGACGAGACAGTGAACATCACAGGGCATGGCTTTCGGAGAGTGTTAGCTGCATTTCTCGCTTTAATATAAATTTTTTTATTTTATTGGGAAAAGATATGGTTTTTCGGGGGATAGAGCATTTAGCATGTAAACCCCATCTCTGTGTTCAGTAGACATAACTTGGTTTTTTTTTCAACCGTCGTTTCGGTGCTAGTGCTAAGAATTTCACAGACTTGACAGGAAAAAATTGTAGTACGTTCGTTGTTTTTATATAATTCACGTTTGTCAAGTAGCTTTATTTTTATACATTTACATAGTTGTGTAATTAAAAAAATTCATGTATTTGTATGACGAATAGTGTAATCTAGTCGTTAGTAGTAGCTTGGTAGGGAAATAGGTTCTGTCAGTCATATATTTCAACTCATTAGTGCTCCATGTATATATAACTGCATATAAGCTGGCGCACATCATACTATCCAGTTATTAATTGACTAACCTTCGAAATAGGCGGATGTGTTTTGGGAGAGGTACGATTTCTGTAAGAGTTGATTCAACTACTCTAATTTATATATGTTAGTACATGCATCATAAACATAATTTTTATCCATTTATCACATAAATCGTATTCACATCTATTTCAGAGTAGCTATATCCTTAGTCGCTTGTCAGCCTCCAAATGCGCTCCACGCACACACACATACACACACACTCACACACACAACAATATATATATATATAGTCAGGCTCTCGACATAAGATCGCTTCATTGATTCTCCTGCCTCAGGCAGACGATGTGTTTTGGGGGAGCTCCTTGTGCGATTTCATTGTGTGTTTAGAAATTTTCATGTACTTGTGTTCGTTAGCCGTTTTATATTTTCATTAAAACTTCCGAGTATTTCACCTCAGGCTACAATTAAATGTAGGCCGGCATAAGTCCTATATCCAAGTCAGTGCTGTAGCGAGCGAATGGACATATATTAAACATTTTATTTTTTACACATTTCAATAAATAAATAAATTTTTACTTGTGGATTCCATTTCAGATGTTCCTCACAGGCAGAAGTACATTTATCATGTAAGGAATCTGAGAGAGGCACCAAAAAGTGTGACATATATCTTGTGTTTAATAAGACTGTTGTTGGTAAATTATAGGAACATTCTGTTGTAGATTGTTAATTACATGCTGGAGACTCACATAATTGTGATCATTTACCACATGTTCTTCCCATAGTTCTGATAGTTCATTATACTTATCCCATGTAAATTATATATCAAACATACAGCTCGGGGTAGTAAAATCACATTGTAGAAGTATACATCTCTTTACCTTTAATTGATTTTCTTTACATAATATATTCATACTAGAGACTCGCGTAATTGCTCTTGTTTCTTTATGAGACCAGGTTATTTACGTAGTTGTGATAGTTTGAAATTTGCAATTCGATGCATGTAATTTATTTACACGTATAAATCGTTTACACACTCTGAAATCCGTGCATGAACTATATGTCTCATTCTATTTAATTAACAAAGAATCGCCTATATACCGTCTATGAACAATATCCCCTCCAAAAAATATTTATGCCACTCTTGCACAAAACTGACCTCATACCCCATTCCCAACACGCCATACGTCAGTCGAGTATCAGCCGTCATTCTGACAATGTCTTCCAGAGCTGGTCCCCAATGCACAAAAATATAGAATGATAATTGGCCTTTAGTACATTCTTGCACAAAACTCGACACGCATATAACCTGTCCCCAGCATGCGGCACCTCATCGATTACCAGAGCTCCAAGGGTTAGGACGTACCAGAGCTGCTGCTGCTCCCCACAAAAAGAAAGAAAGAAACTATACACTTATCACAAAATCAAAAAATCCAATTAAGATCGGATTAAACCATTTTGATCAGATTAATATGCGATTAAGAATTTTTTGGTCGGATTAAAATCGGATTGAAATTTAACACTTTCAATATATTTGATATCAAAGGGTTAATCCGATTAATAAAAGGAGTATCTCTTTTGATCTAGTACCCCTACGGCCCTACTACTGTGATCGCTAGAGGGAAGGGCCCATAACTATTGCAGGTGCTGTAAAAGAAACATAACTTGGATGTCATATTGGTGGAGGGGAGCCAGATGATGTTTCTTGCCAGATGGTCATTGACACTGGAGCTACTACACTGATGGTAAGGCCGGATATACTCGGGCATTCCCCCAGCAATCATCCGATAAGAGCATGGATCTCTGCTATTTAACTACGAAAAAAATGAGAACCACACCAGTTAGAGGGAAAAGGAGGGTACTCTTACAGCTCGGTAACCTTAACATACAGGTTAATATTTACATAGCAGAACTAGAGGATGAATACATGTTGTGTTTTATGTATTATGTAAGCTGGATTGCTGTATGGATACTCGAATGGGGGTGTTACCTGTAGGTAATGGTGAGTTGGTAGAGTCCACATGACGAGATTTATTTGCGCCAATGAGCCGCCCAAATGTATCTAATCACTCCACTGTTCTCCCTGCTTGTATCTAAGTTGTTATTCCAGATATATGATAGGGGAAATTTGTCAGGCAGTTGGCAATAACCGAACTAGTCCAGATAGTCGGAATTTTACTAGATTGTGCAATTGTAGCAACGACTTTCATTTCTTCACATTTGGACAGTTTGCCTGTTAGGATGCTTAATTTATCTGACCCTGCTATCTGCCACGAGGAGGAGGCCACAATTGGGTTTTACAAGCAGGTCTCACAGGTACTTCCAAGTGTTCCAGTAGCTTCAATACCCACAAAATAACGAATGTACTCTACCAGATTACCTGGTGGCGACAAGAGAGAACCGTTTCAGAATTACTGCAGAGAAATAGAGATGGTTTCTCCTGAGAGCGCCATGACCTCGGCAGAACTAATGTTGCATGCCACCACATCGACCAGGGATGCCAGGCCCAAAAAGAGGCCACCATGATGACTACTACTAGAGTCACATGAGGTGGTTAACAGTATTGTGAAAGATATGAGGAATTTGGATATGGTAGACCCATGTCTGTTCACAGCCTTCATCCATTGTGCTGATTATAGAGAAAAATGGCTCTATTAGATTTTGTGTTGATAAATACCATATTAATGTGATAAAGAAAGATTATTAAACTGTCCTTAGGACAGACAACACATTGAAAAGCCTCGCAAGTTCACTGTGGTTTTCTACTTTAGACATGAGCGGATATTGGCAGTGTGAGGTGGTCCCAGGAGACAAAGAAAATACTTCATTTTGTGTCCAAGGGAAATAAACCTGGCAATTCAAGGTTATGGCTATGTCCTTTGGGCTACGCAATGCCCTTACCACCTACGAATGACTGATGGAGAAATTTTTGCCCTTAGACATTGGCCAGATGTACCTAGATGTCATCGTGGTCACAGGAAGAACATATGAAGAGCAGCTGACATGTCTAGATTTTATGTTTCAG
The DNA here is from genome assembly GCA_029891345.1 of Dryococelus australis. Taxonomy (NCBI): domain Eukaryota; kingdom Metazoa; phylum Arthropoda; class Insecta; order Phasmatodea; family Phasmatidae; genus Dryococelus; species Dryococelus australis. The sequence continues at coordinate 331,846,336 of CM056994.1, forward strand.
AAAGTTGCTGCACCCAACCTGAAATTAGTTCCCAAGGAAAGCCACATTTACGAAAAGAAAATTAATTTCTTGGCTCATGTTGTGTCGGCCCATGCGATTGAAACAGACATTGAGAATACCAGAGTAATAAGAGATTGGCCTCTACCAAATGATAAAACTGAAATGCGAAGTTTTCTGGGCTTATATTCTCACTACCATCTGTGCCCAGGTTCGCCACAATCACCAAGATTCTGCTTAAATAGACTCAGGCAAAAAGAACATTATATTGGATACTGGAGTGCGAAATTTCCTGGAATAGACTAAAATAAATTCTGATATCTCCCACAGTACTGGGCTTGCCTATTAGAGAGGTTGAAATCATTCTGGATACTGATGGTAGTGATGCAGGAACTGGTTTTTGTTATCTCAAATTCAGAATGGAAAGGAGAGGCCATTGGAATATTTCTGTAAGGTGCTACACAAACTCAAGATAAATTACTTTGTGACATGCAGGGAGCTTCTGATAGCAGTGAACGCAATTTCACATTTTCACACATATCTGTATGGCAGGCACTTCATATAACGAACTGATCATGCTTCTTTATACTGGCTTCTAGATTTCAACAACCCTGAACGTCAAATAGCTGGTTGATCCGGCATCTGCAAAAATTTGACTTTGAAATATATCATAGGCCTATACATCTTCACAGAAATGCAGATGCACTTTCCAGGAGACCATGCGTACCATTCTGTAGTCATTGTGAAAGCCAGGAGGAAAAGGGTGGTGCATCGTGAAAATCAAGGAGGACATGAATTCAAAGCCACGTATCTTGCGATGGGTCCCCTACATGGGATTAAAAGGGCACAAGATATGATCATCTAAGTGACACCGCTTTGTGTCCAATATTAGAGTGAAAGGAAGCCAGCAAGTCGATCAAGATGGGAAGAGACATTCCACCTAGGCATGCCAATCAAGACATACTGGGCCCAGTGTAATTTACTTGTTATAAAGAATGGCGTAGTTTACAGGAACTGGTAAAGCAATGATGGGTAACAAAAACATTTACAATTGGTCCTACCAGAGTGCCGAATACCAGAAGTGCTATGAGAGCTGCAAAACACAGTAGCTGGTGGTCACTTCGGTGCAAATAAAACTCTTGACATAGTTCGAACGAGATTCTATTGGTTGCATTGTCGGGAGGATGTTGAGAAGTGATGCCATCTGTGTTGATGTATGTACCACGAGGAAGGATCCGTGGGTTATGGCACGAGGTTCCCTTCAGAAATACAATTTTGGCGACCATTTGAGAGGATGGCAGTAGTCATTCTCGGACCACTACCAATCACTGAGAGGGGGGATCGTTACCTCCTGGTAGCACAAGACTTTCACGAAGTAGCCAAATGTCGTACCAGTGCCATACTAAGATGATAGCACAGTAGCTGATGCACTTGTAAAGCTTGTTTTCCCCAAGTTTGGAGTGCCACTTGAGATTCATTCTGATCATGAACGAAATTTTGAAGCAACTCTTTTCCAAGATGTAACTAGGGTTTAGGGAATTAAAAAAACATATACCACAGCATTACACCTTCAGTTGGATGGAATGGTCGAGAGGCTAAATCCTTCCCTGGAACAGTATCTGGCGGTCTTCGCAGAAGACAAACAGAAAGATTGGGATTCCAAAGTACCCTTATTTCTCCTGGCATATCGTTTGGCGTTCCACGAGTCTACAATGGTAGCACCTTCAAGGATGCTGTTTGGGAAAAAGCTCGGCATTCCTGGTGACCTGCTGTTCGAATGTACAGTGGAAGAAGAAGCAGTAATCCAAGAATATGTCATTTAAGTTCACCAAAGTTGGTTGAAATTCATGATTTTGCTCGGAGGCAACTCAAAATTAATAGTGACAGAATGAAAACACTATATGACCGAAGAATACCTTAAGATACTTTTTAAGAAGGACAGCTGGTGTGGTTGTACAACCCAAAGAGGTGGAAGGGATATTGCTCGAAGCTATAGAAAACATGGGAGGGTCTGTACAGGGTCCTGAGACAGAAAACTGGTGTAGTCTACGGGATTTATTGGCAGGGCTCTCGGGCGAAGCCTAAGGTTGTCCACATCGACCGACTTGCACTGTATAAAGGTCCTGATGTTGGAGAGTCTGTGCGGACTATTCCCATTTTTTTTTAAATTTCGTAAGATTCGAGAGAACTTCCTGCTAACAACTGCCTCATATAACCATGTAAGAATATTTTATGAACTTTTTTAAGGGTTTCGGCTGCGGTGTAATAATTTAGCTTTTATAATAAAGTTGATTGGCCATTTAGAAAATAATTCCGTTATAAGAAAAAGTCGAGTGGGAAGTGAACCCAGGGCGAGGCAACACTCTCCGAGTGACGGGCTTTCTAGACGGGACTAGTAGGTGCCCGTCATCCTCGGACATAACATGAAATGAGACCCTAGGATTAGGCGGAGGAGACGGGAGTACTCCGAAAAAAAAACCTCGGCAAGCGGCTTCGTGCAGCACGATACCCACATGTGAAAGTCCGGGAGTGGGCCCGCCGGGGATCGAGCCCAGACCACCGTGGCGGGAGGCGAGAGAGCTAGCCACTGCGCCACCGCTGCCCCAATTTCATCAAAGTATTTATGTACTATTTTTGGCAGTAACTAACATTTCTACCACGGGCAATTCCAGTACAGCTCCCAGCGAGTGACATGGAGTGTCTTTAAATTAACAAAACATTGCATTATCGATTATCAACATACAATGTGAAACTCACTTCATTACTTCTTCGTTTTCTTGTCCAGCCGCATCTTCGAATTTCACTAACTCAACTCTCAGCTCATCTATAGCATTTTGTAAATCCAGACTGCTTTCATCTCCTTTCTGCAAATGAGGAAAACACAGCTAGTTTAAAAATTCAGCAATTCATTGTACCTGCTATTCTGAATTCTCTGCTTGAGAATAAATTACCACAGGCAGCTACTGTGGGTCTAGTAGCCTAGCTGACCTACTGGCTGACATGAAGTATTATACTTTGGCACAGTTTCCAGCGCTGCACTATAAGAACAGCGTTAATATGAGGAGAGATTACGATAGCATGTTAAAAATTCAAATTGTAGGTTTTCGAAATGGGATTCGTCCACTTAAAAGAGCTCATTTTATGCAGTGATTTCCTTGAAATATTGTAATGTGAGGATTATCGTCTATAAAATTTAGAAGATCATTTGTAAGGGGTGACATGTGTTGGCCATCCTTTCTCAGTGGTAAACTTACTTGAAGGGCTCAGGCTGCTATTGTCCAGGGCGGCAAAATCCAAGAAGTGGCAAAGTTAGGAAAAAAATACTTTACTGAAGAAATTATTTACTATGTTGATATCTCAGTTATTCTACGAAAACAAAAAAAAAAAAAATTGGGGGTGGATGTGCAAAACCCATGGTGTGGACATTCGGGTGCTTGTTTATCATCACCGATAAACCTAAGAGACAAAGTGAACTTTCAGGACACTGTCCAATACAGTGTGAAGAAACTGCTATTCTCTCTTTGTGGAGTGATTTATTGGTCTGATTTGTGATGCTAATGTATACATTTCAATAACCGAATATGTGACAAGTATTAGGGGAGGATTTCATATATATGAAAACTGAGATCTTGTTAAGTTTAAAATCAGAGTATGAAGAATTATGCTGCATACAAAAGATATGAGAGAGGAAAACTTCAAGTAGGAGAAACACAGAGACACGAAACAGAACATATTGGTTGGAGTAGCTTCAAAACAAATACATATTTGACTGCAGTTGACAGTTCGAGGTCCGAGCTAACGCAACGGAAGATGTAGGATAATCTGACTGAGTACGAGATTTGGTTTCTTCACTGAGTGAGTTCATTTAGATCGTGAAATTATTGAAGAACGCGAGGCAATGGAAAGTAGCGTGCATAAAAAGGATTTTCCAGAAGCAGGTGCATTTCATAATGAATATATTCGTTTCTTTAGCTACGTAACGAGCAATAAGAACCGCCACAGAATATATTTACACTCTGCAAAATAATTTCCGATAACGCTCTACAAGACTGGTTCCACTGATATTAACCTCAATAAGCATATAGCTGTCCAGCATAAATATGCATTTCAGTGATGCGAAGAATAAAAAACTATTTTCTATCATTCATACCCCATGATTTTCTAAACTACTCTGCAGATATAATAATTAGACCTGACATCAGCATATATAGTGAACTACGACGATCTAATAGACTCGTTTGCCCACACACACTCATGAAGGAACTTATGTTAATAAATATAAATATTTTTGACTAAACTGAATGAGAATGACTTTATTTTTTCACGGGAAGGCAAACACTTTTTTAAATAGAAAGTTTCGGAATTTTTAACATAGGAGCATGTTTGGAGCACAAGTTAACTTTTATTTAAGTTAACGGATCTTATTTTCTTTTTCTTTTTGCGAACATTAAGTTTTTTCTTGCTGAAATAAAGTTTAGGGATCGACTTATTAATATAAGTAATTCTTGCCTTTCGTGAATTGTTGCATTCTAGAATAATCATATTGGCAATGCATATCTGTTAATGTGCACCATATTCTGACGTAATGTTTTAACATCTATTGTTTAAGCTAATGTACAATTTATTTCAAACATCGTCACAATAACTGATTGTTTTCATTCTGCTTGCCGATATTTAATTTATTGAAACAAAGGCCAGTACTTGATTCGTAGGCTCTAGTGGAACAACAAAAATGAGACATTTTTCATAACATTAGAGTAAAGAGTAAAGATAGGTTACATGCGCCTGTATATCATAAATTCCTCAACACTGTGATAATGTCTATACGAAATTCCTGTCCTGTGTTTAGTCTGTAGTTTCCAGAGAACGCTTTTTGATGGAAGGAGGAGGCTACGATCACTGGTGCCACAGGTGTTTGGGTGGGATTGGAAGGGAGGGGGTGGCAAATTACACGTAGCCCTGATGTAGCAGACATATTCAGCCTCATCTGTCCTTGCTAAGATTCACGCCAAGTCTCAAAGTGACTGACACTGATACAACTCCGAGCTGGTCTTCAGGTGCTTCTCAGGCCAACATAACGGAGTAAACATTACCTTGCAACGTAGATCACAAATACTGAATTTTTTTTTTTTTCAAAGTCTAACAGAACAGCTGAAGGATATGTAGATACAGACAATATAAAGTGTGAAAAGTTGATCCAGAAAAGTATATGTACAAAAACACTTTTGGATTAAGATTTGTTTCTCTACAAGTAATAAACTAAGAGACAAATTAAAAATGCAATTGTCTTGCAGCAATAGAAATAATAAAAAAAAACTAGCAGCTTCACAATTGAATAATTCTTGTAATTATTGGGTAAAATATACTGGTAATTACCTACGATCGAATATTTTCATAAACGTTGTATGGTGCAAAATAATTGGATGAACTTTCTTATATTAATGTTTTTTAAAGCTTAAGCTACGACTTATATACTCCAATATAAACTAAACTGGCATCCCTCCATGTAAATACGTAGTTTTGCACGATATCTCAACCTTCCATGATTATTTGTTCTCTGATGGACAGCTGACGGCCACTTTAAACTGCATGACTTTTTAAGCGCTGAACGTTCGTAAATGTGGCGAAGACCACTGAAATGTTTGACATAATTCGAATTTAAAGTATTCCTTCTACAAGCACTCCTAAAACAAGGCGTTTCAGTGAGGTAATCGTGCACATTAAAAAACTACAACTAAAATGGTATGTTACTGTTATAAGACCATTAGTATAGTAATCCCATTAAATGATAGCGTTCGTTAATAGGCCTGCACTAACATGTAGCATAATTACAATAGATAAGGTTGTCAATAACTGGTGATGGGCTGGTACTTCAGTAAACTGGGGGCATATTTAGTTGTAGGGCAGGAAAAATACTTTTTCTTTGTTATGTACATAGCATGTTTGGATAATAACAAATACCAACCATAAACTCCTATCATATAACTGAGATCACGTGGTGCTCCTGGAGACTTTAACCAGCTTGTCGAGGACTTCAAAATATCTGCAACGCGTCCAGGGACACTCGGATTTTTCTGTAGAATATGTCTCTATTGAGCCCCGGCAATTTTACCGGCCGAAAAATGTCTCAACTTCCATAAAAAATGTTCGATTTGTTCAGATTTATACCTATAAGACATAGCTGGTTTACATATAATGAAAAATGAACACTGTGTCCTAATACAGGATGTATATACGAAACTCAGTTTGAATAACGGTTTACTTTGTGCCCTACTTGGATGTAGGAAACGTATAACTGTATTCTTGTACGCCAGCAATCTTGAACGTGGTAAATCTTTCCCTGCCATGTATTATTCTACATCTCTGGCGACTTCTTGAAAGCGATAAAACTGAACTAGACAGGTACTGTTACATCATAAACATACATGTTCGGTGGGGAGTGTCTGGAGATCCCGTTGGCCAGGATGTAGTAGAAAATTCTGAACAGTATGTGGTGAGACACGAACAGTTTGAGAGCGTGCATCATTCTTCTGGAACAGTCATCGTCTTCATAATGAAGTGATCAGAGAATCACAGGTGGAACATGGATCTAGATGTACCTGGCTTCCAAAGTGAGGTAAATATTTAGCTATTGCAGACCTCATAACGATAGTAGAAGTTGTGTTTTAAGTAAATTAACACTGGAGTATATCGCTTATCAGATTTCTGTTGCATACGTATACAACCGTAACTTGCATGAAGGCAGAAACTGATATTATTAGTTGTCTGTACAGAGTTCAATTTGATTCTCCGTATAACCCTCTTGAGACGCCATTGTAAATGCGCCATGTTATGTTTGTAGCATGAGTTGTTGTCTAGCCAAAGGAAGTCATGTCTGTAATCCTGTGCAGATGCCATGTGATATACACTTTTGTTTTTACATTGGTTCGACATTCATGTGGATTTGCAGAATGCGGCTCTTGACATCATCTTCTATTGGCATGCGTATGTTGAGATTAATTTTGTTGCTAATGTCGAACCACTGTCGTAACTCGACATGTCACGGTCATAACGTGTAGCAATTGTTTTAAATGTTCAGTCGACCCTTTCATGATTCAGATGACGCCTGTTCTGATTTCCTCCCCCTTTTGTCTGGGAACATCTCACCAAAATCTGACAACAGTTTCTCCACGTGTAGGGACAGTCATGGGTTTTCACAAGTCCACACACCCTCAAATATCACATACTGTGTAGGGGTACACATATCATCCCTGTAATAATTGGCAAATGTTTACAGCCTTGGACGCTGAGCCAGAGTTACTGTTCCATTCTGCCGTATCATGGATAAACCTTTAGCCATATTGTAGAATTTCCTTCAGTAAAGAAAGGTAGAATACCTCCATCATGGTGAACCGTTTCGCTCAATTCTTGTTAAATTGTATAGCTTGGTCGCATGTAGATTTTCACATTTTGGCAGGTGATGAAACTGTGATGATAAAAGAATGTCAAGTGAAATATAGTTTATATCGTCCAAATTACAATTTCACTACATGAATATTTAATTAAACAGTTTAACATAGTAATAGTATTGATAAAGTTTACGAATATCGCATGTTAATTATTATTTTGCTATTTTTAAAAATTAAAAACTATGGAAAATAATTTTATATAAAGTTACAAACAAAGATTTATTTATTTTTCGTAATATATTAGTTATTTGCCCAGCATCTCAAGTCATGTAAAGTGTAGTCCAGTTCTTGAAGTTTATGTGCAATCTTTAATTACTAGCGCTCGCAATTTCCATTATCTTTGACAAAAATTACTCTCGATATCAGACTATTTGCCTTTGCTATACAAATGTTGCGTAAACGGAAAGTTCCATTCTTTTATTGACATAAAAATAAGAAAGCAATCACGCAAATACTTTTTAACACATGCATGTAGTGGATAAAAATATTAACAACTGTAAAATCACTTGAAATATTTATTAGTAGAGTTTGGCCCTATTTTGCACTGAATTACAATTTGTATCCAATTTAAGATTGACAAAGCAACTCATTCAAGGGAGTATAAATCAATTGATCATTCCAATTAGTATCTTAAGAAAGAACATGCAACTGCAGGTGAAAGCATAAAGTGAAACTTGGCCCCCAAAATACCTCGCCAAGCTTTAATTTTATTGTCATATGGCTAAAAATGTAATACATGATGTTCTACTTCATCCTAGTGCTCATAAAACCATGTCTGGACATAATAAATAGTGTGAAAAGGGGACCTCGCCTTGTAATCAAGATACATTGGCTTTTCTAAGGAACACGATCTGGAGCATATGATTGAGAGAATCGCTCAGGATGTTGAGGTACTGCTGTGTTTTTGTATTTCCATGCAGGACTGCAAGTTGTCCAAGACCATATAAATATACAATGCAAAACACCATCATAGAGCCTTCTGTATGCTTAACAATGAAAGAAGGTTCCCAAAACGTTTGTTTTCTGCGAGACGTCTCCAGACATTAACACGATCAGTGGTTAAAAATAATTTCGAAGCAGATTCAACATAACAGATTTCTGCTGTAATTGTCGTCCTTCGGAGTATTATGCTGTGTCGTCAATGATTATGAAAAGCCACTTTGCCATGAGTGTTCGCAGCATGCAGTTTCGGTTGGACGGTTCTTGGAGATAAGATTTAATCTCGGCGGCAATGGGCCATGAGTAGTGTACATAATGTTCCTTCTGTCGCATGATTCATGAGTAGGAGACAGGAGCCATTAGACATATTGGATGGCATCACCTCCTGCTCTGTAATTCTAGTAGGCTGGCGGCCATTTCGTGACTTTATTTTTCCACCATCTTGTTTCTAGAATTTTCCACTCAAGCTATTCCACCTAGCGACTTCGTGCTCTGTCATTCAATTTAACTACTTCATGCTCTGTCATTCGATATTTCCTCTCTCGCCTCTTTTCTCTGTTGCACTTTCGTCGTCTGCCAACTTGGATGTCATCTACTGTAGTTCCTTTGTCGACCAAATTCATCTAGGTGGTTCGTTATCAGCTTGTAATACTCCTCTCTTCGATTCTCGAGAGCTAATCTGTTACTATTCGCGAGTAGATATTTCGCGCGAACAGCTTCGATGGCCTACTGCAGCAGTTGCCAGTTCGGTTCGGTCAGCCATCATTCATAGAATGAAATAAACATACAACTACACAGGTATACTTAAAAATTCACTCCCGAGTACAGGAAAGTGAATTTTCGGTGATTTCCAGTAAGTCAATTCATGCATCCATCACCTTCTTGCTGTTCCTTGCAACACTGGTTATTGCAGCTAGTTTGGATGTTAACATATTGAAGAGCCTGAAATTCTTCCTTTCTCTGCTCATTCGACACGTTGATTAAGTCTATTAACGATGTCTTCCCATCCCCTACATGCTGGTCGACAGCTACCAAATCTTCCAATGCTTCTTTTTCATGCTTTTGCTCTGTTGTCCAAGAAGCGACAGGCCCCCGTGAAGAGTGTTGAGGTCAGCTCCCATTAGCAAGTTTCCATTGTAATCGGAAAACAGAACATGTTTGAGATTGGAAATTTTTTTGTGACTCACGGTCTTACTACAAACTGATCAAAGCAACACCTGTACCTTCCCTTATTTAATGTCAAATCCTTATCGATTACCAATATGCTGTACTCTTCAATCCAGCACAAAGAACACATATCCTTACATTCTGTGAACGTCATGACTTAATTGACGTGGTCGGTGTAAACAAGCTGCAAATTCGTGACGTCCATACGGAACAACACGAGGAAATTTACATTATCACATAGCAACTGTTTTGGCAAGCGCGAGAAATTATGGTTCAAGTACACCCAGTCTATAGTCACATGCCGTCCCATGCTAAAGTATTCTTGAATGCAAGTCTGTTTCTCACATACAAGATTGTCGAAAATATATACAAAGTTTAGCAGTGCTTCACTTGATGGCATGACGGCTTCGTTATCAATGCAAGGGAAATATTTTAAGCCATCTACAGCCTGCAGTACATGGGCCAGATGCTGGTATTTACGCTGCTAAAGGGAATTGTAGTGTAGGTGCACATTCTCGAACTTAAGATAATTTGGTTCCTCCAGCAAACTCAACAGCACATATGTCTTACTACAATCCGATGGCCCACAAATAAGTCCTCTCATGGTATTGGGCAACAGTGCTCCGTGACATAAATCACGCGAGGTTTCGATGTTTTCCCGGGTGATGTGGATGGGAAGACTAACATACTGCATGATTATCTCCGTGACGCTGAAATCAAAACTTATAAATGGTGGGTACATATCGGTACTTAGCGCAGTTGTGAGTGGTGACTCGTAGAAGAAAGATAAAATCCGGAAGAGAGATCATCGATACACTGATCAACAATCTACCTTTCGAGATGCACATTCCTGGGTACAGGTTCTACAGGCTGGGAACGAAGCTAGATAAAACGTTGGCACGTGGCGATGCAAGCATCAACATGCTGGACGAGGCGTGCAAGTGGCGCAATATCGCCTACTCCCAGCACGAGGATCTACAAGTCAGGCACCAGGCAGACAAGATAATCAATCGCACATAGGACAGAGGAAATACACTGTGTATAGGAAACTGGACTCGGTGAATAAATAGTTGCGTGGGGATTTTCCAATACAATGAAGGCCAAGGTGAAGATGATCATGGGGACGAAGAAAGGGAGACGATGTTCCAAGAGAAGAGGGGAGAAGAAGACAGGAGGATTCCTTCTCGACTTGATATCTGCAATCGGTACTCTGGGTAGTACCGCTGAGGCATAAGAATATCATTAGCGTGTTGAAATGAGCCTAGAACGAACTAGAAATTATCTTCATGTGTAAATAACGGCCACGAACTTAACATACGATGGCCCTACCGAGAAGGATGAAGGATGTGCTAGAAAGAAAAAGCATCGTTTTGCAGCATGTTCATGGGAGAAATTTTGGCCACTAAACCAAAACATGACGAATGCGCTGTAATAAACCTGGACTCGACACAAAAGTCTGGTATCTACTGGTTCACTTATGCCAAAACGTGACAAACATGCTGTATACTATGGCAGTTTCGGTAATTTGCGTCCTCCATTCGAACTGCGACAGTACTTGAAAAATTGCAAATTGACTTGCAAATACAAAATGGAGCAGATGCCGAACACATGGAACTGCGGACACTAGTGTCTTCGCTTTCTGGTGCAGTGTAATAATAAATTGTAGGAGAAAAGGGTTTGTTGTCCTTTGCATAAAAGGGATCCACACCTGTAGTCGTAGGTCAGTAAGTCTGTGTCCATCATTTTAAGTGATAAGGCATCCGAGCTCTGTGTAACTGAATACTGCCTATTTGCTTTTCTGAAAAATATTTGAAAAAATGGAAGTGTTTTAACTAAAATAATTGAGTGTTTTAATTTAATATATCTCTTATTTAAACATTCTAGGTGTCAAAAGGTGGTGGAGGTACAGAGGTGCCAAGAGGGTTGTGGTGGGAGAGGTGTTGTGGTGGGAGGGGTGTTGTGGTGGTAGGGGTGTTGTGATGGGAGGATTATAGATGACCAACATGCACAACAATAAACTTCACTGGAGAAAAATAAATATTATAAGGAATAAACAAAAATTTAGAAAAAATAAAATAAAATTTATGCTTTTAAAAAATGTACATATATTTTTATGAGTCAATTTTCATAATTTATACTCAGAAAATATCATACTTAAAATATTAAATTCTTATTCTCGAATTATCATGACAGCAAAAATTTACATTCTTAAAATAAAAATGTGGTGGTTGCAATGCATATGCCACCTTTAAAACCTTACTTTCCTACATTTCTTGGTGGCCGAGTGGTCAAAGATGTCAACCATGTTGGCTACACAGTGTTCGGCAGTTCAATTCCACCCTACTCCAAACAATAGTTTAAGCTGTGTGAAAATTAAATAGCTGCACTCGTAGTTGCCAACTACAGAACCAACTTGGTGGTCGAGTGAGAGCGACATCAGCACCCCTTGCAGGCGGCATTAGAACGAAGGACACGTGGAAAGAAGATGGTGGATGATGGTTGCATACTTTAAAAGCAATAAATAATGTTACAGGCATTATTAGTCACTCTAGTAGACGACGATAGAACTACATTAGACGACATCCAAGACAGCGGATGAAAAATGTGCAATAGAGAAAAGAAGTAGGAGATAGAAGAAAGATAGAGGCAAGGTGGTATGGCAGAGCATGAAAAGGAAATGATGGAATTACAGAGCATGACGTAGTTAGATGGACTGACAAAGCATGAAGTAGATAAGTGGAATGACAGAGCATAAAGTGAAAAATCCTAGAAAGAAGATGGTGGAAAGGTCAATGTCACAAAATGGCCACCAGGTGACTGGAACGACAGAGCAGGAGGTGACATCATCCATGATGGTGGACGGTTCCTTGCTCCTACTTATGTATCATGTGCCAGAAGGAACATAAGTACACTACTGCCATGTTAGTCTTGCATTTTTGGTTTCCTGTCTGCTTAAACACCCTTCTGCTCTTCGCAGAGAGCTTTCACATTCTTATAGTTTTTTTTTTTTTGCAAAGAAGATGAATTACCACATTATGTGTAGGCTGTCATACTGTTGAAACACAGTGCTCCTTGCAACACTCAAGCGGTTGGCTGTTTCGCCAATGGCCTGGCGCACTGTCACGCTTGAAAGGTTGGACACATCAGCATTTGACTGCTAACAGGATGTTCATGTACAGCACGGGCTGCTACTGATACTTCCGCTTTCACTGCCACAATCTGGCAGACTTCTGTGCGACGAATCAAATTCCTTATTGGTGCATGACTTGATAACGAATCCATTGTGCTATATAATGTTTATTATGGTATTGCTCATGGAGTTTCACCTACATCGGTCTCAAGAGGTGCCATTGGCATGTTCTTTCAGTGTCTTTTTAGTATGAAAGTATCATTAAATTAAAGCAGAGAAATAGCATCATATTCAGTTTTTTAATCAGATCCTTCAGAACAGATGTTTAAATGCCTCGACTTACCTACGAAGCTATCAGGAAAAAATTGTGATCATTCCGGAATATATCTGCACTTTTGATAGCGGCCCTAGAAACGCAGTTCTTATAAGATACTCAAAAAGCTTTCTGGAATACTAAACTTAAATTTTATCAACACAATATTTGCTGGAACATTATAGAGCGATAAGTTGGATAATGCGAGATAACTGTGGTAGCTGTACAACCAGTAAAAAGTCTGCTTACCCCGGGGTCCTGAGTTGTAGTTGAGACATCTTGGTCTGTGAGTTTCAACTGCCTTAGTTGCTCCTCTAACGAGAGCACTTGTTCTGATGCTGTCGTCTCCAGTTCTCCAATCGTGTCCACGAGTGTCCCGTGGTGTTCCAACAAGTCAACAACACACGAGTGCAGTAATTCCACCTTCACCTGAAACAAACACCAAGTGCAAGTACAGAATCGCTTCAACATTACACTATATGCTGTTCACGGCAAAGTGAGCACTTTTTAAGGCCCTGCTAAACTTTTCGTTTCAATTTATTTATACTTTTCCGCCACTTCTTAATGTAAAAATTGCAATATGACTAATAAACACTGTGTATACTTTTCATCACTCTCAGAAATTAACGTCGGAGACAGCAATAAAATATGTTTATTTAGGGGTTAATGCCTTTTGGGAGGGCCTTAAAAAATCTCACTTTACCGTAAATAGACTATATCGTTACATACTGTGTGATAGTGAATGGTGGTGTGGGGTAAAAAAGATGGGGGGATATCATGGTGAGGACTGTGGGGTGACACAAGGGTAATGTTAACATTCTTTTATTCCTGTTGACCGTCGGCCATATTGGTTTCGATGTACGTGATAATGCTAAACGTTGCCAATAATCCGTACTTCGACCTTTATATATTTTGAACAAATAGGAAAATTACAAAAACCCTGATAACCTTTAAACTTGCAGAAAATGTTAGCTAATTATGTTATTTTAATTGCATGACGGACTTTCGTCACAACACAAAACCGAAGTTGAAACCTCACGTTTGCATAAGTCTCGACTAGAAGGTACATGACAAACTACAACAAGGCATCGACTCACCTTATGCCTTCAATGCGATGGGCCGTTCAGCACGCCCATCAGCTGGCAGCAGTGGGGAGGTAGCATCAGGGGAGAGCAGTGAAGTGAACATTTTCAGATATACCAGGTGAACCTGAGACTTCAGTATAACGCGAAATCTATATGTCGCATGACAAAAAGTGTCCAAGTTGACATCCAATATTTTCGAGGGGGCAAATCAAGACCGGAAACTTAGCTCACCATCTCTCCATATAGAAGAGTGGTAAATGGGTCAATATTGAAATATTTTATTGGAAACCCCGTGTTTCATTGCAAATTCCAATTACACGTCAAAATGTACGAATTATTTTTTGGAAAAAAGTCTTGCGATTCGTTTTAGATGGCACTGTAATCAGTGTGAAATAGGTTACCTTCGGTTACATCAATCGGGAACCGTCAAGTTTCACTCCAGTAGAAATTCGCGATGCAAATTACCACATTTGTGTCTTAAACATGTTGTTTGACACCTGTGTAAAACTTAACATTGCCACTACAGGCAGTGAGAAGTGGGTTAGCTTCTAGATATTTTCGCAAGGGGAACCCCAATGATGTAATGCCTTACGCATCAACGTTGAAGAAACTTAACCTGTAATGTTTGAAATATACTGATGAAATTAGTGTTTACAGAGTCCTTTTGCTTCTCACCATCGAGATGCTTGTTTTCAGTGCCCCCCTCCCCCCAACCCGCGTGGCACTAGAAAGAGCATTGCAATTGCAAATAGGAAACCAAGCGGCTCATTTTAGGTTCATTTACCGTATGTTAAAACGTACACAAATAGAAAGAAACATGTACATGTAATGTATCGTCACATACAGAGCAAAAGGTACAGAATGTGGTAGGTGCAACGTGTTCTGCCACGTGACGCAACCGCGCGCATGGCTCTGTCACATTTGTGTATCCCTACTTGTTACGTAAGTCAAATTGAGCAGAATATCTACCACTCTACAACAACAGTGCCTGTGGTCACGATATATTGTCGAGGAGACCATAGTTCTCTTCCGCGGTATTTCCTTATACTTCATTTGTCATTGCAATCCCCAACACGCATCCATGTTTTGAACTTTGTGACTACCAACCCGACTAGAGCTGAGAGAGCCAAATGTGCCTTGCCCTTTCCAGCACAATATTACACTCAAGGCACTCACCCCGAATCCTCCCACTCCAAAAACTTACGAATCGGACTCGTAAAGGAACTTTTTATAAGTGTTGAAACCTTTATAATTTTCAGCAAATAAACGATGACTTCTGTTACAGTCGCAGTTCCGTATACCAAAACAATCGCAATTATGGTATCAGCTGCATGTCTTTGCAATCAATTAATTAATTAATTACTAACAAAACACTTGAGCAGTATCTCAGGAATTGGTTCTACTGCACGCGCACTGGATATGTAGACGCTCTCGGAAATCATGGGGGTAATTGTAGTGACGGGCGTATTGTATGGACGCGATGGCATCAACTCGGCGTGCTAAGGTCCAGTTGAACCGTCCCAGGCAGCGGATCGCCATTTGCCGACCATTGTGTTAGTCCACGCAGCGACCCGGCCAGCTGCCCACGCTTACTGATCCGATGGGATATTTGACCTAGTCCTACACGTAATTTCTCGTTGTCGTGTAGACGTCGCCAAGTCTACAGCAGTCGCAGTCGTCCACATTGCCATGCTCACCTAAACACCCAGCGAACTTCCAATGTAGTCACTTCGAATATATCTCCGTGCACACACGTCTTCAAATCCTTTACTAGAGTTGTTTCGAAACAACCCCAGAGATCGGATGTCAGGCTCCAGCATTCTGCCATTTAAATCATTTGACTCGCCTACCCCTGGTATCACGTCATACAAATATTGGAGGACGACACCTATACCCAGACCACTATGCGGTTACAGATTCTAGGGCCCACAGCCTGAACACCACTATCTCACAAGAGTCACGAAACAACTCAGCCCCGTGCTCACAGCGCTATCTATTCCGTCACCGACCACAGCGCAATCAGGCAGCCACTTCTACAACTTTGCACGGTCGTCACATTTGTTTAACTTTAAATTATGCTGTGTACCTGCCTGCCCGTCCTGTGCTTTTCTACGAAGCACCTTAACTTGAGGGCGCCCCGCGAAGCGATGACGAGCGCAAGGACGCCTGACTCGCGCGGAGGTCAACACGCAACTGTAGAGGCGCCGGCGTCTTTCAGGAGTATGTTTTGAATAAAGTCTCCAATTTCCGAATGGGTATACCGAGCGAGGTGGTGCATGGGTTAACATTCGAACTCGCATTCGGGACGACGTGTTCTATCCCTGGTCAGGCATCCTGAATTCTGTTTTATGTGGTTTCCCGAGATCAATACAGGCGAGTGCTATGATGCTTCCTTACTACAGGCCATGTACTTGTTTTTCTGAGCAACTTGCTCCTTCTCTAATGACATCAATGTCGACGATACAGTAAGCCTTACCTACCTACATGCTGGCCTGCCTGCCTGCCTACCTGCCTGCCTACCTGCCTAGTGGTGGCTAGGTCTGACGGGAACGATATTTAGTGGTTGATTTTCCAGGCCATACTGGAAATTCGAGCCATGAGCAATTTTCCTGTTTAAATAGGAGTTTCAGGGATGTTGCAAGCTAGATTTGTGGTAGTTTTGGGAAGGTTATAATGTCGTTATTGGTGTTGTTAATAACTTTAAGTTAACTAATAAACCTTAATGTTTTAAAAATGTACAATTTCGTAAGAAAGCATTGTTAAAGATTTTAATGTACCTATAATAAATTTTTGTATAATGCCTTAATGTAATTTTGCTAGAGGAAGCTCCCTTTTGTCGTAATTTTAAATTACATTTTTTAGGCCTATTTACTGTAAATTTTTTGGTTCTTTTGCATATTTATTTGTGTTATAAGGAATATCAAAACCAAGTTTAAATAGATTTCTGTGCTGTACCCTTTTTGACAATTTTCTTTGTCACAAATATTTAAAATCAATTTTGCTGTGGGCAGTGTATACATTTCCTGCAAGATCTGATGCACATTTTATGCACTCTGTTTTTATAATTTTTAAACATTTTAAAATGAGTAATGTATTCAGTTTGTATGGTCTTTGCATAAGAACAAAAAGGACTGGTAGAAAAATAGGGGCTATTATCTCGAAATCGCACGGAACTTGCTGCTGATACGATGAAGGAATGCTTGTTTTCTTGGTGCTGCTAATAGGAACCCAGAGGATAACCGATGTATTTACGTGTTGGTAACAAACTAAAGTTACGCCAATGCTCACTTACAAACTATCAAACATATAAATCGATCAAAACCAAATAAAGTAAGCATAATACACACATTTTTAATAACGCAGCAAAAAAATCATGGTTACACAATAAGCAATACATAGTGCTGTAAAATTTGCCCAAAAAACCTACCAAACCCACGCAACACATATACCTGTGACAATCAAATTGTCACAAATTGCAGCATTCTTAGTCCCACTGGACTCAGGTAGCTTAGTTGTACATTTTATATTTAATTTATGCCGTACATTCAATTGGGGGTGCTATTGCTACTCTACAAATACGGCACATCTTTATCTGTAAAAGATGAAACAGGCATGATTTTGATCTATGGCAAATGTGGTCAGAACGTCGCTGTCATCCTTTTTGCTGAATATTTTTCAGACGTTGCACGCGTCACACAGTGGGCTGTATTCTCTAACCATTGTGCAAACGTAAACTTTTTCCTTCGTCCTAAAATTTATCGTATGTTATTCTACATGAAGTGATCTATATCATATATTAAAATTTGAATGTCTTGCATGAGTATACTCAGGGTGACCAACCGAGTATGGCAGTTGTGAGTGTTCCCGAAGCAGTCGCAATTCTCCTCATACTTTACTGTGATTATGTTTTTCCCGTACCGGATATTTGTTTACATATTTATAAACCACATTAGGGCACTGATAGTGTTCCCCCACTCGTACGTCACACGTCAATATTTGAGGAGATTAGGGACTCCTAGACATGGGACTGTTGTAACTGACAGTTGAAAGTTTAAATAGGGTTACAAGACGAAGGTGCCAAAAGGCCACGGTGAAGTTTTTTCCCAGACTGTATCTATACATAGGTGTAACATGATTTGCTATATTTCCCTGCCACCGCCTGCCCTGTGAAGTTGCAGAGCACGGAGCACGTTATAAGCAGAGCGTTGCTGGCAGCAGGAGCGGACGGCCACTGGTGAGCGGAAATGGTCAAATTGTATCGTTTTTTTTTTTTCACATCGCAGACGTAAGGGTGCCGCCTGGTTAGGTCGCCGTGCGCTGTGCATAGCTTCACGACAAACAGGTTTACTCAAACACCACTCCACTTGCTTACATAGTTTCTGTTTACGAATAGCTCTTAAGAATCGTTACATTCCGAACAACAAGATTTCATTTTCCACTTCCGTCAGTTATGTGTATTCTGGGAGAGTCAATATATCTAAAATAGGCGTTTTGAAAGTCAGTTTCAGCTGTTAAATTTTCGATAGAGTAACATCATAGTTGTCTTTAGGCACGCATCATACTTATATTTATTATCCAGCCATAAATCTATAGGGCCATTGCTTAAAGTCACGTTCAGGTGAGTCGCTGACGGGAAGACTGCGCCTCGCGCATAGAGACGATGAGGCATGTTGTGAGAAGGCAAGAGTCGGCCTTACAGTCAGCGCATTCCTAGGCCTTGATCGCCACGACATGGCCGGAGGCAGGCGGAACCCTTAAATGCGCTCTCTGTGAAAAATAATGGGAAAATCGCCTGACAAGTTTAAGGCAATATTCGCAAACTTGTGGGAGGAACATTGTATCCCATACAGGTAAGGTAAAATGACCGCACTCAAGAGTAGAATTCACGTACATGGTAGTGGAAAATCCCATAAATGGATGGGAAAATTACCTTACTACGCGTTCATCTCTTTAGCATTCTCAACATCTTGGAGGGGGGGGGGGGGCTGGCGAAAAAAAATAATCTTTAAGACGCTAGTATTCACTGATGCTGCTACGCTATCATCGTAGTGTAATGGATAGCGCATCAGCATTTAGTGATAAAGGTAAATGGTTCGCGACCACCCACAAACATGAATCGAAGATATTAGTGATGATGATTAGGTTACTATTCGTCAGAGAATATAGATAATACAAAATTTGACACTACTAATACTCCGAGATACTTTCTAATTCAATTTCATTATACAATATATTTAATTATCCCTTAATTTTATGGAATTCCCTCCCCCTCCCCCACAATTTTGTCAGGTACTTTTTCCGTACTATTAGGGAATAGTACTTTGCTTCTTATGCAAATTTACTCTACATTTTAAAGGTAATTTTACCTTAAGAGGTAATTAGCTTCCCTTACGTGTAAGGGAATTTTACCTCAATTTTTTTTACAGCGCACGTATTCAGCTGCTATAATGTAACATGTGTTTGCTTGCGATGTGGAATTCAGTATTCCGTTACAAATTTGTGCAAGATTGTTTCGATATAGTTTCAGTGCACATGATATATATTTAGTTATGGGTGCCGACACTTCGTGTTTCTCTTGCTCACATACTGAAAACAGTAGGTCGGCATTACTTTTTCTACTGACAGCAAAGAGGTAACATATCAGTAGCAAACAATTTAGGAACGCCATTCGTCACATTATGATATCATTTGTTGAACACTCGTCAATAATGTTTTCAGTAAGAACAATGACTTAGGTCATGTGTGACGAAGTAATTAATCGTTGTCTTGTTCTTAAGAATTATGTTCTTCAATTAATTTTCACTGTTCGAAATTTAAATAAACAATTTAGAGCATTCAAAATAGCCTACTATAAAATCAATAAATTTTAAAATATATGACATGTAAATTAATTTCTTATTTTTATTTTTCGTATTTCTGGATGCAGCCTTGAAGTAATGGCTACTACTGTATGTTGTTAGGAATGGATTTTTGGTGTCAATTTATATTCATCACCGGATATTAAAGTAAACAATGCTGAGAACTTTAAATACCACTGAATATATAAATAAATAAGTAACTTACCTCCGATTGCGTTACCACAAAGTCAAAGCTATTTTGTGTCTTTGTCGCTGGCTGTATCCCGAAGTTTCTACAGAAATGCAGTCAAAAGCAGTATCTCTTATTTGGCACTTTTGCTTTTGGGAGAAAACTTATAATTCTTAGCCTTTGTTGTGGCTACTATCAGAAATAATAGTTACACCCTACCATCGCTACATTTTGCATTCAAATTATATGTATACCTAGGTTTTCATTTTTCTCGGCATATAGAAATCTATTTAAATTCCTGCACATAAGCGTTACTTATTCACGTTCTGTAAACTATTCCGCCCTAACTCATGCACAATAGTGTTCTCAGCAGAAAGTAGAGCTTCGTACCAAGGTGCCAAGATACCACTCTTCAGTAACTTATCAGCATCTTTGGTTAGTAACGGAACGCTTCTCATTAATCTCAGCTGCTGAAAGTAGGAAAATCAATGTGGCCAACGTCGATGGTGTTCATAATTATAGACATATCGAAATACATGGATTCTGTTTATTCTTGCAGATTATACAAAAACACGCTGACACGAAGACAACTAACTGGAAGTGCTGATACTTGGCTCAAAAACATTTGAAAACTTTTATCGGAGAGTTGTAAATGAGAACAGAGTGTTGGGACGAGGCGAGTTGAAGAGCGTTCTATATGAATTTCTCAAAAAGTACGTTAAAAGCTCGAAGAACAGCAATTATGACTGAAAGAGGTTTGAGCAGGCGTACTCGTCATGGCTGGATATCGAAGTATTATTTCCCATACGTGAAGTTGCCAGTCCCCGTGTTTGTAGAATGATGAAACTTCAACCCGCTTGGGGGCCACGGTGGCTGAGAGATTAGCACGATCGCCTCCCACCAAGGCGAACCGGGTTGAATCCCCGGCCGGGGCACCGGATCTTCGCAAGTGGGAATCGTGCCGGACGATGCCGTCGGTCGGCGGGTTTTCTCGGGGATCTCTCGTTTCGCCCCGCCCCTTCATTCCGGCGCTGCTCCATATTCGCTTCAATCACTTTCATCGGCTCTCAAGACCTCGCTGTTAAGAGCCGCCCAAATCTCTTCACTCACTCACTCCAACCCGCTTAACTAAATGTAGCCGCCCAAAGTAATTGTTTAGTGAAGCATGTGAACGTACTAAAAGAAGACGCGTGAGGAGTGCAACGGACAAGCTAACCATTCCTGAAGCTGTTGGTGTTTTGTCTGAACGTTTGACAAAGAAGGGAATTGAGCAGAATCAGCGTGTTGGAAGATTATTAACAGCAGTAACCCCGAGAGTTATATAAAAAAATATAAAAAAAACACCACTCGATGACAAAACGAGGCAAATGCAGCATTTAATTATCTCCAAACGATGCCCTAGCGTTTCTAATTGAAGCCAAATTATCAAATGAATCCTATAATTAAATACGATAGTGCGCGAAAGAAAACTAGCCGACTTATATCTCAGTTATGGGATGTTATTGGAGGCAAAAGAATCTGACATCCCATAAACATTCAATCCTCAGCAGCTCTTTGCGAAGTTCCGTTAGAAGATTTGTTGAACCACACAGTCAAAAGAATACTAGATACTATTGAAGGGCATCTTGAAGGCGAGCTTCATTTTATCTGCAAGTGGGGCTTTGATGGCTCATCCGGACAGTCTCTGTGTAAGCAGGGTTGGGAACATGAGTCATGTACTGATAAAAGTACTTGTGTTACATCACTTTTCCCTTTCAAACTAAGGAGTAAAGACGTCTACACGTTTTTGTCGACCCATACGACTTCAATGTATCAAGGAAACAAAATATGGTATTAAAAAAAGGGGGTAGCAGTGCATTCAATGCAAGATAAATAAATTGAATACATTTAAAGCTGAGGCTGCAGAAATATATTTCTTGTTGCAGCTGACAATGATCGATGGCAAAGTTTTGTGTGCCCTGACAAACACAAGTTCTCAGCAGTGCCCCATTTACTAGCAGACGGGGCAAGAGTTTCGTCCTCATAGACTAAGTCAAAGACTGCAGACGAAGCTGATTTAAGGTTTGGCATTTCCCCGCTCCACATCTACATCAGATTATTGGAGTTGACCCTGGCTATTTCTTATCGCTTTGGTATGGATAGTGTTTTAAATTATATCACATTCTTATTTAGTATTAGGAAGTATAATATTTTATTAGGTTTCTTACTTTTACGTGCAGAGAAACAAAAAAAATATTTGAGATGGTAACGATCCTGATATTCGGCATTAAAAAGAGAACGTATTTCAGAACTTAAAAGACTAATATATATTCAACCAGATCGCTCAAACAAAGCAAGGTTTCGGCTCCACAACAGACGAAAACACAGCTAGGAGATTTTTTTGCCAACCCAGCCACGCCGTCAGGAGCTACAGATATCGACGAAGAACTGATAAGAATATTTTGTGTTATATAGTTTGCTTTATCTAGCTGACATTACATTGAAATTGGCCAGTTTGAGACATACTGTAGGGTTACAAAATCTATGTGCAAAGAACTGTACAGCTGGTACGAAATGAGTCATACTGTTCACAAATAGTAAGAACGTGATTACTTGATAATACGCAGTGTTGTCACACCAATTAGGCTATGCTCTGAGGAGGCACAGGAATTGCGAAGTAAAGGTATCAGAAATAACCGGGAAATTTTATCCAAAAATCCAGCAGAAGACTGCATATCCGTGACTTATTTTATAGGCTCCTATTCTCATAATATCTGTTGATATCTTCCTCTCGGAAGCTACCAAGAAAAAGTTTACACAATCTTCCAGAAGAAATACGAAGTTACTTGAATTTAATAATTTTTCTCTGAGCAGTTTGAAGGCGACACAGATGCTGAAAGCTGTCGTGACGACACATCTGATGAATCGGATGTTTAAAGTGTAATGTATTTGTATAGTTTTTCAAGCTGGCTATGTCTACATTCCAATTTACATGTTTACCGGAACATACCTCTGGAAGCTGTTTGTGTTGTTATTTATGTTTCCACAAAATATGAATAATTCTGACATAGCCTATTACTTAGTTATAAATTAAATTATGTATTAAATATACTTATTTTAATTTGCAAGTGTTCCAAAATATAAGACAAACATACCATCTATGTTGTCAAGAAAATCTGCCTGCAACAAATGTGCTCAGAGACTATCACATATGTCACATTTGCTTGTAAAATTAGGGAGGGAAGAAGAGCTGAAAATGTACCGTTTCTGAGAGTGACGAGTATGTTTGTGTGTGTGTGTGTGTGTATATATATATATATATATATATAGGTTTTTTGTTTACTCCCCTCCCCCATCTCATTA
The DNA here is from genome assembly GCA_029891345.1 of Dryococelus australis. Taxonomy (NCBI): domain Eukaryota; kingdom Metazoa; phylum Arthropoda; class Insecta; order Phasmatodea; family Phasmatidae; genus Dryococelus; species Dryococelus australis. Next base: position 331,869,784 of record CM056994.1, read on the forward strand.
AGTTGAACAATATAACTAACGAAACTCATGCGCGTCTACTAACTTTGTCATTCCTACTCTCCAGAAAAAACACTGTGCCAAATATCAGCCCAGTATTACAAAAAACCAGTGTCTGAGGATTATTTGCACCATTATTAGTTAATCCAGCCAACTCTTCGTCGTTTTATTGAGTTGTCATATGGTTTACTGATGGAAGTGTGGAACCTAAAAAAAAAAAAAAAAAGGGGGCGTGCAGAGCAACAGTGATAAGAGAAAATAATCGCAAGTGGCAGTGCTATTTGCGGTGGCACATAGCCTCCAAGCTTGCAAAGAGAAATGACTCACGGTAGTAGAATATCGCAAACCTAGTGTTTCGAGAATACAAGGGCGTCATAAATTGCATTGCTATCATGTGTCCATGCATCAAGAACTATAGGCGATGGTTTCCAGAATCGAGTAACGATTTATCAACGGGCACTGCAACGAAATGACGAAACTCAGATTTTTTTCACTAGGTATTGTTCTTCGATGAGTTGACTTTCACGATCATGGAAAGGTTAATCAAAACAACATGCATTATTGGAGTGTGGAAAACCCACACGTGTGTCAAGTTGAACATCAGTGTCTATCATGTGTAAACATTTGGTGTGGTATCATATGCCACAAACTCATTGGTCCCTATTTAATTGAGGGTTTCTTTAAGGGTGAAAAATACAGCAACTTACTGCAAGATGACCTTAGGATATTGCTTGAAGAACTAAACTTCGAACAGCGACAGACCATGCGGATTCAAAATGGCTGCTCCTGAGCACATTGTGCAGCAGCAGGGGTGATATTAAATCGCTATGATAACACTCGCTGAATCGGTAGAGGTGGTGAAGTAAATTGTCCTGCCAGATCGCCAGACCTTATATAACTAATTTAATTTTTGTGGAGTTTTATTTGAAAATACGGTGCATTTCAATGTGCCAACAATCCACGATTTTTTTTATTAAACGAATTCGAAATGTTTGTTCACAAATTGATTTAGATACTATGTTACATTGTGTACCATCATTAGAAGAATTGATCTCTAAATGCATCGAAGTCGGAGGTTAGTATTTCCCGCATTTAGATTACGCACCACGAAGGTGAGAGGTAAGTGGACTCAACGAATTTAAAAAAAACAAGGGTAAGAGGCAAGGGGACTCACCGAATACAAGCACCATGATGGTGAAAGGTAAAGCGAATCACCGAATACAAGCACCTATATGGCTGTAAAGCAAGGAGACTCGCCAAATACAAGAACTTCATGGAGAGAGAAAAAGGGTGTCTCATCATATATAAGGAACTTGATTCTGATAATCAAAAAGGACTCGCCGGGTACAAGTATCTCTGTGGCGAGAGGGAAGGGGACTCGTTGAATACGACTACATTAAGGGCGAGAGCAAGGGGACTCACCAAAAACATGCAACCTCGAAGATAAAGAGGCAAAGGAGCTCGCCGAATACAACCAAGTCCATGGTGAGAGGCAAGGGACTCAGAAAATGCAAGCACGTCGGTTGTGGGCGGCATGGGGACCCGCCAAATCCAAGGGGGAGAGGCAAGAGTACCCCCTGCACACATTATTTACATCTGTTTTATTCGAGTTGTAAAAGTTATGTTTTCTCAACTTTATTGCACTAGTTACAACGTGGTGTTTCCCCTTGAAAAAATTTAGAAGTAATGAAGTTTTTATTTTATAAATGTTTAACAATGTAAATATACTGGCCTATAACACTGAACTTTGCCGGGGAAATGTGAAGATTGAATGTTATCAATACATTTAGCAGAATTTCACAATTGTACTGCACTGAGAAAAAGTTTTGTTGAATCAAATAAAGTTTATTTGGCCCAACCAATTTGTTGTTTGTCTACGGGCAATAAAATATTTTGTTGTTGAATACAAATTATTTGTTTATTTATATTTGGTTGTTGAAAACAAATTATTAAGTTATTTATATTTAGTTATTTAATACAATTATTTGGTGATTTGTATTTATAAGCGGATGGATGGGAGAACATCAGAAACTGCATCAAAAAAGATAGTTATGAGAGTTTAGGAAGCAAAAGGCGTTACAGGAAAATAAAAGCGGTTCGAATATGGAACTATGAACTTTCAGAAGCTGTAGGCGACAAACGAGCAGCATACTTGAGATACTTGCAGACTAGAAGTGATTCAGACAGACAACTTACAAGATAAGCACATCAGGAATCATGGGATAAGTTCATTAGTAAGATAGAGAATTATATTCATGGCAGGCAAATGTTGGCTTACAATATAATGAAGCAGTTGAACACCTCAGAAAAAGATTCTGCTCATTTGAATGTAATAAGTGAAGAGAGATGGCTTCAACAGTACAGAAATTTTCTGCAAGTCCAGGAAGAAAGAATGGATGATGGGGAAAATTAAGAAGTAATTGGTGCTGTATATCCATTAACTATGGAAGAGTTATTAGAAGTGATACGAGAAGTGAAATGTAGAAAAGCCACTGGTTCGGATAATATAAACATGGAACTTTTAAATATGAAAGAATATTACTACATCTACGTTTGCTTCATCTATTAATTGCTCAAATAATCACTCCGTTTAAAAAAAAAAAAAGAGACCAAAACAAATGCGAAAATTATAGGGTAATCAGCATTTTGAATACAGCATACAGAGTTTACTCGAAAATGATTGATAGAAAGTTGAAGAAAATTGCAGACGTTATGTTACGTGACATACAAAATGGTTTTAGGTAGGGACGATCTTGCACAGGCAATGTTTTTATTTTGAAACAGATAATTTAAAAACTTCGGGAATTTAATCTTGAGACTCATATCGCGTTTGTTGACTTCGAAAAAGCATTCAATAGAGTTGACAGATACACAATGTGGACTATAATGAAGCAGAAAGGCTACCCTCCTCATCTAATAACAGTCATTAGAAGCCTATATAGTGGAACAACGGTATGCATGGAGTTAGACTCTCAACAGTCTAAATCAATAGAAACAAGTCAAAGCTTGAAACAAGTTTGTAGCTTATCCCCTACTTTATTAAATATCTATATGAATAGTGACTTAAATGACTGGATGTAGATAATAACTTCAGGAATTAAGATAAATTGGTAATAGATACATCAGTACATTACTGTTTACAGATGATCAACTTATAATACAGGATAATGAAAACGACCTTCAAAGATTTCTATGTACACCATTTAAATCAGTTGTGTAAGAGCTACAATGTGGAAATTTCAAAGAAGCAGACAAAGGTTATGGCATTCAAAGGAAAAAATACAGTTAGGACAAAAATTTGTATAGATGATTTACCCATAGAACAGGTTTCACATTTCAACTATTTAGGTTGTGACGTTGGCTATGATAAAGATCATGACATCGACAACAAATTACAATACGGAACAAAACAAAGGACATTAAAAAATAAGCCAAGGAAGTATACTATACTAAAATTCTACAAAACAATGTCTGTACCCGTTCTTACTTATGTGTGTGAAAACTGGATCCCCACTCTCAAGGAGAGGTCTAACATACAAGCCAATCTTTGAGGGGGGTTATATACATTCAATATTTGAGGGGGGTTAAAGGATGTACAAGGTTGGATCAATTGAAAAATGAGGACATAAGGCAGCAATTGAATATATATATGTTCTTATTTCATTTTCTTCTTCTTCTTCTACACTTCATGCATTAGGACACTACCTGTTCCGACTTCATACTTCGTTCCATCTTCTTCTTGGTCGACCAACACCCCTCTTGCCTCTAGGATTATAGAGTGTTATCTTCTCTGTAAGGTTTCTCTCATCCATTCGTGTGATATGATCCTTTCATTCTTGTCTATTCTGATGGTACGTAGTATGAAGCCGGAACAGGCAGTGGCCTACTCCGTCAAGAAGAAGATATTTAATTATTGAATACAAATTATTTGGTTATTTATATTTGGTTGTCTGAAACTAAGAAATGTTTGCTGCAACTAAATACTTGTTTGACCTTAAGTACTTTAAACAGTTTCTGTTAATATAAAATAATTTTAATTCGGGCCGATATTCGATTATAAACCGTTTACGTTTACGTTTTGGTTAAATTGTTAAATAATTACGCCTGACCCCATTTAAACTACGAAACTTTATATTGCCTTCTGTGGCACTAATAGCGTGCAAAAAATTGTGGAAATTAGTATTTGATCTGTTCCCGAAATATCGCAAAATGTTCGATTTCTTCACATTGTACTATTTTACGAAAAATGCTCACAAAAGAGTATCTCTGTGTGGATAGTTGATTATTTTAATGAATACAGTCAGTGTACAAAATTTGGTTGAAGTTAGTTGAATATTTCACAGATAAAACACATTAATCTAAATTACTTATATTAGCGCCATTAACAAAATGCCTGCAGTACATGCAACATGTTAGTTTACGTACCCTACTTTGGCAATACTTGCGTGAAGTATTTAGTGAGAATCGGTTTATTGGTCTTCGAGATAGGTATGGCATAAAATATCAATTATTTTAATCAACAATCTTCATAACTGAGAGACAAAAGGTTTATGTATTAGCACATTCAATAATCGTCGTGGCTACTGTCATTAAACAAATTTAAGTTGAAATTGGTTAGAGAGTTTCGTAGATATGGCGCACTAAGCTAAAATGTTTTTATAACCACAATTCCAAAATTAAGTGCTGTTGCACTCAAAAGTGTAAATAAGTATGGCCTACCACAATAAAATTCTTTGCTATATTTGGAAAAAATTGTTTGATTGTTTCCCGAGATAGGACATAAAAACCATATTTTATATTGTGGGGTTATCTTACAAAATGGTAGAGAATGATGCAGTGTACAGACAAATTTGATGATTCTAATATATACTGCCCACTAATTCAAATTAAAATTGGTTTCGTTTATGAAATATACTGAGCTAAAATATTTATGTAGCCACGATTTTGAAAATAATTGCCACACCTACTTTAAAAAAATACTACTTTGCACTACCTACTGCAGTGTCAAGTATTTGCCAAATTCGGTGGGAATCTGTCAACTATTTCCTGTGATATTACATAAAAACGTTATTATTTCATATGTCATATCTTACAAACTGGCGGACAAAAGATGCTTTGTGTAGACACATTTGATTATTATAATATGTACTGCCAGCATACAGAATTAAGTTCAAATTTATTATATGGATTCAACGATGCCACTTTCTAAACCAAAATGTAATGCAGTAGCAATTTTGAAGATTGTATACTGCTAATACATAAAATGACGATATTTCACCATGCCAAGGGACGATATTACGGAGATATATCCTGGCCGCTTAATATATGTAAGCAAATGTACAGAGCTCAACATACTGAGGCGATTTGAGAAAGAATACAGCACTGAACCAGTGACTCGGAAAGGCAAAATTTGAGAAGAAAGTGCACGCGACAAATGTAAAGTGATTCGCAAGGTGAAGCAGAACCGGAAAAATAAATAAATGCACCGAAAATAGCAACAAAACTTCGGGAAGAAACAAATAAGCAAGTACATCCTGGAACTATTTGACGTGTGTTGAGGAAAGAAGGTTACAATGGAAGTGTATCTAAGAGAAAACCTTTCATCAGTATGGCGAACAAGCATAAGAGGCTGGCATTTGGAAACTTGCACCTTCATAAGCCAGTACACTGGTGGCACGACGTGTTATTCACTGACGAATCAGAGTTCAACCTGTACGAGTCTGACGGGTCAGTTGCGTGGCGACGGGCAAATACGGAACTTGATATTCAGAACCCTTAAGCCCACCGTAAAGCATGGCGGTGGGGATATGTTCATTGATCGGATATTGACGACGAATATCTATCTGAACGTTCTCAAATGATCGTTACACAAATGCACAGAACAACTAGGGATTGGAGATACTTTCGAGGTTTGGCAAGACAATGATCCCAAGCACAAAGCTGGCGTTGTAAAGGAATGGCTGCTATATAACTGTCTAAGTGCTTGAAACCCCTCCTCAGAGCCCCGATTTGAATCCCATAGAGAAGCTATGGAACAAACTAGACGACTAGATGTGTGCATCGTGCTTGTGAAGACCAAAGACGATTTAAAGAAGGCGCCACATACGGCATGGATCAACGTTTCTTCCCAGTATATCCAGAGGCTGCTTGCAAGTATAGCAAAATGTTTACTGGCGGTTAAGAGGGTTTGCTATCACGTATTAGGCGTGTGAAAAACATCACAGTTTGTTGCCAGTGTGTCCGAATATTAAAGTGACTCTGCATATGTGAAGCGTCGTAAGTAATTTTAAATGACTTGATGTATTGACGTTCTATAGCGGCTTTTTAATAGACTATTGAGTGTATAACTTTACTAATTAGGAATATATTATTGTTGTTAGACAATATATAAAATACAGTTTATAATTATATTTGTATTTATTTACATATATATAAAATTTCCCGTTGTCCTAATATTATTTTGGGTTCCTCTACTCGCATTTCAGAACTTTTATTTTAATAAACTGTGTATTAACCGTAGTGTAAATCATGAGACAGTTGTGTTGGAAGTAAAGCAGTTCGATGCATAGAAGAAATATGATGTAGAGTACGCATGTTATCTGCACGGTGACCATCTGCATTCCCAACAACAACTGCTTTTTCCCTATTCCACTGTTAAACCATGTGGATTCCACTTCATTTGGCACACGGTCTACTCGGATAAGTTTCTTGATGTTCAATCACACTACTTTTTTTTTTTTCAACTAAGTTGTACCATAACGTATAATCGAGTTACGCAAAATGTCATTGTTTTGGTAAATACACGTATTTGAGGTTAAAACCAAAATGTAAATAAACTTGATATCATTGTTGAAACATACGAATTTGACGCTTTATTTAATTGGGCAACTGTTGAGTCACTGTTGGGGCAGGCGCAGAAGACTTCAATCAGTTTGCCTCACCTTTAGTGCATGAATCATTTCTGAGACACGAATGTTCGCTATCAAGAACCTCTAACAGCAATATAACACATATTGTCGTACTCAAAACTACAGCAGAATTTTTTAAGTTTACACAAATGACGTGTAGTATTTCGTGATTTGCAAAACTACAATAATATAATTATCCTGTCTTATATACATTATATAAATAAGCCTCATATAATACCATATTCTAGAATGCTGAAAACTCAGATATGCCTACACAATTTTTCTGAGCAATTTATACCTAAAACTGCAAATATGTGGTTATAATATCTTTGCAAATGTTATTATTCTGTATTATATTTGGGGACAATGGCATATATATTTTGCGATTTAATGATCTATTTTGCGAAAACTTTATGCTACACATGCCAAACAAGACGACCCTTGAATACGGCTACACAATTTGGCTAAACATTATTAGAAGTGGCCACGCGTCTGACGGAGAGAAAGCAAATTTTATTTTTGTAAGTGCATGGAGAAAGTAGGTCCCAATATAACAGAACAATGAAATGTAACTACTGGCGGGGAAATCCTCTAGAATAACTTTTCAGTACTGAAGTAATCACATTTTACTGTCACAAAATGCAAGACATAATAATGGCTGAAACCCAATTACTTCCATGAAATTATTCATAACACTGACAAGTTTTACAATGGTTGCAGATCGTTTAATCAGTTTTCATTGAAGACGCTCAGTGTTTTCCTTAAATGAATTTCTTAACATGTGTTGTAAGCTCCTTTTCTGTCCTCAGGAATTACATTTAACAATTCATTATATAGCTATGGGTTTTTAATATATTTGCGTAGCCGTAGTGGTGTATTTGTTAGGCTATTCGTCTCCTACTTAGGAAAACCAAGGTTCGATTTCCAGCCGGGTCACCGGTTTTTGCAAGTGGGAAACTTGCCGGACGATTCCGTTGGTTGGCGGGTTTTCTCGGGGATCTCCGTTTCCCACCGCCCTTCATTTCGGCAGTGCTCCATATTCACTTCAATCACACTCATCGGCTTTCAAGACCTCGCTGTTAAGAGCCGTCCAAATCTCTTCTTTTCTCTTCTCTCTCTCTCTCTCTCTCTCTCTCTCTCTCTCTCTCTCTCCGATTTCCGGAGGGGTCGCTCCAAGATTTTTGCATATGGGAATCGTACCTGAGATGCCGCTGGTCGGCGGGTTTTTTCAGGAATCTCCCATTACCCACGCCCTTGCATTCCTGCTCTTCTCCATACTCACCTCACTTGACCCTTATTGGCTCGCAAGACCTCGATGTAAAGAGCCGCCCAAATCTCTCCACTCCGTACGACACATTTGTTACACTGAACTTGTGGTCTATGTTTGCAGGTGTATTTACATACATGCTGTATTCTGCGAGTATGTATATATGTACACATATATTTTAGACCCTCCAAGCTAAACTTAAATATTTTGGCGATATAATGAAGAGAAGATTCCGATGCTAGGAAAGATGGAAGGCAAAATGAAAAGGGGGCGAGAGCAAATGAGATGGATGGATGGATGAAGCTGTAAAGACAGGAGCCTGGGAAGTCGTCAAGAAGTGGTAGAGGACAGGAAATCCTGGAGAGAAGTGGTTCATAGGGTCACGAAAGAGTAAGAAACGACTGAACGATTAAACAACAGAAAAAAAATTATTTACACGTATTAAAATACGCAGAGCAAGATATTCAAGGTGAATTCAAGTACTCTACTTACTTGCGGCATGTCTCGTTCGGCATCAATTTTCCCTAAATACGACATGTAGGCTTCTCTTAATTCTTGGAACACCGTTTTTTAGATCCGTTGTTTCGCCACAAATATTCACATTTTTTCTCATACTGCAGGCACTTTCTTCAAGTTCAGTTTTTCTAGTAGATGAAGTAGCCATTTTTGCTCTAATTCTTGACGTGTCGGGATTCCTCCTTTTAAAATAGCAATTAAAATACCTACTGCATTTAAAACCTGCCTACTTACAATTATTTATGTTTCTCGTGTTTACTGTTTACCTTTAGCTGCCAAACATTTGTATGTAAATGAACTGTAGGGCAATTGTGAAAAATAATTTTTAATAATAGTGAGCGCTAGCTTCGCCAAAAGGAATTTATTGGTAATCGATAATCAGCTGCTAGATCAGAGTTTACCACCCAGTTTGTTTTCTCTTTGTAAGTTACTCTTGCTAACTAGAAACAATAGTTTATTTTATTATGTAGCATATATTCCTTCTACGCATCATCTCCATTCGAATGCTTAGCAGCCTCAATTCTCGACAGTCTTTCACCTCAGAGTCTCCATCGTAATATTGGGCGTAACTACAGCCTGCAGTGCGCGGTCTTCGAATTCTACGGTAAGCGTAGACGTAAGTGCAATCTTACGTTTGGCATCATGTTTAGCTTTTCAGCGGATTAACCAAACCATACAGGTAAAGAAAAATATATATAAAACCAACAGTGTTCCTTATTGTTAGTTTGAAAGGGACAAATACAATTCTTTCAGAGCCATCTTTAGGAGTAATTTGGTAATGGTCAATGCTCTTACACATGATAAGTATTTAGTCTTCTTATCGGGAGGAGAGAAACGATTTAGATTACTTTCCTGTCTGTGTGTGTGTCCTCCAGCAGAATATTTTGAACATGTTCACCGAATTTCATCAAACTCGGTACACATGTAACAAAATCCGTCTTGTATAGATTTTGAAAATGCTGGTTGCTTACTTTCAAAATGGAAGCCATTTGAATAATTAGGGTGCTATATCATTCACACAAGTCTCTCTACCGTAGACCATGTAAACTTAGTGTTTAAATTGCCCAGGCAGTTATTTCCAAAATGACGGTCCGTAAATATTTCACGCCGATAAACCCTATCATTCAAAACATCAGACTGATCACATCCGAATTTGATGCTCCTAATCCTATCTTCCTAATGCTCTTGGTTGCACACAACCTTATGGTACAAGGTTTTTTTTTTTTTTGGGTTTTCTGGGTAGGCGTAACGGGTAAGGTATGTGTGTATTTGTAATTTATACATATACATTATATATAAAGTGTACGTACAAGGATAGTGTACATATGTTGGCGAACACCAAAAAGCGATGTGGATTTGACTGATGAGTTAGCTCCATGAGTAACAACAAGTTTTAGTCTGTGACACCCACACGTTATATATACTGCTCTAGGGTACTCTTATAGTTCACATATTTACTGCATGCGTATGGGATCTGAGTAGGAGGATTTAGGGGATTCTAGCACAAGAGGTTGGCGGTTGGGGAGCCGGCAAGCTGTGGTCGCCATATTTGATTACATCATATCCTGTTTTTCCTCTGAATTTCCCATTTTCATTGAAAACCACTCAACATTTATAGTACTTCATAAATATTTCCCGAATTTCCCCCCTAATCTACCAAATTTCCCACAAAACGTTTTTTTACTCAATTTTATATATCAATTGGTTTAAACATAGCATGACACCACAATGTGGAGCTGTGACTCTGTTTTGGGATATATATAGTTTTTAGGATTTACTTCGATCTGCATATGGCGTTTAACGTGACAGTCGATACTCTTTGTATTTTTTGAATGTTGTTCGAAGAGCCATCGCTTGGAGAGCGACTGCTCCGTGTTAATTTAGCGGTAGGTCACGGACCAGGTAGAAGATCGTCGCCTGGACGAGGTGCCGGTCGCATGTACGGGAGTCAGCTGTTGACTTGGTGCGCCGTGAAGAGAGTTGGTGCAATGCCCCGGCGAGTTCTTGGTTGTCGGTGACCGGTCGCTTACGAGCGGTGTAACCAATTTCAACCGCTCTTTTATGCGCACAGTGGCCTATGTATAAACCACCAATAACGTCTTTTACCTGCTATTTTGCAAGCTAGCGCCACTTTTATGTCGTATCATTGGAAACAATCGAACGATCCCCACCAAATTTGGCAAACAGTATTACTACATTAGGCCACGTAGTCTGATATGTTTTTAATGGAGCAGACATTTGTTCCTTTTATTTAATTCTTACTCCACACTCTAAAATTCGAATCAGTGGAAAACCACTGATTCGCAGTGAAATTCAACTACTCTAATAAGTGAAAATGGCTCCACTTAGAATCAGAGGGAAACCACTGATTGTTTCAGTGAAAAAAATCTACTGATCGAATTAGTGACGTGAAACAATTTCACTTATTGAATAAGTGACGGCCGACTGCAGTGGCGAATTAAATATTCATTTAATTAAATGTATCCAAATAATTACGTGAAATAAACATATTTACAATAGTTTACTATTTACATTGTGCAATTTACCATAAATTAAAAAAGGTAAAAAAAAAAAAAAATCGCAGGTGGCCGGAATCGTACTCGCGCATTACATTATCGTGTGAACTACCATTCCAAAGTGTAATTATGGGAGGAAAATGCATGTGTTTTATTACCGCTGAGAAATTTTGTAGTTTCAAGTTGTATTCTCATACTTTTCGGATTTGTTTTTATTGGTACCGTTAGGATTGTTAAAACGAATAGTATATATAAGAGTACTCTCTTCGCCACGTTAAATACTGTTTGAAACTTCAAACAGAGCGCCGTGACAATCGCACGGAATCGAAATGAAAGACGTACAAAGGAATGAAATGATGTTTGTTCATATTTACTCGGAAAAATGCATTTTGAAAGACGAAACACATTTCAGAAAGTATTTTGTATTAGTTTTATTCATTTATTCGTTGTCACTACATGTTGTTTAAAGACCATTTTTAAACGATGTTCGACGGCCATTTTTACACGCAGTTTCACTGATACACCAGTAAAAAATAAAGACAGAGAGGAAGTAGCTGAGATGTTTCACTGATCCATCAGTCAAAAAATAAACCACTAAATAAACAGTGAAAAATATGACTGATGTATCAGTGGGAAATGTCACTGAATCAATCAGTGAAGGAAATATGGCATTTTTCACTGGTTCACCAGTTAAATTCAATGATGTGATTGATGTATTAGATACGTTTGAGTGATTGATACAGTGATTTTCTCACTAATTCAGATTTAGAGTGCACAGTGATTAAACCAACAACCACACACAATCAGATCAGTAAATTACCTCTATGTCACCTCAATATCCAGGTTTAGTAAAGCTTCAGCACCACTATACATTGTTACCCTTCAATGACCTATTAGGGAATACAAGGAAACTTACAACGTGTACTTTATTCAAATCTAAAACATCCTATGGCGAAGTGGAAATTTTAATGCACAAAACAATTGTACTCACTTTAAATATGACTTCTACCCTCATGTTGTGGTTCAAGAACAGCAGCTGGACAGAAAGTCGTGTATTCGCCTCTTTATGCCTGTTAAAATAACAATATTGCATGTAGTGTATGGTAACGGTATGTTATGAATGGGCTTTAACGTGACATCCCACTCTGAACCCGGCCTCACACCTTCTGAAAATCAGGACGCCAGGGATTGCGTCAAAGCAGTGCGACAAGAGCCAGCAATTATAACCCTCTCCACCAACCAGATAAAGAGACCAGCTATGCCAAAACATAAAAAGAAAAAAAAGCACGCGAGGCGCTCCGCCGTATCCGTCCACGACCAGCCAGACTACAGGGAAGATCGCAGCCATGGGTGTGTCTGCCCGACGTCATCCGTACAACTAGAAACAGCCTCTGGCATCATGTTTCAGGTGGGGACTGTCCAACATATATTTACAGAACAGCTACGACCCTGAACCCCTTAGTTTATGAATATGGCCGCAAGGCATATTCATAACAGGTAGTAAAAGTCTTTGCTGTGCCTTAACGGTTACACAAAAATTCACATGTTTTTGTAGTGCAGAATATTCAATCCAAGTAGGATAACAATTACTCACACACACAATAGCTGCAAACATCTTCCTGTAAACTTACAATCTTTAAATATCCCTGGCTAGCAATATATTAACTCAGGCATAGCAAAAGATAACAGTTACTGTTCTCAGGCACTATGTAATAATCTAGAAAGTGTTGAAAAACAAATGCAGATACTAACGAAGTCCATATCACTTACACCGCTGGACCAATGACCGCTGGGGATGGCGGTGGAAAATACCTTACACATATGACGAGTTATTTACGTTAACATGCTCTCTAGTCCTCTTCTGACAGTTTACCCTTACACTGCCGGCTAACGCCATTGAACTGGGCATGACTGCTGGGGTCAACTTCACATTAAATGTAATAATTATACTTTTCTAGGTGGAGCCCACCTTTAAGACCCACGTAACAGAAGATGAAGATTAGTACATTCGCTCGCCACATATTATCGGCATCGGTTGCAACATTAAAATTAGCATGTTGTTATGGTTTTGCCTGCCTTAAGGGCAACCGCACAATGCAAGATGGGAATGCGTGACTCAACACCATAAATACGAAGAGCACAGATACTCTGCAATAAACATCTGAATCTAGTGGTCTGAATTGTACACGAACATGATTCATTGCATCGTCAATCACCAATACTTCAATTAATACTAAAGGCTCTATCCCCCTGCTATAATGGGCAAATTGGCCGAAATTATAATCTGAGTTATTAGCTGCGCAATTACTTTAACTTGGCCTGGCTGTCAGTGGAGGTAACCACCTCGCGCCTCTGGAAGGTTATGCCCATAACTGTATTAATAGTTGACTGTAGTCTCGGCACGCTCTGCGGTCGACTAGGGGGCTCCCGCCAACACCGCCGAACTCCAGCAGCACCTCGACGTTGCGATGTCTTCCAGTCAGTCAGCTGGAGGAGCTGCGCGACCTCACATACGCGTCTCGCCGCTTGGCCTTATTCTCGCCGCCCCGTGTTTGCTCATTTACCCTCAAACACCGCACACCGCACCCGGGCCGACGCTCAGCTCTCTCGCTGCCCAAGCTGTGTCCGCGGCAGTGTGTCACACGTGACTTATCTCAGGATGTATTTATTCCTTAGGATTATAACTAAAGCGATATTATAATATGTTGCCAACTTAAACAAATTAGTACGTTACTCGAAACTTGAATTTATTTATATAAGTCGGTAATATTAAACATACGGTTAATTACAACTCAGCTGCTGCGTGTACCTTAATAAACATGTAGAATAAATAAAATAACTGAAATATAATCTTACATGTGTGACACATAACAACAATGACACTTTTTCATAATATAAACATATCTGTTCAGATCACAGATTTGCAGACTACCTTAAAGTTTAATATATGTAAATTACCACATAACCAGACATTAACAATGCGTATCACTTTCTATCTGTTCTTATCCTTGTGGAGAGAAATATCTTCTCTTTCACATCATATGCGTATTTCAAAAGTAGATAAGAACTTTACAACACGATCATGTACTTTTACTCTACCTAGTTAACACTGCGATGAAGACAAAAATGGTATGTTCTTTTCATCCATCTTGTGTTATTAAATTTTTAGGTAAATAATTTGCATCTCGTACGTCAGGAACATTTATTCAATCATTAATATCCCGTCGTTATTTCCTGACTTACAACACAGCATACCATTGGCTGTTCACGTTAAACTGTGCACTTTTCAAAGCCCTGCTGAAGATCTACTTGCACGTACTTTGAGTATCATTCCACTATACGTAAAATTAACATCGTCATGGGCCTTGTCTCTTTATAAATGAGTCGGTCAAGTGTAACTGTAAAATTTTTGGAAATGTGAAAATTTTACAAAGGTGCAAATTCTTACCCTTTAAATATTAAAAATAAATAAATAATTTCAATAATCTCAAATGTTTACCTGGCACTTTTAATTCAATGTTAAACCAATGAACTACTTCCTTTCCATCCTATTATCAATTTTATTAAGTTGCGCTTGTTAAATATATGCACTTTGGGACAGTGATATTTTTTAAATGTTGGTTTTAAAAGTGAACAGCCTATATAAATAATTGACTAACTAGGAAATACGTTTTCCTGCAAATGACTACGATCATAACCCGAAAATCTAGCAATTTTAGTCGGAGTAATGTTATCTATTAAATACTCCCCTTGTAATTGCTTCCAACTAGCCAGTTAGTAGTATGAATTAGTGATATTCGATCAAAATCACCGGAAAATCAGTGGTAATGATAATTACAGTGCAAAAATACAGCCATACTGTAGAATTTACCTGTTTTCGAGCACATCTTATGTTTTTAATTTATGTTCTGAAACGTATGCCTCTTGACATTTCATTTTAATAACCACTTCCGCATCTGCGTTAACATTAACGGTAAGCTTGCCATGTCGTATCTGCAGGTGTTATTTCTTAAATAGATTTTGTCGTCTAAAGACGTAAGTAGTATATGAGCTCCTGGCAGAGTTTGGCGAGGAAAAAATATCTCGGAAACATTTTTGAATTATATATATTAGAAGTGTAAATACTCCATTATCCACGAAAAATGATATATCCTAAGAAAATTCATTGAAATATTTTGTAAATCAAATAACTCTAGAATTAAAGCACTATGTATATTACCTCATAACATTTTCACATATCTTCAATATACCTAAATAGATATGAAAATGTGAAATGTTATGATCTTTTACAATTATATAGCATGATATATATTTTTAAATTATTTATAAACATTCTCTTAAATTGTCAATTTTAAACCACTTCATTTTAAAATACCAGTTTAAGAATGTATTCTACAATTTTCAAAATATTATGTTTTAAGAATAAATATGTTTAAATATAAAAATGGCTGAGGATAACATATAATTAACGTATCCATAATTCAACACATTAAATTCACCGGACGCAGCTAATTAAAAAAAATTAAATTAAATGAAGTACAAGTTTACCAACTTTTGGTGCTAAAGCATTATACACTGCTTGATCATGAAAGTTATAAAATAATCAATAGTTTAATTGCAGAAAACACTACGTGAATATTGAACTTAGATGCATTTTCAACATAATGAATCTTAATGTCCTGAAAAATGGGAATTATAATATCTCGAAAACGGACTTGGAGACTCGAATTTTTCCCCTTGGCATGGCAATTCGCTACACGCCTGTATTTTAGGTTCCATAACCTCTAGTTTGCAGAGACAAAGTTAAAAATTAACATTTTCTGGGCGAATATTAAGATTTTTGAGCAACGAAACTATCACGGCGTATCTGGAATTTTGTTAGGTTAACAGCGGCGTTATCAAAAAACGTATTCAGTTAAAAATTAATAAAAATCATACTATTAGCTCTAATATGTATTATTTTTTTAAGTCATGAATTGTATCCGAATATAGCAAAATACAATAAACATTATACAATCCTGTATCTAACATAAGTGAGGCCTTCAGGATGATGTGACATGATTGGCGTAATAGTAACTGTCAGCAAAGTAGCGGATGATGAATGGTTCTAACACACTGCTGCCCGTTGCTCAACACTATACACATAACTATTTTCGACATTGTGTATATATATATATACACATATATATTAAATAATTGCATTTGTAATTTTATATACGACCCAATAGTTTGGCGTAAATATTTCCCAGCTCATCACGAAGCAACCATCAGTTTCAGACTTTCAACTGATTCGCTCATAACACTCCCGAAAGGAAAATAACAGCTGATGCTCATATAACCAGCAGCGCGTATATTTTTTATATCTCACGTGAGATAAACTGCTAGTTCATAGAATTGCTAAGTCAAAATGTTGACTTGATTTAGAGCCCTTCAACATTGTAAGTACCTTACTTGATGTGTTATACAAGACCATTCGGAGAAAAATAAACGAAATGAACACTGTGCCTATTCAGTACTCCCAGCTTCCTATGGAGGAATACCTGTTAAAAAGCACAATAACAGCCTCAAAACGATTTTGCAGTGATGCGTGCTTGATATATGGTTATGTAGCACGACTTCAAACTGAGCATAGAGTTACCAAAAGACCAAAAACGTATAGTAATGAGGTTGAGCGCGTGGGGCACAGAAGCGTCACCATAAATGAACTTGAATAAGTAGTTTGAATTCGCACGTGGGAATCGTGCCGTACGATCCAACTGGTTGGTGGATTTTTCTCGGGTATCTCCCGTTTCCCCCACTCTTGCTTTCCAATGATGCTCAATACTCACCGCGCTTCGCCCTCATCGGCTCTCAAGACCTCGACACTCAGAGCAGCCCAAATATCTCCACTCCACGTCACGTGTTTGAAAAAAAAAAATGTCTTGTCGGTGACCACACTCACCAAAGGGAAGAAGGTCCAAGGTCAAGTGTGGTTAACGACGCCTCAAAGGCGTCTGTGGAGGCAACGCGTGCACCGCCATCAGGGAACTTACATTTAGTTCAACGTTTCTATTTCGCACATTCTCAACGGTCTAAACCAAATAGGGTGGGCGAAAAGCATCATGAAGAGCAGTGTTTATATCTGCACTAACATGGTTCTTCAACACGTTGAGTACTTACTGTCACGTAATGTGACGAATTTTCGCTTGTGGAAATCATGCTGGACGATGCCGCTGGTCGCCCGGGTTTTCTCGGTGATCTCCCATTTCCCCAACTGTTGCAGTACTTGGCTCTCAAGACTTCGTTGTGAAGATACGCCCTAATCTCTCAGCTCCACTGTCTAAATGCAAGGCTGACCGCACACTCGATTTTGCTGCTAGTGCATGGAAATAACCCTGTTAAATTTCTCCAAAGAAACTGTTCTTATGTGGCCAGAACAATCCAGTGATAGCAACCAAATTTGGATATCTGATCACCGCGAAATTTTCCGGGAAGAAGAATTGCTCCGAAACGTTTTGCAGCTGCCACAGAATAATTATTTTTACAGTGCATCTCTGGGGTGTTTGTCGTCCACTTATATTCTAATTATTCAGAATGCTTGTAAAAATGAACAATCTTGGAAGAGAGCTCCAAAACCCGAGTTGTGAATATTACTTAACAGAAAGTGAGCAACGTGAGGTGCGAAGTAATCACGCAGCCTCCATTGTCCCCAGACATAGACACCAGGAGTTCAAGTCACTTCCTGGAGGTCATAACAACACGGATTGTGTACAAAGTGTTGTCTGGGGCTTCCTTGCCTAATACGTACGACAGAATGTTGTGAATAGTTGGCGAAGATGCGTCGCTGCAGACGGAGACTGTAAGAAATATTTCAGATGTATTTGCTCTATTCAGAACTCAGTTGTCTCGTGTGATTCGAAAACGGCCATTTATTTTCGAGGAAGAGGTGTATCAAGATTCAAATAAATTGGTTTATTTCCGAAAAAAAATATTTCACAATACTATTTTTCTTCTTGTAGATTGGCATTTCGTACACGTATTCCGTATATGCCTTGTGTTCTGTATTCTTCGATATGTGTAACGTTGTATGGTACGAACTGCAATCCCGAAGAACCGAAAAAAATCAATTAAATTGTGTTTATACACCGTATGTTATGCCACTTTCTCTTTCTCATAAGCGTTATTTGAAATCCTTTGTCTGCGTTTCTGTTGGACGACAACCTGTACATCTTCGTCAGCTGCCTGGGTGTTCTACTCTGAAGGGGCACAAACATCTAAACGTTCGTTATAAAAAAAAAAGTAGAATTATTATCTTTCCTGTGAATTAGTTCTTTCGTTTTAAATATGACCACGTGTCAGTTTATTTACAGACTTTGTATTTACGCCTTTGAATATATTAGTTCGCTGTCCCTTGCGAACACAAAATCTGTAAACCTTTATTTTACTCATACTAGCTGGTACCTCTTTCCATAAACTCAGTGTTTTTTAATAATATGCTTTTCTAAATTAGGAGTTACAGAGAGCCAGATAGTAAAATTTTATCTCTAGAGTTCAGTGCATAAAATGTGGAACATTAAATTTATTCTTAACATTTTTCAACCTTATTAATATACATTCCTTTCCCCCTTTTCCCGTATTTTTTAAATGATTGAATTTTGTTTTTCTGGCAAAAAAACATTATGTCAGTTTTCTAGAACACATTTTATACAGTCAGATTTTTCAGTGCGCGAATACAGGTACATACCCTTCGATTTCACAAGTCCCTGTGCTCCATTAGAATATCTGTTCAGCTCACATTGGAAATTTCCAACTCTGCCCTCGAGAACCGACTTAATGAATGGTGAGCACACTTACTGTAGAAAATACATACCTTTTTGTATCAAATTTTATTTATCCGCCTTGCCGAATGGTTGTCGGTTTTGGGCGTGGTGCTACATGTACAACACTGTTCTGTTGATGTATAGTTTTTGAATGTTTGGCAGTTTTTGACGATGATCGTATAAAAGGATTTTATATATCCGATTATTTTGTGTAATATTGGTGGCTTGCCACCTGTGGGTGTGAGTTGTTGTCCAGTCACATTTTAAAATAATAATAAAAATTTGATTTAGGATGACATAGGGTCTCGACTACATCAATGCACTGACAGTACAGACGCCCAGCCTGATGTAGCTCTACCGACGACTAATCAGAACAAGTAGGCGGCCTAGCCTTCCTTTATCCAGGCAGGTGGAAATATAGGACCGTAAAACCAAAAATACGATACCAACCGGCGAAAATAGACAATCTGAAAACAAAAAAAAAAATTAGCGCAAATTTTCAAACGTAATATATTTTGCCGACAGATGTTAACAAAATCTAAAGCGTTTCTAGATTTTTTTTTTTTTATGAATCTGAATACTTTTATTGTTGCATAGTAATTTCTGATGGATATTTTTTTGGACATTCGCCATTGCGATACAGATGTCTGTCGTGAGAAGGGCGCACTCAACGAAACGCTCTACCAGCGTATTCTGTGACGCCAGTAAAGTATAAAACCAATCGGGAAAGAATTTGCGCATATGTTGAGTTCGCCCTTCGTATTCACAACGCCTCAATTGAGTTCAAACTTTCACGAACACACCCCCCCCCCCCCCCCCCCAATCCAAAAGTTCTCTGAATATCTGAATCTATTCCCACTGAAGGAATGAGAGACGAAGTTGCTGTCCCCCTATGTTGAAAATCTACCCTCGCAAATTTATATTCGTTATACAAAATAGAGAAACATCTCAAATACTGCGCTGAGATATTCAATATATGACGTTAATTATTTTCCTAGCTCAATAGACGTTAGCTGTGAACATCTGTGCACTTCTCGGACGCTTAGTTATGGTGCTCGACCAAATGTGAATTACGTAATATGGGCACACTAATTATAGCAGTCAGAGAAAAGCGTTAATGATAAATATTTATACTGTTTGAGGGACTATAATGAACATTTTTTAAGTTTTAACCAACAAGTATATTGCTGTAATTTGAAATATATATATATATATATATATATATATATATATATATATAACAACAGGCATTAGAATTTCAGATGTCGGGCATGAGGACTACAACTAATGTTTACAAAATATTCATAAATAATCTTGCAATTCATTAAACACACTTTATATTTATAGATTAGGTACAGTACACCTGAGCTAGAGAAAATAAATTTGTAGTTTGCTAGGCTGTCTGTGAAAATCGTTAGCATTAACTATGTAACTGATACAAATATCACAGCGTCAAGCTGCTGAAAATATTTGGAAGCGAAATTTTCGTACCTAGAAAAAAAAAATTGCGGAACACCTACTTCAGGAATAATTATTTCAAACAAACTTCTCCTTAGAACCTTCAAGGATTCAACACACCCAAACATGCATACAAAGTTTCATATGCACTTGCAATAAGAAGAAACTTCTAAAACAACGACCAATGTATTTAATCAGTTTATTTATGATTACTGCCCACCTTAAACAAGGCAACCGCCTTAAACAAGGTAGTCAAAAACTCAGCATTAGTTGGTAACGTGGATACGTTAAACTGCCAGATACGTATGGCAGGGTTTGGGGTTTATTTCTTAAACTGACACTTAGCTTAAGGTGCTGCAAGCCGCCAACGTCAGTATAACACAGATTGTAGGCAGTTGATGAAAAACAGTATGTAAACAATATTTTAGTCTTCTTGGTTTCTTTCTAAGGATATGGAAATACACTTATAAACGCCGCAGTGCACGTTCAGACCATTTTATTTTAAATATAAAAAGTACAAATTTACATTCATTTTTCACAGCGTGACACACAGTTCCCTCCTACACAATACAGAGAAACCAATCATTCAAATTTACCGCATTGTTACGGAAGCTAATGCTGTTATTACCAACGGCTTCCTCAAATCTTACATTAAACAATAATCCAATTCACTACAAATAAGACACCTACAAGACAAACAATTACGAAAGCATTTTTACAGCGGTCTCGGTAAAAGGATGGGAGTTAGCTCAAAGACTGGCCCTTTTATTGACTCAACTACTTAAAATAAAGAACCGTTAATAATAGCAATAGTTCAGCTTTCAATATAGCGCATGAGGCAGCCCTAAATCATCTGAACTGACAAGAGAGCAAAATAAATAAAAAATATCGGATTTTTCTGCAAACATCACAAACATGTGCCTTTTCTTACCTACAATATTTTAATTTTTTACTACGTCTGCAATGATATTATTTACTATTAAAACTACAAGCAATAGTGTTGATGGTAAAATTTTACTCTGTAGGAGTTATTCAGCACAAGATGGTGTTACGGAACGTACCACAGATATGCATCAAATGATTAGGTCTTTGTGCAATTTTTCTTGTTTTCTTAGTACAGATGTCTTGTGATAGAACAGACGAGGCCAATTAACTTTAACAAAATATCTAGACGAGTTCGTAGCACAAAAATTGTAGTCTACTGATGGACACGTCGTGGGTGGCTCTTATTTATAAGGTATATTTAGTCAATAAATGTGTAACCTTTCCGTGCTGAGCGAATAGACGAGTGTTGAGACTAGTCCTAATGTGATCGCTTTGTTGAGACAAACTGGTGTGTAAATTTATAGGAGAGATACATTTTCTATAAACTAAACAATAAATAACAAAACAAAATTAATTGAGATCAAATGCCTTGGCTGTCTTTAGTCACTGTTAAGTCAAGCGCAGTTGAAAGTAAAGAAAGTAGGTTGCTATTTGTTAACCCTTTAATACCAGGAACTTATTAACGTTTGCTTAATGCATTAACTTGTCTATACGCATGTGAAATACTGCTAAAAAAACAACTGTTCTGTTAGGTAAGTTCAGATTTTGCACATTTAACACAGAATAATTGAAAGAAGTGAAACTACCTAAAATAAAACGAAAAACACAATTAAATTATTAATTTGCATTGCATGAAATAAACCTGCTGAATCAGTTTTAGACCAACTAACTACATGTTATTTTACAATAATATTTTAGAATATTATTCAAAGTATTGCATTTTATAAACTTTCAATGAAATCAAATATATTTTGTAAACGCTAAGAGATTTAAATAAATGTGAAATGCTTCATATAACTATATATCTGTAAGGTTAAAAGAAATCATGCCAATCACAAAGAAAAATAAATTTTCCGAAAGAATAAGATTTATTTTCAACTGCAATATGTAGAGTTTAGTCGTTTTCCGCCCTCATCTCTCATTACATGAGAAAATCCCGACCTTCGGATCTGACGTAAGTACAGAAAGTTTCTGACGAAAATCCTGTCTAGGGATTGAAATATTTTAAAATATTCTGCGCTAAAATTTATTTTGGTTAGAGAAAATGACAACTCTAAGAGAATCTGGACATTTTGCCTCGTGATCAGGACACCTTCCTGGTACATTTGAGGTCCTACGTTCGAGTCAGGTGGAAAAAAAAAAAAGTATTTCCGGAACAAATGAATTTGATGTTGTGTTGTACTGTCACTTATGTATTTGTTTAGTAGCCTCCGCCGTCCAAATTAGCTTATTTCTCGGTGCAAGTTTTAAACATGCGACAACGCTTAGTTCCGTCATTTATTGCTAAGCCGGCGTATCAAGTCAGTCATCATAAGAAAAGTTCATCTTTAACAAGCATACATGAAACAGTTGATTAATTTCATGAAACTACGTATGTGTTAACACAACTGTCGTTCATTCAAAGCAAAATTTTAGCATTAAGATACATTTTTTATGCATTTCTAGTTCAGTAACAAGTATTTTAAAATGTACACATATAAACACACACACGTATGTGTATATATATATATATATATATATATATATATATATATATATATATATATATATATATATATATATATATATATAACAATTATATGCTCGTAGTTGATCATTCTTTTAAGAAATTTCTCATGTAATCTAAACAATTTTTAAACTGTAAAAGTAATTTTTAATTGCTATTGTGTTGCCAAATATTGGACTTTATTCGATGAAGCACCTTCGGTATATTACTTAAGACGGAAATACTGCCTTACGATTTCGTTCTTATTATAAGTAGGAGTATAGTAAAAGTATAATAAACCTAGCTGGGTTCACATATTTCATAAAGGACCGTTTGTGAGTCGCAGTGAACAAATTATTTCGGCATATTTTAGTATCGTCGACAGTTCACTTACAGGTTCGCGTACATTAACTTCGAGCACACGAAGAGAATGAAAAAAATGAAAAACACGTTCCCTGATCAACAAGGGGAAAATCACTTCGTTCTTTCTTTACTTTCTTCCAAACAAAGTTTTCTCCAGCACTCGGAACGGCGCCTCCACGAAGATCAGTAGCACGAATGCTGTTCCGAATGAGAACAGGCAGTCGGACGCAGTCATCCACGCCTAGAAGGAAAAAAAAAAAAAAAACGTAAAAATTAGGTATGAAGTTGACTGCAAATTCCTTCTCACGGTACGTACTAACACATATGCAGATGGTGTTTAAAAAATCAAGCACAGAAAAAAAGTACAATTACAAAGTTGATCAAACATTTGGTTTTGTAAATTGCGGGTGGAAATCTCACCGTATTTCGTGGCAACTTCAAAGCAAAAAAATTATCAATCAATCATAACTTCGAAATATCATCTCTCCAATTTAAACACACAAACCCAGTCTAAATACAGTGAGCAGTTGCCTAAAACTGTTATTGTCCTCAAGGATAACATGACACAAGCAGTATGCATAGTTACGTTAGCTACCTACATAATTTTTTGGGGAAAAAACACAATTTTGAGCAAAACTCCTTTACACTAAGATAGCTGGTGGCTTCCTAAATTGGTTACTACCCCCAAACTAAATATGGTCCAAGCAGTCTTCTCAGTTACATTTGATATATACATTGTTTTTTCTGTATGCTAAAAGAAACCTAATTTTAAGGCAAAACTTCACTATAAGTATACACGATAGTCAGTACCACAAAAGCTAAACTGGTTAACTCGTTTACTTGATGAAGACTCGAATGCGTGCTATCTGCGATACATAAAATAAATTACCTTCAACTCTATTTGCTTTAGAATGGGAAACAAAAGTAACGTATCCCAGCCAAGATTCATCACTTATACCGTTGACCAGAGAATTCTGGATCAGTTTAGTTTGTAACTGGGATTAATGGACCTGTCAATCACTGGTAGGGTATGGATTCCCTATGGGGTCACCAGTGAGTGAACCATAAAACTTGTAATGTTGAAAATATAACATATTTGGACATCAAAATCGCACCATTTTAACACTAGGGTGTACGCTGTGGGAGGTGGCAAGGAGATAAATGGCTTTGCCACTCCTTGTAGTAAAATTATTTTGGTACATACCAATATATTTTGCCATGGTTAGCCACTTGACATAAGCTGCGGATCGCTCTCATTTGTCTGTAAACTTAACATTTGCATCGGACCTAGATCATCGGCCAATTTAATTCAATTCGTGGCGTCGAGAAAATACTTTTTTTCAAATGTGGGAGTTTTCATAGAAACCCTCCTATAAAAAATTCACAACTCATAAAGAACGAAATTTGAGTGGGCACACATTTCCTGCCGACCTCCAGTGACGCAGTCGGTCGGTGCGCCACCGATCTGGGGCGCGGGAAGCTCTGGGTTTGAATCCCGGATAAGGCATGGGTGTTAATTTAAATTAGGATATAAGTTAATCTGTAAGCCGTCCCCTGCTAATCTTTCAAGCATAAAACCGGGGGAAGTTAGAAAGCACTTTACAATAAAATACACATTTCCTTATAAACAACTTACTAAGGAGCACTCCACCAATATAGGCCTCCAGAAATACCACATAAAGCAACCTGAATAGACGTTATTGTCCACGCAAAAAAAAACTAAATGATATTGAAGTGTGATATTGACTTATCAGTTTCGTTACGGCTCACGTTATCCACTCAAGGATCGATGTTGCAAATATACAAAGTAAAATATTGAACTTATTAAAAAAAAAAAAGTTGCTAAATTATTAACAGCGAATTCAAAAAAATTGACAGCATTATTAATATCCAAAAATATCGTGAAACATTCTGGATTGTAATAGGTTTTTCAATATAATCCCAGTTATCTTACGGTTTGTAATATTAGTTCACGTAGCAAAATACTTCGTACTTACGGTAATTTTCATATCTTATGGGAACTGTGGTACCTCAAAATATCGCCATTGCGTGCAGCGTAACAAAAATATCCCACATCTATAAGAATAATTATGTTGAGTGCAGCTAACCTGATTGGTGAAAAATGTCTGGCGTGACGTTATATAACGAGGATGTTTGTTCAAACTTCGAAACTGGTAACATGTCGGGGGAAAATGGCAAGAAAAATGAAATAAGAGTGAAAAGGATATCACTATATTAATAGCACAACAGGAAGCCGCATTTGTTACCCATAGAAAGTTAATACGAGAGGAAAAATAGAGCCGAATGTGAGTTTGAATAGTATCGTCAGGTGAGGAAATGGCCGAAGCAAACAATTACGATGGAGAAATATATTTAGGGATAGCCTGGAATTAATAGTTGTTCAATACGACTATGGCAACCTGTTGCAAACTTAGTAATAATTGTTCAATGCGCCTATGGCAACCTGTTGCAAACTTAGTAATAATTGTTCAATGAGCCTATGGCAACTGTTGCAAACTTAGTAATAATTGTTCAATACGACTATGGCAACGTGTTGCAAACTTAGTAATAATTGTTCAATACGACTATGGCAACCTGTTGCAAACTTAGTAATAATTGTTCAATGAGCCTATGGCAACTGTTGCAAACTTAGTAATAATTGTTCAATACGACTATGGCAACCTGTTGCAAACTTAGTAATAATTGTTCAATACGACTATGGCAACCTGTTGCAAACTTAGTAATCATTGTTCAATGCGCCTATGGCAACCTGTTGCAAACTTAGTAATAATTGTTCAATGAGCCTATGGCAACCTGTTGCAAACTTAGGAATAGGATATTAACGCAACGTTGAGGAAAGTGACATTTAACCTGACGGTTTAAATACTAGTTTTAAGACTCCCGAAATTTTATCCAGATTCAACGACAAAAACACAGTTAGCACATGAGATATTCTCGCGTGACGCAATTGTCGATGACAAATTTCGTATGACGTTCTTCACGCCTCTCTATATTCTACATTCTGTTAAGAGTGATCAGAGCGTAAGTCCAAGGGTATAGGCTCTAATGAAATACATAACAACTCACACAGTACTTCCATTTATCTTAAAACCCTTAACAAACGTAATTAACACCACTAAGAACTGGTAACTTTCCAAACTTAGTGGGAAAATGGCAATAGATAACCCATTCCGTAAAATATTGCCCCCCTTAGAAATTTCAGTACTTCAGGCTTATCAGCATTTAACTTTGGTTATCGAAAACCACCCAAAATATTAATAATTTTCAAATAGCTGCCACTTTAAATACTAGGAACCAATAGGGATGTAGACAATGACACAGTACATGAATAGCAATGCCTGTCATCCAAATGACAGGCATCATAAGAGACAACATAGGTTACCTCAATCTAACTATAATCACGCTCTCAGAATTCATGAAATCTAAAAACCCTGTGCAGCATGAAACATTAGTTACATAACTTATTTCAGGATTTCTTTGATTTCTCTAAAACTTCTTTGACATGGATTAAAGTGTACTTATATGACAGGGAGCCATGTGTTTTGCATACTAAATTCAAATCGGAGAGGCAAACAATACATTCAGATGTGCCTCAGGGCTAAGTTCTTGGTCCGTTACTATTCTCTATCTTTAAATATCTTGCCGCAGTAGTTGGAAAATCGTCAGTAGTCTATCTATGCTGGCTTTCAAATTTTTTTTACTACGTACTTCGTTTGAATTACATGTTGACATTTAATAAATGAACATAAGTGTCCCGCGTATTTTAATGTGGTTCTGTAACCATTTATTGTTTTATAAAACACGCAAAAATCACAGTGTATTATTGTAGTATTATTGGCTCTAACAGCTATATAATACCATTAATAAGGCACAACTGCTAGACGTAATACACAGTAGTGCGCCTACACCTGTCTCCAACGCTGTAAAAAAAAATAAGTGTCTCTAATGATGATACGTTTGCACAAGGTGACGAAATCAAAATTAATTATCATTCCCATCTCAAAGATCTTTCTATGGTTATTTTTTCACCGTGAGAGCCTCGATAACTTTGAACTGCCTATATATCAGCCGGCAATACTCATGTATTGCCTAACTATCAAAATAAAGAATAATTATTTTTTCCTCGAATCGTTATATCAGAATTCTGCAGTGAAGTGTAATAGCAAATTAAATGTCGTAGGTAGCAGTGTTCCGTGTATCATAGACATACTCATCTGGCTAGTAATCTTCGAGAGTCTGTAGATGTGAGCGTGCGTGCGTGAGGATGTGACTGTTTGTGAAAATGTACTGAGTGGATGCATATATTTTCCTAGGTGAGAATGCAATGTCATGCCTGCCTGAACGAGAGTTTGTTTTTATGAATTGCCTGATTCGTTTAAACATATGTAACAGCAAGAGTAATTTTCTGTCCCAGTCTTTTAGCAATATTTTTTTTTTCATTGTTTTTAAAATTATCTGTTGAAATAAATTGATAAATAATACAAATTTATGTTGTTTGAGTTAAAAACATTCAATCACGGTAAATTTTAAAGGCAATTATTAATTTGCATGAGTAAAATGTTGTTAACTGTAAGAGACGTCACATTGCTTTAACTTCTCCGCCACTTTGTTTAGAACATAACCTAATCATATCTAATAAAACAGTGTACATACAACAGCGAATGTCCATTATTTCCAAGGAAGTATGGAGTGAGAGAATGTCGCCGCATTAGTCGTTTAATGGATTCAAATTATTGATTGCAATTTTAAATATTTACATATTTAATATTTACTCTTCCTCGCATACGGGTTTCAAACCCGGGCGAAGTAAAGGGCGACTGTAGACGTTATTCAAGTAAAACCCAAATAAATTTATACATTAAGTGTAAGACACTATGACGCCTATTCAACAAGCAAAATACCACGCAGAGCGAGGTATTAC
Organism: Dryococelus australis; assembly: GCA_029891345.1. Lineage (NCBI taxonomy): Eukaryota > Metazoa > Arthropoda > Insecta > Phasmatodea > Phasmatidae > Dryococelus > Dryococelus australis. Next base: position 331,898,080 of record CM056994.1, read on the forward strand.
AGATTTCTCAGCAAAATAGAAAGAAAGCACTGTTATAAAGAATTTTCACCGAGCACATAATCTTGTTTTCTGGAAAGCCAGCAGAAATGTTGTAAAAGCCATTAGTTTGGTTGGTAGGGTGTTAGCGGTCGCGAACAGCCAGCGTTAAGCCGGCTCGCAGAACCATCCGATGTTTTCCTCTTCAAGTGGCCTTATCATGCGCGCGAGAGGCGACGTTTCTTATTCTAACGCTCGTCAGCGAGGCGGTTACGAAGTCTGCAATCTCGTAGGGCTCCAGCTAAACTGTGACTGTGCTCGTATCTCTCCCCCCCCCCCCGGCCGACCCTTTCACTCTCTCTCTCTCTCTCTCTCTCAAACATAGGTATTTTTTATGGCCGGCATTCCCACGGCTTATCTTTCCACGCGCATAAGCCATTTTTACTTCGCATTTTTTTTTTTTACTTAGAAAACTGACATCTTGAGTACGTTTTTACTTTTTTTTTTATGTGTAGCGATACTAAGGTAATTATTTTCTTCCTAACAGAGCTTCCTTGTGGGATTTTAAAGGATGGTTCCAAAACACGTTTGTGTTCAGAGATATGGAGATGCAAGAAGCAAACAGTTCTCCTGTAGTTACATCACTGATAAATATAACAACTGATAATTCACTACTTTCATTAATAAAAGCTTCAATTATGCTTGAGAAATCAAAGGGGACTTGGTATAGACACTTCCCCACACCTGCGTGGTTATTTTATAATCATACTGATAAGTGTTGTGCTACAAACCCTTTCTATAAAAACATTTTTAAAAAAATTAGGACTATCTATTTAAAAAATATTTTCTACACGACGGTTATTAATAATTCGAGATTCATTGGTCAAATTGTTTCAGGCATGACACGTGAAACATTTGTATCGCCATTTCATTTTATAAATTTTATATATTTTTTTAGTAAGCTTTAAACTGTTAAAACCCATGTAAGATAGCATTTTCATTACTACAGAGCAGGCTATGAAACCCAATTTACATGCAATCATGTTATACTGCGTCACTTTTTTTATGGTAAATTTTGAAAAGGATTCTGACATCTTACTTCAACACCTTTAAAAGAAACTGAATATTATGCTGTTATTGATGTGCGAAATAGACGCATGTTTGCTACGTGTCCGAGTAACCAACATCAACTGACTTCATCGAAAGAAGAAAATCAGAAGAACCTTTACAGCTTTAAACATTTTCTGACAGTGGTTAAGGCGTTTTCATAGGGATTTTGGTGTAGAACAGTTACCACTATCCAACAGGCATGAAATACTGACTTTTGGAAGCGACAATGTTTCTCAAATGAAGGAACTTACAGACAACTAAGGCTAATCATTGATGATTTAAGCAAGAACTTAATATGGAATTTATGATTTTTGCTGAGTTTTCACAGTTCCGAATAGTTACGGTCCCTGCCTTGAGAAATAGGTGAAAGTCTGCATAAAAGCTTATCGATAAGAAATCGATAGTACTTTATTCACAAAGGAAAATATTTTATTACTCACAAATAGATATTAGACATTTCATTAGCCACAAAGTCCAATAAAGAGTCATTTATGTATGCACCAAAATTTTCAGTTATACTTGAACAAAGACATAAGTTGATGAAATCGAAATGGTTTAGCTTCAGATAAATATGAGATTATAAAAAATTCAAAATCCATACAACACTTTTATTTGACTTTCTCAGTAACTATGAACATGCCCTTTCCATTAAAAGGCGGTATGCTCATTGTTTTCAGTTATCGCATATTACGGTAATCAAAATTTTAACTCCCCATAAAATATTTATAGTAAAAAAAATGACTCAAAAGCTATTTTAATTTAAAATTAACATTTTGTAACGGGTAAATATAGAAGGAAAATAATTATAATTTTCAAAACTGTCACCAAAAGTTCGTAACCAATAGACACCAGTTTCTTTAAAAGAAATAAATAATTTTGCGTTTCTCCGCCATTATTTCTAACTTGTGTCCTTTTACATTTTACACACTACCATTTCCATTAAATATTACGTCTCAAAGAAGGAATAAGAAAAAGGTGAATAATCTAAAATTTGCTCTGAAGGTACGCACTATCCACATAATAGTTAAAGTGATTTCAAAGTAGCATTTAATCAGTCTCTGGAAAGTAATTAATTGCTGCAAGTGATCCACTACAAATACTACAATTTGAGCAGTTCAACTAGTATTTTACACAAATATAAAATTTTGAAATTTTCGTACCAAAATTTACTTCCATCTATCTCCTAAAAGCATCCCAGCAAACACAACCTGTCAGCAAAGTGTCGGCTCGATACCTGTACTGTCGTTTCAATGCCAGAAGATAGCCATCTGACAACGGCGTGGCGTCTTTTTTGGGACAGTATGTTTGCCTTTAGAAAAAAGACAACGGCCCACTGTATTTTTTTTTTTTGGATAACAGATGGATATCGTATACATTATGTCGACGTCATATCTCACAGCCAACACGTCGCCATTTGTAAAAATAATATTCTGGGCCGATTTCGATATAGCATGGGTTGTTTTTTTCGGTAAGCTGGCCGTCATCTTATTTATTACGGCCCGGTAACGTTTTCGAGACACGGCTCTTTATCACAATAAAGATACAAATATGATGTCCTTTTGCCGGCAAACTTTTCGAAAGTGTTTTGAATAGGCAAGACGTTAGCAAGCTGTTAATGGCATGACGTTTTTTTTTTTTAGACAGTATGTTTGCAGTTAGAAAAAAGACAATATCACGCTGTATTTTTTTTTTGGATAATAGATGCATATCACCTAAATTATGTCGGCGTGATATCTCATAGTCGAGATATCGCCAATAGCAAAAATTATAATCTGGCCCGATTCCGATATAGCCCTCACACAGTCAGCCGCCAATCCATATTTCAATCGGGCCACTTCCGCCATAAGACAACGGGCCGACATCATCTGGCCGGAGTTTGTCGGCTATCTTTTACTGGCCCGATTCCGGCCTGTATTTCTCGTGTTTGTTGGGATCGTTTTAAGAGACATAATTATTAGTTTTGCTGTGATTGTTCCACTTGTTTGACTGCTGTGGTATAGTAATAGTATGGATTTACATATTAAACGCTATCCTTTTAAAGAACTGGTCGTTAGGCGATACTCGTTCCACAATAAAAACGAGTAAACATGTAAGCGAAAGGAAGCAAACTTCGGGTTGAGTACACGGTGAAAATAATCTTCAATGTATTTTTATGAGAGAAATTAAATCCAAGCATATGGTCGCAACAGCGTTTTACTTTTATGGTAGGGGCCTAACTTTAAATATAATCAAACAAATATTGGCGAATAAACTTTGATATTATATAATTTGTGATTGCGATGCCACGTCTAAACTTTTTGCCCAGAATTGATTAAAGACGCCGTTTGCTAGTTGCATTAAAAAAATACGGATTTTTTTACCTCTTTTTATCATCATAGTTTAAAATTGAGAAAAAACTAAATTCATAATTCGTTGAAAAATATCTATTTAGAATATGCACAAACTGTTAATATTATTCAGCTTCTAAAATTGCGTATATCAACAATTTTCTCATAACTGATACAATTTTACGGGTTTGTCTAACAAGACATACTGCTTGATGTAGTTGTAGATGATTGATAGTATTTATAACTTGTAAATATTTTATGATGTACCAGTTTTACTTACACGTATTGTTCACATGGACAGGTATATTAACACACGAATAAGTTGTTATTACACTAAATTGGCGTTGTTTGTAGAAGCGATTAGAAATTATTACCGTTCTACACTGTAAAAATTATTCTAGTAACCTTCCTATATTGTAATAGAAGTTTTTGACCAGTACATTGTATGGATATAATACCAAACGCCAGGTTACATATATGGGAATGTACAGCGTCACTAGTATACAAAATTGGGAACTTCCCTATACATTTGATTGTTTCTTGAATATATGGCTAATGAAAGAAAATAATTCTAAGTACTTTAGGACTTGCGTGAATCACCGATCGGACAGAGAAATCGTCGGGAAGGATTGAAGAATGTTGAAGCGAAACCTCCGCCCAAGGACAGCGTGTCCACTGAACACACTCTCACATTCGCGGACTGGTTACATAACGCACACAGCAGGCTGCATGCCTTGCGGCAATGCCACAAAGCAAGACTGAACAACTGGAAAACTATCCTGAACTAACATTCACTATCGAACATTACACTCTTTAAGCCCGAATCAGTGATATAATTTAATGGAAACATTTGGGGGGGCTCTTAACATGGAGCTCTGGATAGATACCTTTTCGTGAAATGTCATTCCCTGAAAGGCAGTTAGTAAGCTACAACTACCGATTGACGAAGCAGTCAAATGAACTGGAAACCATAATAATTTGGTAGTTTAGTTCTCGACATTCAGTGGGGCTAGCATGTAAATCAGTGCAATTTAGCAATGAAATTAAGTCGTCATAGTTATCAGTTATCTAGAAATGATTACTGGTGAAGCAATTTTTTTTTGTTTTCACTGACTTTTCTCCATTTTCACTATTTAAGTTTTAGAGTGTACAATAAAACACTAACAAACAGTGACATTTAGTGCACTGGAATGCCTTGGTTATTTTAATCGTAATGCATGATGAATTTTGAGTTGAATAAATTGATATTTTTAATGAAACAAGAAGTTATCGATATAACTATAATGAGTCTACTTGCTTCAACATAGATGAAAATAATTCTGATGAAGCTTTTAAAAAGTTAGATGGTAGGTGGGTCTTGCGGTCTCGTTGATGGCGATTTCTTTAGAGATGCAACCGGGAATAATTGAGGTTCAAGTGAGATAATTACAGATACACACTTGCCCTGCCTGAGACTCGAACACAGAAGGCCTCGAACAGCTCGCTGGAGTGCAAACAAATCAATTCCGATGGTAGGATTCCGAGCATTAACTTCGGTAGTAATCGGTCTAAAGTTTTTGTGACCTGCGATTAGAAACTTCAAATATCTACACGAGCATCAGTTTTAAAACAAGCGTGTGAATCACTTAAATCTCTTAAGTTTACATAGACTACATTAACACTAATTGTGTGCAGAATTGCGTGCAAATAGTTTGACTGGTTGAGATATGGCATAAAAGCTTTAGTTTCTCATTTGGCATTATCGTACAAAGAGCCTGTAAACAGCTCCTGGATAGGCATATTCGATACGTCTATTAGATAATGTGAATATAACAAGTTTGGGGTTGAAGTATCTCAAATTGTTTAATTAATATGATTAAATTATCTAAATTAATTATATTGCACCATTTTGAAAAAAAAAGTTTGACCCACTTAAATTATGTAAGTTTACATTGTACACTGTAGTACTACATGCTTGTAAAATTTGGTATGGAATTCAATCATTGGTTCCCGAAATATGGCACATGTTGTATTTCACCACCTGGCACTATCTTACAAAAACAAACACCCAGTGGTCTGAGAATCGAGTCCATTATTATCAAGGCTAGTCGAAAGAAAATGAAGCACTCTCACCTCAATTCATTCTAAGCAGTAAAATGAACTGTTGAATAAACTTTTGCTGGAAGACTAATTTGTGTTATTAGAACATTGAAATTTCTTTCACTAAAACTCTTCTCGTAGTTTGCCGTTCGGGGGGGGGGGTGAGAGAGAGAGAGAGAGAGAGAGAGAGAGAGAGAGAGAGAGAGAGATTATTTTTTTAATTGCTCTGAGAAAAATTTCGCTACCATGAATCCCATTCATAAGCAGTATAAAAATTACCAAGTTTTGATTGATTTCTGTTTATTCTCATGTGTTGATGAGCATTCCAGCACACGTCATTTTTAATGACATCGCTATCCCCAAAGAGAAAGCTAAGAAGACTGTATAACCATATTTCCCTATACAACACGTACTTAGTTTCAAAACAATTAAAACACAAACTAGAATTGTATTTTAGATTTGTATTTCGGTCACAGCTATCCTGAAGCGAGCTCTACAACTCTTCAGCTAGTAATAAACAGGAAGAAATAATTTAACCGTATGAGAGTTTGCAACCAAGAGGAATCAGAAAAAACGCCTCCCACCACTGACAGCTAATTAATAAACAATTGTAGCTCGAGCGTATAGAATGTTCCGCAACTAAACGGCCAAACTTCGCCAGCGTGTCCTAGAGGTCATTGGCAACAAAAAATGTGATCTACAAATATAGACTATGAAGCAGCTTTTCAGATTTACTGTGATAGAAATTCAATTAATACAACATTTTTTATAACTGAGTATAGGGTGTTCACGGTAAAATGAGCACTTTTTAAAGCCCTGCTTAGGATCTAATTGTATACACGTTGTGTATTCCTCCGCCTTATGTGAAATTAACATTGCTATGGGCCTCCTCACTTTGTTCATGCATTGGTCAAACGAAAGTGTGAAAATATTAAGAAAGTAAACAATTTTAATATCTGCACATTTTTACACTTCCATTAGAAAAAAAAAAACAGAAAGCGAAAGGATTAATTTTAAGTTATTACAAATGGTTACCTAATACTTTTTATTTGCCGTTAAGATATGGAACTACTTTCCATCCATCGTTAGCAGCTTTACTGAGTGAATGTCACTCAGCGCGCCCGTTAAAATATTTGCATGCAGGGGCAGCGATTTTTTTCTAAGGTTCATTTCTAAAGTGCTCACTTTATCTTGAACAGCCTTTATCTTTACTGGCATTGGCTACATGCCAGGGTTCATGCAAGCTGTTCAAAATGGGCCGCAACTGACCGTAATCCAGCTGCGACGCATTGCGCCATGACTTTCTGCCACTGCATGCCTGCAAGCTCATCTGCGAGTTTAGTGGTAGCGTCAGTGGTCACCCATATCAACTGTGATCCCGTGTGACCTACTTCCCGTCCGCTCTACACCCTACCCTTTAGGCATCCCCCAGAACTAAACGTCCGATGGCGAGAGGTCAGGAGACCGCGTCGGCCATGGGACTGGGCCACCTACCCGGATGCTCTGCGTTCAAGACTTCAGCCACGGCCCTGATGAAGTTTGGATGTTCGCGATCCTGCCACGACCAAATGCCACGTCTTCCTTCCAACAGCACGTCTTCCAATAAGAGCGGTAAGTCGGTTTCCAGAAATTGCCTGTAGTAATGAGCATTGGGATTTTCCTGTATGGATTGTGGTTCAATGAGACGATTGTCACGTAATCCTCACCCCGTATTCACTGAAAATTGTTCTTGGTAATTTGTATTTATTGCGTGTCTGTCACAGTAACGCTGAAACGTAGCTTCATGGCCTGCACGCGTATACAACGCTTATTTTTGACGTGAATACGTATTTAAATTTGCAACCATAGTAGGAGGCAATCCAGAAAATCCGATGATAACAAAATCGGGGATAGAGTTTGGCATTGCAGCTGCGAATCAATCGTCTACATTCAAAATTAAATTACGACACTCGATTGCCAAAGAATCAAGGGATGTGTTACGTTGAGTGAGTACTACGAAGTATAGAGTGATAAGGGGGGTTGGGGGGGGGGGCGCAATTTTGAGTTCGTTTCGCTGCGTCTCATCATTTCCGCGTAGTATAACTTTTAACTAGGGGAAGCTACGACGCTCGTTTACGTTTCAATCGACAGCTCTCAAGATCAATCGATTGCGTGTATAAAAACATTTGTGTGATGTGGTTATGGTGAAGTCGTATGTCTTTAATGTAAAGAAATTAAGATATCTTAACAATATTTCGGTATATACTCGTCAAAAAACCAAGTCGAAATACAGAAATCGTATACGATTGTAAAGAGACTCTCAAAAGCAATCCAGCGATACCCATAAAACGCCATATGATCGAGTGAGGTGGTACCGGGAACGTAAAATAAATGCCAAGGCGTCCGAGCGCGTCAACGTAGACGTATTCACGCAAAACAAGCGGCCGTGTCGCCAGCACAGCCGCATCCACTATTTTTGTTTGCTAATAGCCTCCAGAATACGCTGGTGAATTTTTTTCTGTTTCTTCGCGGAACAGCTTACATATGGAGGGCCGTGCAGTCCAGGCTGCCATCAAATGAATACGTGGAACGACAACCACGTCTTGCCCGGGACTCAAACCCGGAACCCCCCGCACGCGGGAAGCGTGTTACTCACGACAGTGAAATAGGCGGTGGGCCTCGGCGACCTCAGGCTGCCGTGGTCGTACAGTTGTCCCAGCGTGTGCACGAGGTAGGCGCCGTAGGTTAGTCGACTGAGCACCTTGAAGGGTTTCCACGAGAAAATACTCTCGTATATGCCTGCAAAAAAAAAAAAAAAAAAGTACACGGCACTATACAGTCCACTGCAGTCTCATACGACCACCCTGTATACACATCTCAGCTGACCTTACAGCAAAAGCCAAGGGACCAAGAATGAACAAAACAACATAAAATAATATTTTATCATGTCGCGATTATGCTATAGTTTCGTTGCGATTTATTCACACCTCTTGAATCAAACCTACGAAAAATGACCACATACATCAGGTGTTTGGCTGTCCTCTAAATATCCCATGTATTATAGGCTGTTCACGGAAAAGTGAGCACTATTTAAGGCTCTTCTCAATTTTTCTTCTCAGCCAAAATTTTGCCGTTCCGCCACTTGTTAGTACAAAAATTGCCATGTACTAATAAATACAGCGTATACATTTCACCACTTTCGAAATTTTACATCTGAGGCTACAATAAAATACATTTATTTGCTGTTGTTCCTGTTTCGAGGGCCTTAAAAAGTGCTCACTTTACCGTGAACGGCCTATACAAGCGGTTTTATACTTCTGCTAATGTAAACGTACCAAATTTTTTATACGTTTTGTCAACAAATTATTGTGTTTCCTTTATAATTAATATTAACAAAGACAGTGAGAAAACAGGCGTGTTGGTAATGACTAGTAGTAAAAAGTTTTCATGCATAATATTACTACACTGAGTGCGTACGAATGAGGTGCATTTTTCTGGATTCGGTTAAGTTTTGTTCGCACGAGGGGAGGAGTATCCTGGAATTAGAACTTTAGCAAGGCTTCAGAAAATTTGGCGGTAATCGTGAGTGAACTATAGGAGGGTACTCGAGTGCATTAATCAATAGTTCAATGTACTTAGGTGATATAATTTATTTAAGGAAAGAAAATATTTCACGAGCAGAGGCCCTTTAACAGCTGTCGAATTTATGTCACTTTACGTGTCTGATGAGTGTTTCTGTAGCGCATTCTCAAAGTCTTCTTTGTAAACGTTACTGATTCAAGTGTGTTAGGCTAGCCACCAAACCCACCATGGATAGTATGGATGGTACAACCTGCGGAATATTCTCGCTGTATCTTCAATTTAAAAATAATCTTACAAGTGAGTAGGAAACTACGAAATTCCACCCCTTAAATTGTTCAAAAATTACCTTTTGAAATTCAATGTGCACAAGGAACTTCAGTTTGCAAAGAATCTATGATATTTTTTTTAATGTATAGCTTTAAAGGTGATAGCATTAAATTGAATCTTTAAATGTAGAGGTTTTACACTGACCAATGTCTGTACATTGTCACCACTTGCGTGTAGATCACCTGCGGTTGGTACGTATAAAGTAAGATAATTTATATTTAACACGATCGCAGACAAAGTTTCTCTACTTAGATTTAAAATTTACATATATTTTCTTACATAACACAGTACGTTGAACGATATACCTACGTACTACTAAAAATATGATTTTGTGGCTGGTTCAAGAACCGCTTAAAATATGCCGTCAGTAATTAGGTGGAATTGCTGGATTTTTATGGAGACAAAACTTTGTTTGCATTATGTTAGTAGGAGATACAAATGAACATCAAATGTGTGCATTTGTTATTTGCAAGCTTGTTAGTCGTTATTATTGCACAACTGTTATTTGAAAGCTTATGAACAGTTATCCTTGCGCAATTGTTATTTGTCAGCTTCTTTATTACTTTGCCTTCCAAATTTTATTTTGATGGGCTTAAATCAGCATGTTAAATTTGTTATACCATTTGCGAAAACATTAACTCTCCTGCGTAATGAAACGTTTTCTGTGAAATAATTGTTTGCGCGTAAACGCGTATCTCGGTAAATAAAAGTTCCGGAAATGTGACTTTTTCCAGAAAAAAAAAAAACGTTTATATTTGGCCCTATTTTTTTTTTACTTTACTTTTGTTATATTAAGTAAATTCTTGGAGAAAAAAATTCGTGAAAATGGTCAAATATCGCATATTTTAAAACTTGCCTATGCAGTTTCCTTAAGCGGGAAGAGAAAAGTACAAAAATACGGATTTAGTTTAATCTGCGGTCTTTCATCGTGTAATAAAACCCCACTGTTACAGAACAAATTTGCACGGTAGAGCGTTACGGCGGAAACACTGCACGCCTTGCGCGTAGGAGCGATGAGACGCTAGGCGTGCGTGTAACTGTCGGCCGTATCGCTCCCTCGCTTCTTGACCTTGGACGCGCAGCTACACTTTATAAGTGAAAAGGCAACAATGCTGCCTCCCAGCAGAGGCGAACAGGATTCGATTCCCTGCTGGGAGGCTCCCGGATTTTCACATGCGGTACTTGTGCTGGACGATGCCGCTGGTCGACGGGGGGGGGGGGGGGTTTCACGGGATGTCCCGTTTCCTCCGCCTTTGCAATCCGGCGCTGTGTGAAAGGTTTTAGAGCCGGGGCCCGCACGTGCCCGACATCAGATAAGAACCCAGGATGGCGTAGCCTTACAAGGGCGGGGGGGAATACAGGAGTTCCTCGATGAAATCCGCCGACAGACGACCACGTCCTCCGTGATAATCGAATGCTGAAATTCAGCCCCGCCGGGAATCGACCCTGGACTGACGCGGTATGTCTCTCACTAGCCGCACCACTATCAGAGGCCCATGCCGGCCCTCTCTTAGCCACGACGCGGAGTACATAAGAGTAGTGCGTTCATGGTCAAGAAGCGAGGTTGCAGTAGGGCGACAGAAACACGCACCGCTGGGCCCTGATTACGAACTCTCCGATAACAGTCGTTATGTTTCGGAGACACAACGAAACACAAAGCGGATGTAGTGATTATGAAATGCAATGTGGTACGCGTTTCGTTTAACTTCGATGTATATCGAAAATCTCTGACGCCGCAGAACAAACGAACACACAAAAAATCGTTATGTTAATTTGTTTAATAATTTTGTCCAGGCAGAAGTTAGTATCTACCTAAAATGATATATTTAATTGAAAAAAAGAAAAAAAAAAAAAGGCATTTTGAATAACGTGCGCGACAATGTCGTTTGCAATGGTTTATAAAGTTACAGCTTACAAAGCGCGACATCTGTTGGTCAGAAAAGTAAACCCCCACGCGACATCTGTTGAGTGGGACAATTAGCAGGTGCTGCCGCAGTAACCACCAAATAACAACCTACATAGACTGCTACCACAACATAAATATGTATCTTGCAACTAATTCAAAGTGTTTCACAACATACTAGAGGGTATTGTGTTTATTTTTGATCAATTAGCTTAAAGTAAATTACGTGGAGTGTTTATCATCATCTCTGCACGGACAATCATACCCGTGCGATGTAGGCCGCACAAAACGCAGGTTGGTACTCACATCTTGCGGTTTCCACCGCTGCGACGTCATCAAACTCCGACATTTGCGGTACGATAACGAAACAAAATATGTCCATACTCAGCTTGCTTCCGCTTGCGCTACACAACGGCAAATTCGCTCCTCAGCGAACCGAATCTTGCTATATGTGCAGTTCGTGATAAGGGCACTGGCGCCTCATCGCTCACACAGTCGGTTCACGGTCAAATGAGCACGTTTGACAGCCCTGCTTAAGATCCACTTTTATGCCCGTCGTGTGTTCTTCCGCTGCATGTAAAATTAAAACTGCCATGAGCTTCATAACTTAATTCATGCGTCGGTCGAGTGGAACTGTTAAATTATCAGAGAAGTAAATATTTTACAAATCTACTCAGTTTTACATTTCGTTGCATAAAAAAAAAACAGAAAGTTAAATGAAATAATTTAAGTTATTACAAATGGTTGCATTAACACTTTTTATTCGACGTTACATTCCCTCCAACGTTACCAACTTTACTGGGTTCATGTCACGCAGTGCGTCCGTTAAAATATATGAACGTAGGGGCAGTGACTTTTTTCTAAGGTTGATTTCAAAAGTGCTCACTTTATCGTGGACAGCCTTTACACGCATGGCGTGCAGTATTTCCGTTGTGGCACTGTACTGTACAAATTATATCCGTAACGCTGGCCTCTCGTGGCGCAGTCGGTCGATGCGTCGCCGGTCTGGGCTGCGGGAGGCTCTGGGTTCGAATCACAGATAAAGCATGGATGTTTATTTAAGTTAGGTCATAAGTTAGTTTGTAAGTCGTCCCTTGATAAGCCTCCAGGCATAACGTCCCCACTGGGGGACGTTAATAAGCCCTTTTCAATCCAATCTAATCAGATCTGTAACAGTGAGATTTTCACACGCGTGAAAACCCACATATTAAACTACGTCTCTACACTCGTACTTTCCTGTTGCCGTTTACGAAAAAAAAAAAAAAACGGAAAGAAAAGCTTTAAAAAATACGATATTTAACAATATGCAAGATTTTTTTTCTCCGTGAGAAAACTTAATATGGTAAAAAACTAAATAATAGTATCATAGGTTTTCTCTCTCACTCTCTCTCTCTCTCTCTATCTCTCTCTCTCTTTCTCTCTCTCTCGCTCTCTCTCTTTCATCGCCAAAAGTCGTATCTACAGAACATTTATTTACCGAGAGCTGCGTATTCGCGCAAACAGCGATTGTACAGGAAACGTTTCTTTCGTACTACTCTTAAGCATAAAGAAGTGAAAGAGCTGCTTATATGCCACGTATTCCTGCAGCAGAAGCCACCGACATATGGGAAGTTCCCAATCGGCACCTGGCAAAGGAAAATTATTAGCAGGTCCAATATAAACAGCAGAATTTGATACAATACCTGTACACCCACTCGCACTCAAAATGCCAGCCCAATTTTTTGGCTGTTATTATGTCACCAATAACTTTGTCAGAATAATTATGGTTACTCCCAACTCTTCCGAAGTCCTGCTTAAGTTATACTTCCGGAATATCCCCCCCCCCCCCGCCTCGTGTAAACAATGCTTAACCAAGTCTGAAAAATTACACCAATGGGACGATGTACCGCATTCTTGCGCACGCAGTGAAATAACATTTTGCATAAGAACTGATTATTGTTACGCATTACCAGCACACATATTTTCTCCCTGATTTCATTCATATTAACAATAGAGTAAGTATTATACTTTATAGATAAAATATTAGTAAAGTTCAGTTTAATAGAATATAAGGAGGTTATGTTACAATAAATATAGAGCTCCTATGATACATATTACTAACTAGGAAAATACCAAACAAGTCATACATGCGGTGATTTTTTTCAAAGGTTTGATTCAAAAAGTGTGAATAAACCGTGGGTAAACTAAAGCTTACTTGCCAGCCATCAGACACAAGGGATGCGCCAGAACTTCGCGTAACCCAGCTAATGGGTATAGTCTATTCGCGGTTTTTTCAGCCTTTTTGAATCAAACCTTTGAAAAATCACCCCAAGTATGCCGTGTTTAGTTATTTCCTAAATATTTTATGTATCTCCAGCGGTTTATGTCTCTGGTAAGATAGGAGTATCTTATTTTCCCTTAAATTTAAGATTTACCTGAATTTTATGTATAAATTTTAGTCATTATTTTATAATTAATGCGAAAGAAAACACTGACATGTGTGTTGGTAGCTCCTAGTAAGAATTAGTTCTCATGCAAACTTCACTGAGAAAAAGGTTTTTTTTTTTTTTTTTTTTACAAGATTTTTTTTGGTGCAACCAAATTGTTTGTTTGTATAGGAGAAATGAAATATTTTGTTGTTGAAACCAAATTATTTTGTTGTTCTAATTTGGTTGCCCCAAACTGTAAAATTTGGTTGGCGGAAATAAAGGTTTGTTTGGTTACACGTACGTTAAACAGTTTGGGCCGATATCAAAATATGTTTCAAGTTGACCGAATTTCAAACCCAGATCACCTTCGTCCGAGTGCTACTCAGTTGAAATTGTGAAATTATTAGAAAAGTTAATATTCTACAAATGTGGTAATTTCTACACTTCGAAGCATTAAAGAAATTTGGGAGCGAAAGAAATAATTTAAGTTATCATAAATTGTTACCTACTACTTTTTATTTGACGTTAAGATAGGGAACTACTTTCCACCCATCATTACCAACTTTACTGGGCGCATGTCACTCAGTGTGCCCGTTAAAATAAATGTAGGCAGGGGCAGTGACTTTTCCTAAGGTTAATATGAAAGTTGCTGGCTTTATTGTGAACAGCCTGTATCATTGGAAATGTGGACAGGATTTGAGGTTAGAATACTGATTGTGTAAACAAACTATCTGATAAGTTTATTTATTTCCTTTATTTAATTTCTATCGTAATCTTATTACATTTAAATTGGTAGAGTTATTTTATTCCTGTAAAAAAGTACGTCTTTTGAAAATTTAGATATAAACAGACGAGGTCATCACGTGACGGATAGTTGTTTTGGTGTGGGGTAGGTTAATGTTGGATAAAGGCTGTTCACGATAAAGTGAGCACTTTTGAAATCACCCTTAGAAAAATATCACTGCCCCTACCTGCATCCCTGCCTGCATATATTTTAACGCGCGTACTGAGTGACATGCGCCCAGTAACGTTGGTAATGATGGATGGAAAGTAGTTCCATATCTTAACGTCAAATAAAAAGTAGTAGGTAACATTTATGATTACTTAAATTTTTCCTTTAACTTTCTTGTTTTCTTAATGCATTGACGTATAAAAACGATCATATTTGTAACATATCTGCTTTTCTAATAATTCCATACTTTCGCTTGACCGATGCATTAATAAAGTGATGATTCCCATGGTAACGTTTATTATTCATAAAGCGGAATAATACACGATGTGCATACAAGAAGACCGTAAACAGCCTATAAAAGCGCACAAGACGATATATCGCTCTACTTCATGCTCATACAGAGCGGGTATAAAAGAATACCCCAACTTTAAAGGTCTATAATATCAAAACCAAATAATCTACAACCTCCGTTGACCAATAAAATGAACCGTAGAAGAGTGAAGTTTGTTTACCATATGTTCATAAATGTTCAGTGCGACCACCACGAGCGGCTGGAAAATGAAGTCACCCGCCGCTTCTTCTAACTGAGGAAACAACCAATCTGTAAGTATGCCCAAGTAAGGGATTCCAGTGACAGTGGGCTCGTGAAAAAAACAAACCGTGTCTTTGGATACAGTGCAAAACACATTCACTTTGGGGGAAGCGCGCTCGTGTTCGGTGGTTTCATGTGGGTGCTCCTGACCCCACATCCGCACGTTGTACTGGCTCACCTTAGGCATACCATTTGTAGGAACGTTGCTTCCCCCAACGTGAACGTGTTTTACGCTGTATCCAAAGGCACTGTTTTCGGCCCTTTCTTTTATCGCACACAAAATCCTTTACTTTGGACGTGCTTGCAGATTGGTTGTTTCCTCACAAGAGGCAGCGGGGGGGACCTCATTTTCCAGCCGCTCATGGTGGTCGCATTGAACTTTTATGAAGATATGGTAAACTAACTTCACGCTCCCACGGTTAATTTGATTGCTCAATCGAGCTCGTGTGTTGTTTGGTTTCGATATTATAGACCTTCGAAGTTGAGGCATTCTTTTAAACCGAGCCTGCAGTACGAACTCACCTAGCTGGCCGAACGCGATGAGCAGGAAGTAGCATGCGATGGCGACCCCGAAGCCGACCCTGTGCAGCGAGGAGTATAGGGCCGCCTCGACGGTGCCGCGCGGCCGCAGCTGGTCAAAGAACACGTACACGGCGAGCATCGTCGCGCTGGCCAGCGTCCACACCAGCAGCGCGAACACGTGTGACGTCACCTGGGGAACACGCACCTCGCTCGCTCACACACACACACTCGCCTTTCCTGACACGCTCCGCTCGTGTGCGTGGCGCCTCACCTCACGCCAAGGCCGACTCCCGTCGGGGTCACTCCCGGATTTTGCGCACGTGAGAAACGTGCCGGATGAGGTCGTTGGTCAGACGGGTTTTCTCCGGCATATCCTGCTTCCCTTGACCTTTCATTTCGGCGCTTCGCCATGCCTTGCTTCATCCCCCATCAAATAAGTTCCCCGTCACTGAATCAAAATGACTTCAGTGGAAGAGTTTTATATGTTTTGCAGTAAAATGTAATTGATTTTAGGTAAGTTTCAACTTCCTCAATTTTAAACCGCATGCGAATGTTGGTATATGCTATTCACGGTAAAGTGAGCACTTCTTAAGCCCTGCCAAATTTTTTCCTTTAAAACAATTCCTATGTTTCTGGCACATTTTAATATAAACATCGTCATGGCACAAATAAACACCACATATACATTTCAGCACTCTCAGCCATCAACTTCTGAGGCAGCAGCAAGAAAATATCATTATTATTGGGTAATGCATGTTGCGAGAACCTTACAAATTCTCACTTTACCGCGAATAGCGTATAGAAAGGAGTATCTTTGCGCTGTAGAACATATCCTCCTTTAACTTTTCTATGCATATTTCCCGGCGACTTTAAACCTCAACTCGAGAAATAACTGTGATATTCTCCTGTCCACCACGTTTTGTGTCGGTCTGAAATCTACCCTCACGTGACGATAAGAAATCGCCTTTATAGACCCAACTCACTCAACCTTAGGGAATTTTGAACCATCTGGATACCAACAAATACGAGGTTCTTATTTCGACATACAGTATGTGAAGCATGTATATCTAGACATCATCGGCTTGCTTACTCATTGCATAGTTGGATGCCTCAGCCATCACAATAACAAAAACCTTTCATTAACACGTGCTCTGGGGGTGTGAGGAATCTGATGGATTATGTGTGGAAACCTTGGTGACGGCCCGTGGTCAGTATTATTCATATAGCTGATCAGAAACGAGACAATAAATCTGAGAACAGCTTCTGGCTGGCGTTAACGGCATATGAACGGGAGATCAAGAAGATAATTACGTTCAGAAAAGTATGCATTTTATCGTCTAGATTTAAACTGTGGAAACAACGTAATGCTAAGGCAAGTGCGTTACTCTCGTAAAAAAAAAAAAAAAATACATAAATTGAAAATGTAATTGGTTCAACAATTTATTTTCCACTTCTACCAACCGAACATGAATATTAATTGTAAATATACGATATGACGAAGAGTATCGTTTAAATTTTTGTTTGCAGGGGGCAGGAATTTTATGGGGAAGCCCTTTGGCGTTATGCGCCACGTCCCTATTCCTCTGAAATGAATCACTGTTCATACGTTTGCGCGGTTTCCACGCATGTTTTTTCCTTATATGTCCCGTAATATTTCATGCACTGAGTGTTAATATTAGGCAATAACAAACTTCAAGAAGTTAAATAATAGGTACGTAAGTTTGATAAAAAAAATATTTCTTTACAGGAAATCAAATTTTAGCTATAGGCTGTTCACTGTAAAGTGATCACTTTTTCAGGCTCTCCCACCACTCACTAGCCACTACTAAGTATGTTTCATTGCAGACTCAGACATTGCCTTTTAAGGGTGGTAAATGTATACACCGTATTTGTCAGTCACTTGGCAATGTTGATATTAAAAAGTGCCGGAATGACAAAAATTGGCTAGAAAGAAAAATTTGGAAGGGCCTTAAAAGGTGCTCACTTTACCGCGAATAGCCTATACAAGAGATAAAACACTCTATTGCAGCAAAACATAGGACATAGTTTATTTTTTACAAAGTCACCTTGCTCTTATATTCTTATTCTTCCTACTCCATATCTTAAACCTTAAAATATACGAGTGTAAAAGTTTCACAATTTTTTTCTTAAAACGAAAGGGCCGGGGGGGGGGGGGGGGAGCATTTTCCTACCTTATCTAAATTACGCCCTTGGATATGACTTATCTTAGAAGTTATACTGACAATAATTCAGTCAGTTTAACTTTAATTGGTGTTGCGTAATAAAGCAACTTTTATTCATGAACAAATTTAGTAAATTTAATAATAAATCACTAGCAAAAGAGATATGTGGTATTATTGAAAATAATATATTTAGGAAAATGCTTATTTTCCTCCACACAGATACAAATCACGCGCCCCTGCAAGAAGATTGATCAAGTTCATGTGGTAGCAATATTGGTAGTCTCCTTTCGGCCGTCATTTACGACAGGGTGGAATATTGTTTGTTACATTAACTTATGTTACGACAAAATTCCACAGCACATTAAACAGATCCTTAATTTCCGTATCATTGACAATTCACAGAACATACTCCGAATTATTGCTTTATTTACAAGTGAGCGAAGACCTCCGTTTCAGTAGCTGACTTACTTTTCCAAATTTGAATTTGGACGACCTCTTTTTAAATATAATGATGCCGACGATGACGCCTGCGAAGTATGGAGCCGCCCTGTTGTGGGTCTTGACGTAAATCTCTTGGAAGTACGGGCTGTTTACGGGATCTTGAATATGGCTGCGGCAGAATACATCACAATATTATTATAAGGCATTTTCTATTTGTATTTGTGTGATGATTACACAACTGATAGTTCAAAATATGTAAGTTATGGATTTTAAAATTTCTTGTTTCATTAGAGCCCGTGCGTTTAATTTTAAGGCAAAATTAATGGAGGAAAATTAGATTTTGGGTGCCGTCATAAAAAGAAAAATAATTAAATTATCTAATAACAATGTTTAAACACAGGTCTTGTGGAAATAGCACCATTATAGCTCAGAACATACAAAAAATATTTCTTAATTAATTAAACACAACCGACATATTTCACCAGAGTATTATATAGATCATTGGCAACAAGAAATATTTTATACGGAAGGAGGCTATGAAGCCCCGTTTCACAGTTATAGAAAAATAAATGCAATAAATACACAAATTGGAATTACTGAATGTCTTTAATCCAACTTATTACATTAATTTTGAATATCTCACACAAGCTCTTCAAAATGTGCACCATCTTGCCGTAAGCAGGCTGCGATACATTGTAGCCTACCATGGCGCGTTGTCACTGGTTGTCGCCTGCAGCAACTGGCCCCACGTGTCTGGTCGCCATCCGCTGTAAACCCTTCTCTTCAAGCAGCCCCAGAAGAAAAAGTCCGACGGGGAGAGGTCTGGGGAGCGCGCCGGCCATGGGACTAGCCCACCTCTTCCAATCCACCTGCGCGGATACTCAACTGCTGGACTACGCCCATTTACGTCGCAGTATATTGTTGCAGAACCACTTGTCTCGACACACTAACGAAGACTGGCCACGCCAGCAGCACTAGCAGTGTCTGCCTACGGTCAGATTGGGCATATTTTGAACAGCTTGTGTGGGACTTACAACATTAATGTAGTCAACTGCATTAAAGATATTCAGAAATTCCAATTTGTTTTTTTTTAAATTACATATGTTGGTTGAGTCGCGGAACATCCTGTAATGTGATGTACCTGTCTGTGGCATTCTGGAAGACGTGGTCTTGATGACGTTTCGATTTACGTGGAATAATTCTTCCCACTTGTTTCTTCAAACCTATTCGAGACCAGTGATTGTGTCGTTTTTTAATATCTGCTTTTACAGGATGCCAAACAATGTTTGATATATTTGTTAGGTTATGTTCATAAAATAAAGTAATGGTTAGCTCATTAAACGACAGGTAGGCACTAATATAAAA
Source organism: Dryococelus australis (assembly GCA_029891345.1). NCBI lineage: Eukaryota > Metazoa > Arthropoda > Insecta > Phasmatodea > Phasmatidae > Dryococelus > Dryococelus australis. The sequence continues at coordinate 331,917,826 of CM056994.1, forward strand.
CACCATAATAAAGTAGGACAAAAGTGAACGAAAGCGTAATGGTGAACACCAGTACCCAAGATTGGATTCATCCAGTGCATGTTGCAATGGACTCGGGATTCAAGGAATCAAAAGTCAGAAAGAGGCAAAAAGAATATTGGCTATTTGAGTACATTTAATTAAACCACAAATGTAAAAATTCGTTGCATACTTCGTTGACTCATTGCCTACTGTTTGGTGATTTTGAATCTACATTGAACTGATTTCTCGGAAGTTGGTATATATTATTCCTGCTGTTCTGCGAGCCAATTCGTTGGCAACGGAAAATATACGTTAATTATATCATGACCGGAAAGCCTACGAGTGAACTAGCTGAAAATTCTTTAAGATGAAACAAAATAAAAGTGTAGTATTTTGCGAGTCAAACGGAGAGTTATCAAAAACTAGATTGTATGAAAGACGTCTATTTTAAACGCTAACTTTTGGCTTGGCAAGATCCCGTAATTTTACCGTCAAGCAACCGAATTTTACAATTATAAAAATGTATTCTGTGTACTGTATAAGATTTTAAATTTCGGACAATTTGGGAAATTTAATGACCATATAAATGGAAGCGGCGTGTACTTCATATAGGTCTCGATATCCTCATTTCTTGGATGCCTCATTTTAAAGGGGAATATAGTAAAACATTCATTGCGACCTTTACGCCTTCAATGTGGCTGATTGCGCTCTTTTGACATGGAAAAATGTTCTTTAGGTCCAGTGACGGAAGTACGAATCTAACCCCGACTCTCTTTGGGGATAGAATCTCAGAATCAAGGTTGTGAAAGCATACGTAATGATTAGTTTATGATACGCACGCTGGTGGAAATACTAATCAAAAAGTGGCAAAGCTGTACCTTATAGTAATGGCCAAACCCAACAGAGAAAAAAATGTAATAAGCATTACTTAAAATCGCTTAACACCATGGTATATTTGCATCATCTTCGTCAGCATAAAATATAACCAGTGTATTACTAAGTTCAAATGAAAGAGGCAGGACGGTGTCCCATTAAAAGAACCAAATCCAGTAGCCTGTCAAATGTTAGTGGACTGTAGTGGGTATGCGGTTGTTTAAAAATGCGACTGCAGAGCTCATAATAGCTTTGGCAGTCGAACAGAACAGATTTCAAAACACATATTATGTTATACTCTACATCATGTCATCCGAGAAAAATCCATCCAAAATCTACATTTGCGGGTAGTAGATAAAAATTTTATTTACGGAATTTTCACCATAATTTGCATCGCAGATTTTATATTTTATTTGGGGCGTCGACAAGGCATAGGGCATTGATTTGCACATGTTGTAAAATACGAATTGCTGGACTATTGTTGCCATGATCCTCTCTGTAGCCACCCGCAAGAAAAATAACTTATTTCATGCATGCAATCACTAATAAAAACTTGATAAATGCAGTGGGGTTGTAATGTATACTAATAAATAAAATTGAAGTGTCTGTCTGTTATTTCAAAATTGATACCAAAATCTAACCCTATTGTGCTATTTAAACAATGTTAAAGAATAAATAACTGTTTAAATTTTTTGTCTGTCTGGATGTTTGTCCAGAATAGGGTCCGAAACAGCTGAATCGATTTTTATAAAACTTTCTGAGATCATAGAGTTTATTTGTATTTGAAATTTTCTCTTTATTTTATCTCGAAATCAATTATTAAAGGAGTAAATTAATTTTTTTCATATGATTTTTTTCATGTTTCATATAACTTATTATTTGCGAAACAATTGTTGTCATAAAGCAATGTTAAAACAAGGAAATTTAACTCCATAAAACCTGAGAGAAGCAAAATTTCTAATTTTAAAATATGTTAACAAATCCTCAAGTCTATGCGAACTAAATCGCAGGCACTACATCAATTTCCATATAAACATAAAAAATACATTTGTAAATTCTATTTGATTATAATTTCAAACTTTAAAATTAATTATTTTTATTTCGTGTATAGAAATGATCATGTTTATATTTTGATTGACACTATTCACGTCTTATTTAAATGTTCTATTTCTAGTTTTAAAATATGTATACAAATCCTACAGTCCACGCGTGAATTTCCATATAAAAATAAAAATACATTAGTAAATTATATTTGATTAATATTTATACTTTAGAATTTTTGGTTACAGATATTGTTATGTATAAATTCCGATTGGCACTATCCACGCCTTGTTTAAATTTTTTATTTCTATTTTAAAAATATGTAAACAAATCGTAAAGTCCACGCGAACGAAGTCGCGGGAACAGCTAGTAGTTCAATAAAGCGTTATGAACTATCATTTATGCCATATAGTGCGAAACTATCTTGAAAGGGAACTACGGCAGCAATAGCTAGCCTGCCTAACACAGCGAGAGCTCGTACCGTGCGACAGGGATGAGAATGGCGTCAGCCCTGGCGAGCAGCACGACGAGGAACGGCACGACGACGGAAGCTGTGCAGAGCACAGTGAGGGCCGTGTAGCCGAGCCAGGGCCAGCGCCATATTGCGTACACCATCAGCAGAGAGACAGCGCACAGCTGGAAGTCGCACGACAGGTACCACGACTGGAACATGCACTGCGAACAAAACAGCCGACATGTTGGCGTCGGCTCGTACGATCGATTCCAGTGAAGAGTGGGCTGAGTGAGCGAAGAGGTTTGGGCGGCTCTTGAGGCGAGGCTTCACCGAGCACGGGCGTGTAGGGAACCGAACGATAAACTCGAACAAAGGTCTCTCAGGCGATTTTTGTGATAGCATTCTCAATTAAGGATTTTTTTTTTCGTTTAAGATTGAACTCGTCTAGATTTGTAAACACCTTCCAAATTTTAATTTTTCAATTTCATATGTACGCCGAGCGTTATTTATAAAATTGTGAGATTTTATAAACTATAAAAAATTGCATTTTAATTTTAAAACTTACAATTTGAATGGTTTACAAATGTTGTTGCGTTAAATCTTAAACAAAAAGAACCCCTTAGTTGAAAACACTGCCACAAAAAACGACTAAGAGATCTTTGTCCGAATTCAGCCTTTGATTCTTTATATGCGGAAGCATGGTGAATCCTGACCTTAAGGTTGAAGTAAAGCAACAGCCTATGGAGCACTGCACCCGACTATACAACGTGAAGAACTCACTTTAAAAAAGTAGTACAGACACCATAAAAATTGTCAGAAAAGGGCGATTTATGTTGTATATAAAATAAAATGTATAAATTTTGCAACATTATAAAATATTTTACAAAAATATACTTTCTAAATGAAAAAAAATAATAGATCGATAGATTTCGCATTTTTAACCAAATTTAAGCGCATATCCGTTTTGGATGCTTCGGAAAGCAGAATTTACAAAAAAAATCTTCTTCAAGAAAGATCGTCTTAATATTTACTGTGATCAAATGTAATGAAAGCATATTAATATGGTATCATATCTATTTTATAATTAACTTCATTTACGTGAGTTTCAGCCATAAATGTTTGTGACAAATGGACGCACATAAAAGCAAGTATAAAAATTACTTCCTACATTATAATTACAGTTTTCTTTCACACAATCATAGTAACCATCATAAGGATATTCCACGTCACAGATTTTCTGGAAAATTCTACTTTCTGAAGCATCCAGAATGGAAATATGCTTCAATTTTGTTTAAAAAAACAGACTATTTTAATCGATTATTTTTTTACATTTCGGAAGTATATTTTAGTAAAATATTTTATAATGTTGCAAAATAAATACATTCTTCTTTCATATAAAGAATAGATCTCATTTTCTAACCATTTTTATGGTGTATGTAGTACTTTTTTTATGAGTTCTTCACTTTTTATTGCCAAGCGCAGTGCTCCATAGGCAGTTTCTTTGCATCAACTGCGGTCTTTTGAACCGATGAAGGTGAAGCGAGGCGTGGAGCAGCACCGGAAGGCAAAGGGCGGGGAGAAATGGGAGATCCCCAAGAAAACCCACTGGCCAGAGGCATCACCCCTATACGATTCCCGCGTGCGAAAATTAGGGAATAACCCCTCCGGGAATCGAACCCGGTTTGCCTAGATGAGAGGAGAATAGTCTTACCACTATACCACCGCGGCCACATTCACCAAAATATGTAGTTCATAGTTAATATGTACATCTTATGTTCAGTCAATCACACCCGGGTAGAAATTAACTCGATTTTAGTTATAAAAAAAATATGTTACTTATCATTCTTATTTTAGTCTTTGATTATATTGGCCGAATGCTTTATTTACATGGCACGAAAAATAACATCGCTATTTCCTACACGTTTACATACAAAAGCAAATATGCTGTTTACTATAAAGTGAGCACTTTATAAATGAACCTTAGAAATAAGTCACTGCTCCTACCTGCATATATTTTAACGGGAGCACTGAGTGACATTCGCCTAGTAAAGTTGGTAACGACGGTAGGAAAAGTAGTTCCATATCTTAACGTCAAATAAAAAGTGTTAGGTAACCATTTAGGCTATAATAATTTTAATGATTCCTTTCGCTTTGTTTTTTTATGCTTCGAAGTTTAAAAATTAACCAGATTTGTAACATATTTACTCCTGTAATAATACTTCTGTAATAATTTCACACTTTTACTTGACCGACGCATGAATAAAGTGATGAGGCCCATGGCAATGATAATTTTACACATGGCGGAAGAATACAGTTCATGCAAGTAGATCTTAAGCAGGGCTTTCAAAAGTGCTCAGCTTACCGTGAACAGACTATACAAAGGATGTCCCTGCACGGTACGTGATGCGATAACCATACGCCGTTTCGTAAAAACACTTTGTTCCATTGCTTTATGTACGCGTTCATTACGTAAATGTTTTTCGTTGTGAACCAACCTTCATTATTCCTTGCCTACTATTGGCTCTTGTTTTGATTGGCGAGTGCGGAGTCTGGTGGGGAATGACGCAATGACTCCCTATTCTTGTATTGGCCGATCCGCCTGAGGTCAGGTGAGTAGGGAATCGTGCTGGCAGTGGCTGAAAATTTCGCTACACAGTCAAGAGACTTGCGTAAGGAGTGAGAAAACTGAGAAGTGGGGAATGGAACACGCTGTATGTCCAGTAGGCTGTGGGCTCCAAGAAGTTTCAGATATAAATTTGTCCTCGGTGGCCAGGAGATGAGACCGGTCCATTCCCGTTTGCAACGTCATCAATATTGTGCCGTCAACCGCCCAGTGCAATTGACAGGATACCGACCCACCAACTGCCAGTATAATTATCACTGATTCAACAACTGATATGACAATGTTCAAAATACCGCTATAGAAAAACTTACACAGACGCTTACCGATATATAACATTTTTAGTAATCTTTCTATAAATCAGAAATGTAACTTGAATGCATTCCTTATACATTCCTTGTTATTAACAGAAAGTGATTACAAACATGTGCGATGAAATGTGTTGAATTTTTTTGCATTGGATATTGCAAATGAAACATCAAAAATAAACACATTAGAATTTTATGCTGGTTATATAGCTAGGCAATTCCGGAAGTTTCAATACAGTTTGAATTTGAAAATGTTCAACCTTTGCTATCTGCATTAACTAGAGTTACTTGTTTGTGATTCTCTGAAAAAGAGCCCAAGTCTTATCACAAAAAGTGTAACGTGGAGATATTTAATGTGTTATAATTTTAAGCAAATAGCAATTATCATTCCAAAAGTGTTATATTTTTTTATGGGCGAGAAATTTGTTTCAAGTTTCTTCACTTGCTTTGGAAGGCAGACTTTGCTCAGCAAGTTTTAAAATAATGTACGGTATTAACATTTCTTAATTTAAATAGTTTTAAATATTCCAGCTTAGGTTATTTATGTATTCAGAAAACTAGCAAAACAATGATTTTGGCATGTTACTAGATTTATTGAATGGAAATATCACTAAGTTATTATTTTTCTCTGATTATTAATAATTATTCTTTGCCGCGAAACACTTTTAAAGGCATTATTAACTTCAGGAGAAAACCATTCGAAACTGCAATTTGTAATGTTTATTTACTTCGGCGCGGCGTGTAGTATTCTAGAGACCCGAGAACTTCGCGGGTTCATTTCTAGACAAGTTGGAATTCACAGACATGTACGTTCACGTTACGTTTGTAATTGGTCGACATGTGGTTTGACACCTCCTGGAGATAAATGAGCCAATAACAAACATGCAATAAATTGTGCGCCCAACCACCGCCTTTAACTACCACAACAATCAACCAATAAGCAGTTGATACGTGTACGAGGGTGTATAAGACTGCGAAGCCTGGCCTACAGGCCAGTGAACTCGCGAATTTCTCGGCTCTCTAAGTATTGCACAGGCACTCACCATACCTTCCTCGTGCACGTAGTTGTTGATGTAGAGCATGTTGGTCCACCAGTTCTCCTGGCAGCGCTCTCTGTCGGTGCCTATGATCTGCTCCCAGAAAGGTCCGGAACCCATGCGGTGGAACATGGTCGCGTGGAAGAACACGACCAGCATGTATGACGGCGTTAGCCTGTAAAACAAGAGGTACGACTGTAAAAAAAATATTCTGGTTAACTTCCCAAACCGTAATGAAAGCTTTCAACCTATACATTGTATGCAAATAACACCACGCGTTATACTGCAAATATAGGAATTTTGAGCGTTGTTACTATACAAGTTTGAGGACTCCCTTACGCATTTGACTTTTTTCGGGAGCATATGTAGGAACGGTGCCACGGATGTACGGGGAAAAGAGTGAGTGAAGAGATTTGGACGGCGCTTAACGTCGAGGTCTTGAGAGCCGATGAGGGTGATTAAGGTGAGTATGCAGCACCACCGGAATGAAAGGGCGCCGGAAACGGGAGATCCCCGAGAAAACCCGCCGACCAACGGCATCGTCCGACACGATTCCCACCCTGCAAAAATCTGGTGACCCTGCCGGGGAATGAAGCACTGGATAATTAGTGGATAAATTACTAGACAAGTGTATTAGGGAATCTGCTTGCATTTATGACTGAAAAAGGCAAATATAAATCAATTATGATCTCCAGGCGTGATACATTTTGAAAGTTGATTAAGCCTCGCCTTGCATAATGAATCACTCTCCAAGCGTTGAATATATTTAAGCGTATTATGTATGTCATGACAACGCAACCCGTCAATTTTCTGGTTATCTACACTCACCTAATGTAACGAAGCAACAGTCCTTGCACCAGGTTTGCTTTCTTGTGCTTGTCAAGATTCTCTAGTAGTTGATAAGCCAATAGAAATCCGCTGACAACCAAGTAAGAATCGACCAACAGCGTTCCATTAACTATGAATATGTTTCCTAAGTCTCGGAAGAGCTGGAATCAAAGAAAAAAACCATAGATTATAATACATGTTTTCCCTTTATCTAGATTTCTTAGAAGTAGCGTAATGATGAATGAAAAAAAAAAAAAAAAACAACTTTACAATAATCATATTCAACTCTGAACAATCTGCAATTTAAAATAATTATAAGATATGTATGCAAACTATTTTGTTGGTGGACATCAATGAAATGACTTAAAATTATAAACTCAGGATTTTGAGTTCTAATTACTGAACACAAGCGTAAAGGTCGGGACTCCCACGAATGATTTAGGAACATTTGGTGTGCCATACGGATAGCATGGATGTTTCTGAGTGTTATATCACTTGTATTCTACACTTACTCCCCCTGTCAAATCCGAGATTTTTCGTAAGCCTGGAATTATTAACCGAAATTGATAAGATTTAGTGAGGAGATATCTTGGAGTGTTTCATACTTTTTCTCGCACAGCAGGTAGGCTCATTTTCAAAATTTTTGCAGTCTGCGACATTTATTTCCTAAATGGCAAGACAGGAAAATATTCGTTTGTTTATGTAAATGCTGTTCATGATAAAGTGGGCACTTTTGAAATCAACCCTGGATAAAAGTCACTGGCCCTACCTCCATATATTTTTTACTGCCGCACTGAGTGACATGTGCTCAATGAAGTTGGTAATGACAGCTCGAAAATATTTCCGTAACCTAATTCGAATAAAAAGTGTTAGGTAACAATTTGTGATAACATAAATTATTTTTCTCGCTTTGTGTTTATTTTCATGCATCAAAGTGTCAGACAGATCAAATTTGAAACATATTTTTCTTTTCTTATAATTACACAGTTTCATTGGACCGACGCATGAATAAAGTGATGAGGCCCAGACAATGTTAATTTTAAATAAGGTGGAGGAATACACAACGTGCACACAAGTATATCTTAGGCAGGGCTTTCGAAAATGCTAATTTCACAGTGAACAGCCTATAAGGCATAATGCATATAGACTCGTGGCCGGTATTGTGCATGATGAAAGACGAAATCCAATGCGGTCGTCTTTTCACGCAATACTCGTTGCTGCCAGCACATCCGGTATCTACATATTACCAGCTGCCGCAGTGAAATTCAGCAAAGAAATTATCTTCGTTGTCCAAATGTGTTGGCTATAACTAGGAATACACGAAGAACGTTCAAAAGTAAGTTACGCCTAGTTATACTGTCGGCCACAACACATTTATTGCTATAGGCCGTTCACGGTAAAGTGAGCACTTTTTGAAGCTGTTTTATCAGACTTAATAACCAATAAATACATTTCATTGCGGCCTTGGACTTTTGGTTTTGGGTATGGTGAATGTATATACTGTGTTTATTACTCACATGGCAGGGTTTTAATTAAAAAGTGGTGGAAGTATATAAATTGGTTGAAATAAAAACATAACTAGGGCTTCAATAGTGCTCACTTTACCGTGAACGGCCTATATACACCGTGAATTTTTAAATAGCGCACGTATTATTTTGCAGCCGATCTCCCGTGGCGCAGTCGGTTGGTGCGCCACCGTTCTGGGCTGCGGGAGTCTCTGGGTTCGAGTCCCGGGCAAGGCATGGGCGTTGATTTTAGTTAGGTTATAAGTCAGTCTGTAAGCCGTCCACTCCTAAGCTTTCAAGCATAAAACCAGGGGACGTTAAAAAAAACCCTTTCGATACAATATTATTTTACACTATTTTTCCACGCAGTTGCCTTGTCGTTGCGAACCACTGTGATTATATAATGGAACGCATGACTAAATATCCTATTATCTACTCCTTGACGACAGACCTCTACCCCCGACCCTGAGGCCAACGAACGGCAACTGAGTTTTAGCGCCTCGTCTTTGGAAAATCGTTGTCCACCCAGATATTCCTACATCTTTCCGAAAAGATTAAATCCGCTCGGTGCAAAATCAGAACTGTGTAGTGGATGCTGCCATTTATCCCAACAACAACTCTGGAGCAATGATTGTGGTGCGCTTGCTCTATGAGGCGTAGCGTTACTGAGAATGAGGTGATCTCGGCTTATACTTTCACCCCTCTCGATTTTTATTGTTTTCCGCAAAGATCGTAGAGTTTGATTGCAGGAAGCAGGACTACTAATCTCTCCTCTGTCCGTCAAGTCTGTGTTTACAACTCCTTCACAATCAAAGGAAACACAGGCCAACGTCACTTCCTGTGGATGGAGCAACACCAAACATCTTCGGAGGCGAGGGTGAGTTTCTCCTTACATAGACGCTCCTTTTGAGGCTGAGGTGAAATGACGAAACCATGTTTTATCGCCGGCGGTTATGGGGTTGAAAATGATATGGCTTTCAACTGAATGCAGTTGAATGAAAGATCTTCGCTTTGGGCCGTCGGTGAACGCGGAACCCATATTTAAGTTGGCTGCGGATAACGGCTTGTGCAGTACCAACCCGCGCGCCCATTTCCGGTGTAATATCCGCTAAAAGCAATATGCGAATTTTAGTAAACACTCCTCCCACCTGCAGCACGATGTCCTTCGTGTTGGATTTTCTTCCGTACTGATCAGAATCAGTTAAACCTGTGCCACTGCGTCCGAACTTATATAGCACTACTTCACTCGCGATGTTACATTTTCTCCATACACCGTCATTATATCGCGATGAATCTCTCAGCAAGTGAAATGATTGTCCCCCAGGAATCGCACACTTTCTTGTACTTCGAGTTACCAGCTGTCACTCCATTGCTCACAGCCACTATTGCGGCTCTGCTAGAATGATGATAAGTCCAACTACATTAACGGGACACGGATATTGCCTCCATTCCGGGCAATACTATCTCTGGTGTATAGCGAGGTGTAACTAATTTTGAACGTCCTTCGTATAAGCACTTCAGAGGTCAATATTTTTCATCACGTTAGATTAAACTTGATTGCTTACTTCAGTGTCTACTCAAGAAGTTTTAGACTCTTAGCTCAAGTTGAGACAAATGCTCGAAAGGGCTTCGTGACCACGTGTATTGTTTTAAGCGATTCAACTGTATTTGAAGGGTAAATTCTTAATTAAATATTGCTGCAGGCGGGTCTCTCTGCGAGCGTGCGAGGCATAAACGATTTTGTTGGACGCGCGTGCGCTATCATTTGCAACCTGAGGCACAGCGGCTATTCACAAAGGAATGTTTACAAAGCGTGCCTGCTATGCCTATCAGGGCGCCTGCCGCTTCCTACCTTGGGTGTCGGGTGTTTTTGAGATATTACTGAAGGAATGTTCTGGTCATAACTAATGCCCCTAGTTTCTCACAGAGTGATTCTGGGTGCATCGGACCTTCCAGATCAAGGCCAGCGATGGAATAAAAGTGTGACCGGCCTTCGAGCCAGGCGTTTATGAGAGTCGGGAATCGGGGCCATTGTGCGACGTTAAGCGATAGACGGCGAGTTGTAAAAGCAACTAGAAGCACCGGAAGTTTCCAGCGGGAGGAAAATCTTCGACTACGAGCATCAGTGCAGTGAAGAGTGAGAATGGCAGGCTGGACTATTGGACTGTATGCGTGAGTGAAAGTCATTACAAATGAACGTATGTTAATGATGAGTATGAGTTAATTGACTATAAACAAGCAGACACATTCAAAAGGGTGTTAATTAGAGTTGATGTTGACATTAGATATTGCGCTCACTGAGGAATAAAAAGAGTAATAGCTGAAATAGATCATTTATTTCGGAAATGTATAGATGTGTGAATAAGTAAGAAAAAGTCAATTTTAATTATTTTATTTTTATGAAGACCTCCAACCCTCATGAACTCAGATACGCCCTTCAGGCGTCTTACAACAATATCTACAAACAGGGCCTCTCCATAACTTCCGGTATCAGTTCATGTCGTTTTACTTATTTCAACTTTCTCTGTACGTATTTAAAAAAAAAAAAGGGCTAGTTAAATTGAAAGGGTTAAATTTATTGAAAGGGTTAATTTTTTCTTGTTTTACTTCTTTCTTTCTTTTTGGGAGGTGGTAACAGGAGCTCTGTACGATGTTGACGCTGTGGTGTCCTGGAGGTCTAAGTGTAAATTTGATGTTTTTTTTGGGCCGGGGGGGGGGGGGTAATTGCTCGTGGATGGTGGTGGGAGATTGGCGACTTGTGCAGCATTTCAAAAGTGATAGCAGTCGTCTGTGTTTTACACAAACAATTTGCACTTCACGTATTGATATTGATACTGATTTCAACAAAGATAAAATTACTCTTTCATAATAATCTAATAATTCTTTCACCGACTGGCATTTAAGCAGCACAGTAAATCACCTGTTTGTCAGAAATAAATGTTTACTGTAATTGAAGAACTCCAATAAGCCCAGTAAAGCAACTGTTACGATATTTATAGTCTCGCCGGCTTGTGAAAATTCTCGCTATTCAACTGTAATGTACTAGTAATAGCAATAAAAGCAGCGATACCCTCAGCGATGTGCGCATAGAGCGGGTTAACAGAGGGCAATATAAGGACTAGGCATATTAGTCCTCCGTTTTAGATATTCTGGAGTTCAGTTTAGGACACATCTAGAAGCACAGCTTTTTATTCTTTACGACTTTCCCAAGGTTTGTTTCAAACAAGTGAACCAAGAAACTAATTGAGTTTAAAATTAATATATTTTTTTTTTCAGCTGTTATCTGACTGAAAAGTGGCATTTAAATTGAAATCAACTGCTTTATTTATTCACAAAGACTGGAAGTTGGCTAAAAAAAAAAATTCGTCGTTCTTGGCGATCCATCGATAAGAAACCGTGAATGACGTTAAAAGGCTACCTTGAAAAAGCATATTTACCACTTTGTTTCCTCTGTGGGCTATGCAGATAATAAGGCCTTCCCTTAAAAACCCTAGGAAGATAAGGCATTATTTGACGGTTCTAATCGAGATCCTTATTTACACTGTCACTTGTCAATAAAACTGTTTTTTTTTTCTCGCAGTTATATGACGTTACCTAATATCGCAATAGCAGCAACGATATAATTATCTGACCGAAGTCGGAGGGAGGATGGTAAAGGGGGGGGGGGGAGTGAAACGATGCCATTCCCAGAAAACTAGCTGACGTTTTACTCAAGCATGCTGTAGTTCGGGCCTGAATCCACCGGGGTCCGAACCCGTATTGCCTTACCGTCGTTGAAGCCAGGTGCACGAACCAACGCGGCACCTTCTATAAAATCACAAGACCACGACCAGATTGTGCGTGGGAGCCGCGGTGGCTGAGTGGTTAGCCTTCTCGCCTCCCACCCAGACGAACCGGGTCACTCCCGGGTTTTCGCAAGTTGAATCATTCGGGACGATGCCGCTGATCGGCGGGTTTCCTCGGGGATCTCCCAGCTTCCCGCCGCCTTTTCATTCCAGCACTGCTCCATTCTCACCTCGCTTCACCCCCCGCCGGCTCTCACGAGGCGCATCAGGCCCCGCCATATTGGATTTTAACAATTTTTTTTGCCATAGTTTACACATAAGAATGTTCAACGAGATTTTTTCGCACGACGTGACATAAATAATAGAATCCAAAGCTTTATTAAACTAATACAAGTATAAAACGGTTATTAATTTTGGACTAAAGACTGCCCACAAGACATGAGTAATATTTTCATGCTGCGATTACAAAAAATTTCCTGGCAATAATAGTCTAGCAATGCACGTTTTACAGCATATGCAAAGCAATGCCCTATTACACGCTGATGCCCAAAATAAAGTATTAAATCTTTTTAAACATGTTACGGTGAAAATTTAGTGAATCCAAGATGGCCGGGGGCCTGATCCCCCTTCAAGAGCCACCCAAAGTCTCGCCAATGATGGCGCGTACTCACGTAATCTAACTTGGTGGCGTCGTCGACGGGGTGGCCGACGTACATGATGAGCCGGTGGCCGAACATGATGAGTATCATGAAGAGTACCCGCGGGCCGTTGCTGCAGTCCAGGGCTGGGAGGTTCACTCGAGTCCTTAACACGCTCTTCACGCTGCGCCTCGCTGAGAAGCACAAGAATACTCTCGCAGCCAGCGGCGCCTGCGCGCTGTCTGAGGGAGAATCCACAACTGTATCAGCAATCGGCTCGCATAGTCCGTTCACGGTCACCTCGCACTTTTCTTACAAACCCTGCTGGAGTTCTACTTCCGTGATATCCCTCCGCCTCATACACCGAGAGAAAATCGAACAAAATATTTATTTGTATAGGGCCAGATATCTAGGATGAATCTCAATTAGACCGACAAACTTCGGGAGGTGATTCTTCATGAAAAAGTAAAAGGAAAACACATTTGACACCGTATACCTAAACCGAATATTAAGGGAGGTACGAGCCCTTAAAAAAACGTGATTTTAAGCCGTATTTGTGCAAAATATCGGCTCTTACGTTGAAGGTCCCGATAACATACAATAACGTTCCGAAAGTTGACGTTGTATTTTACGTCGTTACCAATATTTTGCAAAGATACGGTGTAAAACCTCATTTCTTAAGGGTTCATACCTCCCTTAGTATTCGGTTTAGGTATAATGTGTCACATATGATTTCCTTTTATTTTTTCATGAAGAATCACCTCCCGAAGTTTGTCGGTCTAATTGCGAACCATCCTATATATTTAGCAGCCCTAACAAAATATATTGTTTAGCAAACAAAATTTAAAAAGCAACAGAATTACTTTTGTTCGTCTAACAAAATATTTGTTTGAGTAAACAAAATCTCTGTGTTGGGCCTAAGAGAAATTACGGCTGTGAACTAAATATTTTGTTGACTCAACTGTACATATTTGTTTGGCCACTCATTTGATTGCCTTCGTTCGAAAATACAGCTCGAGAGTTTGTTTGAATTTTTTGTAACAATTAGAATAGTAACAGTGTGTGTTAGTGCATCTATTGGTGCTTAACAATCGTATAAACACATTAATAAAACAATGCAACAAGAAACTGACAAGTAACAATGTAAAACTTGAAATATTTGTTTGCACACGTTGTCCAATATTTGCAGTATGTGTATTTAAAAGCTTTCCGGCCTCATCAGTTGACACATTAGCTGAGATTACTACGGCGTAGCGCGCGAACACTGGTGATCTACCTTCAAAACTCGGTCGAAGATAACACTTTTTATATTCGCCCAAAACTGTTTAACGTACGTGTAGCCAAGCAAACATTTAGCTGCACCAATCAAATCTTACAGCCTGGGGCTACCAAACGAGAACAGCAAAATATTCTGGTTTCGGCAACAAAATATTTCATAGCCCCTATTCAAATAAATAATTTGGTTGTACCAAACAAATCTTGTTTGATTCAACAAAACCTTTTTCTCGGTGTATACAAATCTCGCTCCGCTAAGTCTACAAAATTACACTGAAGGCGGACGCACCGAATTCGTGCGCACTCAGCTGCAGTGGCAGCTTGCGCGAGAACAACTTCTTACTAGGTGCTGCCAAAATACATATTCGCTCACTGTTTTCCTTCGTATTTATTATGAATTTATAAATAAAATGCAGGTAAAACTTCAATTTTAGGTCGAATAAGACACGTTCATGTTAGCAGAGGTATAAAACGCTTTCGATAGATGACATGATCTAGGAAATAACTAATCACAGCATACATGGGATGATTTTCCAAAAGTTTGATTAAAAAAAAAAAGTGTGACTAAACCGCGAATAGATTGTACAAGCTGTCCACAGTCGTTAATTCAGCACTTTTGAAATCAACCTTTGAAAAAATACACTGCACCTAAATGCATACATGAAGTGTCTATATTAAGAGGGTAGTATCCACTCCATCTTTGAATTTTCTTGCAAATCTTCGTAATGAAAATATATGACCAGAAATAAAAAATCAAAGCTAGACATGTCGTGGACGACTACTTGAGGATTTTTTTTTAATTTGTAGGGTTTCAAATATACTTGTTTTTTCCCACGTGGGACTAAAATTATTAAATAATTAGATAATGTTTGATTATGGTTACAGATGTGACACTAATCACGTAAGAAAAATAAGTGGGATTTAGAAATAACTGTTAGAATGTTCCCTATGTCATGACTAGCTTGGTTTTTAAATATTGACTTCGAAAATTAAGTTAATGAGGAAAATATGTAAATCCAAGATAGCGAGGATACTTCCCCCCTTAAACCAACCCAGTGTACACAACTGTGTACACAACGCACGTGTAGGTATTTTTTGGTCTGCACTACACACTGCGAATCTCAGTGACCAATGATCGTACCTGTAGGTGAATGATTCGTAAACTGTCTAACTGGTCTATGTCATGATTGGTTTATAACCGAACATACTGCCTATAGCTCATTGGCTGTGGCAACGAAACAAGTGCTGCGTCGACTCAGTAAAACACGCACAATAACATGTTACGTTTGAAACACCTAAAATCGTAAATTAAAGTGAGTCTGGTAGGATTGAAGTGAATCTTAAGGGTGGTACATATCTCTTCAAGATGGACCTTGAAGTACGAGTGTATTACAAATACTGGGAATCTAAGACTGAGTGTCTGAGTAATATGTAAATATAATTGTTACATGCGGGGAAATAATCATACTTTTAAATCAGAAGGTATGCTACTGATCATAGAGATTAAGCCGAAGTGAAGTGAAGAGATTTGGACGGCTCTTAACAGCGTGGTCTTGAGAGATTAAGTTTAAATAAAGTTAGTAACCATGATTATTTCCGTAGGATATTTTGATGACAGTGACAGACACGTGTTGTGGTGTTTACAGATCCGTGTTACGTCACACATCGTCCAGATATTGAATGTTCCATTTGAAGTTTCTCCGCTATATATAATAATAATAATAATAAATGGCGATTCAGGTTCAACTTCAAATATGCACTCCTCTTAGGATTCACTTAGACCATAAGGCGTGTATGTGGTTTTCCTTCATTTTCTCGTGAATAACCAGCAGTCGTAATTTATCGGTGTAAGTTGGACAATTTATGTCATTTTAATAGGTGCGCTAATTGTCATATGCTCTGTTTGAGTTGGCAACGACGGAAAAAAGCAGTTCCAATTTATTTAAATATGAATTAAAAATGTAAATTAGTTATAGGCTGTTCACGGTAAAATGAGCACTTTTGAAAGCCATGCTCAAGATCTACTTGTATGCACCTTGTGTATTCATTTGTATCACTTAAAGGTAATATTGCAACGGGGTTTAACACTTTATTCATGCGTCGATCAAGTTAAACTGTGAAAGTATTAGGAAAGTAAATATTCTATAAATCTGATCATTTTTGAACTTCGATGCATTAAAAAAAATTAAGCAAGAGAAATAATTTATGTTATCACAAATGTTTACCTAACACTTTTTATTTGAGGATAAGATATGGAACTTCTTTCCGTCTATCGTTGCGAACTTTACTGGGCGAATGTTACTAAGTGTGTCCGTTAAAATATATGCACGTAGGAGCATTGTTTCTTTTTTCTAAGGTAGATTTTAAATGTGCTCACTTTATCGTGAACAACTTTTAAGTATTTGTGAATACTGAAATTGTTGATTTTTCTTTCGGTTTTTTTAACACAAAATAAATGTTAGAATGAGCACATTTGCAAAATATTTACTTTTATAATAATTTCACAGTTTCTTTTCATTGACTAATGAATAAAGTGACAGGTCGCACGGAAATGCTAAACTTATTTATAGTGGTATAATGTATATTGCGCATACAATTATATCTTAAGCAGTCCTTTTGAAAGTACTCATTTTACTGTGAAAATCCTGTATAAAACTGGTTTATGTATCCTGCTGTGGGCGTGATACTCATTCGCTTGTTCGCTTGTAGGGAGACCGATCATGTAAGAATTGCTGGCCGAGCGTAGAGTAATTTGCGATGCTCTGATAGGTAGGCGGGTAAAGGCTGTTCACGGTAAAGTGAGCAATTATGTGATCATCTTCACTGCCAACAACTACATGTACGTCACAGTAAACATTGCATGTAGGCTCCCAGTAAGTTGGCAACGAGTTCAGAAATATAATTCTACGACTAGGCATTGTGTTGAGAATGTTCTGCAACCCTGATGGTTAGAGCGAGACCCGCCAAATTCGCGTTGTTATTTGGCATCAGGCTAAACTTCACAGCGATGTATATATCCGAGCCGGCATCGGTTCTCCGTTGGTTGCTGAATAGATGTGAAGTCACCGCACGTGGTTGGACTACACAATTGTGAGGTATCAGTTTAGTGGCGCAGAGTTACCCAGGACGTGTCAAATAAAGTATGTTCCACTGACAAACTTATCGCAAAGGTACGCGTGATCGAAATTTAATGTGCTCCCGAATAATACCGGGAATTTGAAGGTCTCCACTGATGATTATAGATGATGGGAAACCGCGAAATTTTTTGAGCCAACATAACTTCTGTAACACTCTAACTAGGTTATTCTTTCATGATTGGATGAATAAGGTTTTGAATTGGCTAAGTTGTTTACAAACCAATCACGAACGTGCCGCCTTATAGTATCATGATCGTCATTGGCCCCGTGAAATGGGGAAGCAGCTTCATACATGCATGACAACTAATAAGCAGAGACCTGCAAGATTCGCGTTATTATTTCAAGACAGACTAGACTTCAAATGTTTGTACTTTTATATTGGATTTTTCGTTGGCCTACAGTTCGTTCGGACACGTTCTGGGTGCATTTGGACCAATAGAGAGGAACTAACTAGATGATAGCCCAATGACGCTCAACCAAGTCAGAAGAAGATATGTGCCCTCACTACTGCAAAAGACAATAATCAATTGAACTCGACTCGAATACGTATAGGACGGCGAATTTTAGTCTGCTTCCAGAAAATAACACGAATTTTGCAGGTCTCTTCTAATAAGGAAATAAAACTGCCATACATGTGTACAGTACGGTTGAATCCTAGCAAGCAGTCAACTTTTCCCGCCATAAACCATTATCTCTACTGATGATGTTTAATGCAATGCGAGGAGGAACGTCAGCGAGCACTGCAACAATTACGCTGGCTCAACCTCGAAAGCTAAGGCAGCTATAAGAATGTAATGTTTAAGTTTACAGCTACTGATGACATCAGTACTCCTAAAGTCATAAAAGCACGAATTCGCATGTTGTTAAGTCACTCAATTCTCTTAATAATTCCACGCTTTCATTCGAAATGGCGCATGAATAAAGTGTCCAGGCCTGTGAAAACCTTATTTTATATGTGGCGGAAGGATACAAAACGATAGGTTAGGTTAGATCCTAAGCCAGGGTTTTCAAAAGTGCTCAATTAACCGTGAATGGCCTATACATTCGTTGGACTTAAGGTTGAAGTAAGGCAACTGCCTATGGAGCTCTGCATCCGACTATACAACGTGAATAATTCATAAAAAAAGTAGTACAGACACCATAAAAATTGTTAGAAAAGTGCGATTTATGCTGTATATGAAAGAAGAATGTATATATTTTCCAACATTATAGAATATTTTATTAAAATGTTCCTTTTAAATGTAAAAAATAATCGATTATAATATTCTGTATTTTAACCAAATTTAAGCACATTTCTGTTTTCGATGCTTTGGTAGGCAGAATTTACAAGAAAATCTTCAAGAAAGATCGTCATAATATTTATTGTGATAATATGTAATAAAATCATAGTAATAGAGTATCACAACAATATTATAATTAACTTTATTTACATCAGTTTCAGCCATAAATGTTTTTGACAAATGGAGGCATAAAAATAAATTATAAAAATTATTTCCTACATTATTATTACAATTATTATATATACAATCATAGTAAACGTTATGAATATATTCGGTGACGAAGTTTTTTCTTGCAAATTTGGCATTCTGGAGCATCCAGAATGGATATATGCTTAATTTTGGTTAAAAATTCAGACTATTATAATAGATTATTTTTTTACATTAAAAGGAATATTTTAGTAAAATGTGATATAATGTTGCAAAATATGTATTTTCTTCTTTCATATACAGTATAAGTGACACTTTTCTGACAATTTTTGTGGATTCTGTATTACTTTTTTATTAGTTCTTCGCGTTGTATAGCCGGGTGCAGTGCTCCATAGGCAGTTGCTTTACTTCAACCTTGAGAATGCATGGGACATTAATTGAAGCTTTACATGTTAAATAAATTGTACAGTTTTGTTGAAACCAATACGGAACAACAAAGAAAGGACAAATTAGGTAACTGTTTTTACAAAATATTTCTGCCGTACTATTTATTGCGCCGCAACTTCCTACGTGTCATAGAGGTGCGGAAGATTTAGTAGAATTAACGGATCGACAAGGCAAAATTACAAAGTTAGCAAAACCCTTGTCCAAGGACTACACTTCCTTAAAGTTCCTCTAGGTTTGCTTCCGAAATCTCGTGTATTACAACTGTTTCAGAAAATAAATTTGATGTCCCACTCTTGGTTAACGTCTTGCCGACAGCGAGGTCATTGCAGACGGAGTAAGTTGTTCGGGAAACGCGAACTCGGGAATCAATCGGCAATAGCCAATACGAAGGGACCATTCTAGCAGTCGAAAGGAGTGATTTCAGGAAATCATGGGAAACTAAAATAAGGACGACCAACACGCGAATCGAACCCCGGGCCTTTCCAATTACAAGCCGCGTGTGTTACCAATGCGCAGGGACATGCAAAATTCGCGTTATTATTCGGCATCAGGCCGAACTCCACAGTACTGTATGCACTAGAGTCGGCGTCGTTTCTGCATTGGCTGCTGCGGAGATGTGTGAAGATACTCCCTCTCCCACTGAACTACGCGTGATCGGAGCACACAATTGTGAAGTGTTCTTTTATTGGTGCAGAGTCGCCCCCGGGTGTTTCACATCAAGCATGGTCCAATGACAAGCGTATTGAATAGGTATATCTGTTTCAAGTTTAACAGCTCCCCAAATAATAACGCGAATTATGCAGGTCTCTACCAATGCGCTACTTCGCTCGGTGATGCCATAGTGGAACAGTATATTTCCTAACGTGGCAACTTCCACACCCTGCTTATTGTTTCCACGACGTAAGTCGGCTTTTTCAAACACGCAGAATCGAAATACTCTTACATTTTGATTGAAGATGGGCTCCTATTAAATGACATTTAATGCCTTAAAAATAAAAAGGAAAATCGAACAACATATTTTACAGTGATACAAAAGTGTGCATTCTTCTTTAACATGTAACAGAATCGCAGTTTGCTGAAATCGTTGGTGAATGCTGTTCCCGGTAAAGTGAGCACTTATAAAATCAATCTACTTGCTTATATTTTTACGGGTACACTTGCTGTCATGCGCCCAGTACAGTTAACAAGAACGGAGAGAAAGTAGTTACATATATTAACGTTAAATTACAAGTGTTAAGTAAATATACGTGAACGCTGATATGTACTTTTTTTTTTTTTTAATATTATCTTACCTATCATGCTGATAGAAAATCACTGTAGGCCTACATAAAATTGTACATGGAGACGATAAACACCCGTCATATTGGATAAATGTAATTTAACCACTACCTGGCGATACAGATTTTGATTTACGTTGTGTGCACTGTCGCACAATTCGAAAATTACTCAGTCGATATTCTTTCAGTGATGTTGCTGTGATTGCTCTTACAGGTGTGGTGTTTAACAACAAAGCGTAATGGAGTTATAGTAAATATTTTGGTGACATTATGCTGGCCTTTATAACGAGCAGGGTTAAAGGCACACCGGTTCAATTAAAAATGGGCTTAAAATGTTTAACTTCGAAGATTCTAACGACTAACCATTCAAGAGAAAAATCAGTGTCTCAAAATCGATTAAATAACGAATTAGAATTTCTTGACAGCGCTACAAGAGTCACTAAGACTTTCAGATACCTGTATGTTTCACACATTATAGTATGTTCTAGAGTAAAATGTGAGAAACTTTAAAAGTATTATATATTGATACCGAGAGTAACGATAGCCAGTAATTTTCCACATGCATACTAGGAAGAGGCAAGGTAATTCCATGATAAGTGGTTAAGCAGTTGAAAAACAAATCACAAATTTAATACTTAAAACAAAGATAGATTGACAAAAATTATGTTTCAAAATATTTTTTTAATATTTATCTATTTTTTTTAATGTCTTGCAAAAAATGAAAGACAATATAAAATAGTTGATTATCATTGCAGAGTGGAAAACATCTGATTTGTATCAGTGTGAGATATTCTGAGAGAATATTGGGTGACAACTGCAATTATATTATACATTTTTTGAAGTGTGTATTATACGGAGTGTTAATGTTACTTGTGTTACTGATTGGTTGGAATAATAACTGTTGAAGTTTTGCCTTCGTTTTCGTAATTCCATTACATAGCACAACATAGATGCAATAATGTGGAATTTCAAAGCCTTCTAGATTAAAGGAAAAGAAGATGAATATGGAGATGACGGTGAATAAGATGCTGCATATTTTGATGAATATGAAGTTAGGTGTGAATATGGCGATGAATTTGATGTGTAATATGACGATGAATTTGATGTTTTATATGATGACAAATTTGGTGATGAATGTAAAGAAATATATTTAATTGCTATTTCTAATTACAGATTGTGTAATGTAGCAAATTTATTTAGAAATAATGCATTATTTACATAATTTAAAGATAGTTGAAATTTAACAAAATCACAACAACGCGATATCTTAACCACGAAAACATAAAACATCAACAATGTTTCAAGCTAGATAAATCTTAGTTAACTACATACCTACTATTTAGGAACCCACCTATGTTTAACGCCGACTTGGTATCCTCTGTAGAGTACTTCCTTACATCATACCACGTACTTGTGACAACAAGGATAATCAGCGCACCCACAACCACACTACAAACAAAAACATTTCTACTTAAAATACAGTAGTAGCCATACAGAATTGTAAATAAGGAACACAGCCAGCAAGCAGATGAGACCATTATTTGCGAATGATTTTATGATTGATGGAATTATTTTGCAATGGGAAACAAACCACTCAGAATACAAACATATCAAAACAAAAATTCTGTGGATTTGCATGTTCCGCAATCAAGTGGCTTCTCCCTCAGCGTAAGTGGACTTGTGAAACACCTGATTTGATATGGTTGTAGCGCAGTGGCGGTACGTTTCCAGACATGGGTTCCTGTTCGAACGATCGTCTACTGAGTCCCTTCTACACGTCCTAGAAGTTTGTAAGGGGAATTTCCGAGCATCACGTATAGGGGGAGTTTTCCGACCGAAGCGTGTTGTAACAGGTACCTGAAGGCGATCTCAGCCGGCGTGTAGGGCAGCGGGTCTGCAGCGATGGAGCACAACTCCGGCGACACTTTGGCCGACACGCTGAGGCCCAGCTTCTTGGCGAGTCCCTCCAGCTCGTGGTCCAGCACCCTCTGTAGCTCCGCGGGTCGGCACGACGCCGGCAAGCACAGAGCCCAGTGCAGAACGTCCCTGCCTATCTTCGTGTAGTCCGGCGTTCTCTGCACACACAACACACGCAGCTTCCTGTCACTGTAAGCCGTTCCGTGCCGCGCGGACATCAACGAGGCGGCAATAACACTTAAGGCCATTGGTGCGTGGAAGCAGTATATTTATATAATCTGTGTCATAACTTGTTTCACAGCGGATTTTTTATTTTATTTTTGGTCTTTCAAGACGTAAATAACAACTTTTAGCACGTTCTTACGTTGTTAGATATTCATCACCGTCATTATTCTCCGAGAAATAATGGAAGAAAAAAATGAATGTTTGTTTTTTCTTTTCTTCCGTCAGTACTCCGAGAATAATGACGACAGTGAGTATCTAACAACATAAGAAGGTGCTAAAAGTTGTTATTTGCGTCTTGAAAGAACAACATTTTTAGAAAAATTCGCTGGGAAACGATTTATGACACAAACGATATAAATATGCTTCTTTCACGCACCAAAGGCCGTAAGGGCGATCAGGCCTCGCCATCTTAGATTTTCACTATTTTCGCCATAAGTTCCATTTAAGTATGTTTAGCGAATTTTTGCGCACGACATTGCATTAGTAAGAGTTTTTAAAAGCATTATCAAACGATTACAACAGCACTGCGTTGATTAATTTTTGACTAGTGATTGGCGGCAAGAGATAAGTAACTGTTTCTTGTGGGCGGTTACAGAGATGATCCTGGCAATAGTAAACAAGAAATGCATGTTTTACAAGATGTGCAAAGCAATGCCCTATGCCTTGCACACGTTTTGCAACATGTGCAAAGCAATGCCCTATGCCCTGCACATGTTTTACAACATGTGCAAAGCAATGCCCTATGCCTTGTGGACGCCCAAAATAAAACATCAAATCTGTGTTGCAAGTTACGGCGAAGATTTCTTGAATCCAAGATGGCGGGGCATGTCCGGCCTTAAAGGGGACTACGAAGCTGCGCGTCCAAGGTCGAGAAGCGAGGAAACGATACGGGCGACAGTAACACGCACGCCTAGCGCCTCGTCGCTCCTACGCGCAAGGTGTGAAGTGTTTCCGTCGTGGTCCTGTACTGTGCATATCAGATCTGTAGCATAGGCCTAAGGGGTTTTATTACACACGATGAAAGACCACAGATTAAACTACGTCTATATCTTTGTACTTTTCTCTTGCCGCTTAAGGAAACTGCATAAGCAAGTATTAAAAATGCGATATTTGACCATTTTCCCGAATTTTTTTCCTCCAAGAATACACTTAACATGACGAAAGTAAAAAAATAGGGCCATATATATATTTTTTTTTAAATTATCTTATCTGACAAAAAGTTATATTTCCAGAACTTTTATTTACTGAGATACGCGTTTACGCGCAAACAACGATTTTACAGAAAACGTTTCAGTTCGTAGAACTCTTTAAGAGCAATGTGCATTGAAACATTTTTTTGTGAAATCGTTGTTTCCGCGTATTCTCCTATCTCGGTAAATATATGTTCTGTTAATACTACTTTTTGCTATAAAAGGTAAAAAAAAAAAAAACAATTATCTATGACTATGTTTTTACTTTTAACATATTAAGTATATTCACGGAGAAAAAATCCATGAAAACGGTCAAATGTCGCATTTTTAAAGTTTGCCTATGCAGTTTACCTAAGCGGCAAGAGAGAAAATTACAATAATACGGGCGTAGCTTAATATGTGGGCTTTCATCCGATGTAATAAAGCGCCACTGTTACATATCTGAATTGCACAGTACAGCATTACGACGGAAACACTGTACGGCTTGCGCGTAGGAGCGATGAGGCGCTAGGCGTGGCGTGTTCGTGTTACCTGTATTGCGCCCTCTCTTCTTGACCTTGAATGCGCAGGCGCACACTCCTCTAAAGGCTCGGTTTTAGCCCTTTTACAGAAATTTTTCTTTTTCGCTTCGTAATTTACGATTCATAGTAACAGCTGACAATGTACGATTACAGAAAATTTACACTTGACGAGTTACTTAGTATTTTATTGCGTAATTTTAATCGTGTATTATCTGCATGTTGTAAAAAGTCGAGAACATATTACCAAAATGTAAATATATTTTCGACATTTTAAAATAAGCAGGTAACACCCAGTAAAAATTGCGTGCAAAAATATTTAACAGCTCGTAAAATGTAAATTTTCTGTAATCATGGATCGTCAATATAAAATGATTAAGAATCCAAAATTATGTCACGAAAACGAAAAATTCCCGTAAAAGGGCTAAAGCCGAGCATCAAGTGTCGCTTGTGCAGTGTGCCTGAAGATGGGAGCAGATTGCAGTTCCTAAAACGTCGCTACTTTTAGTCTCTATTACCGTCGTCTTCGTGTCGTCCATATTTACAACTATCCATGACATTATGCTCGGTTGTGTTGTTCATCCAGTTTTGGTAATATTCTACATATTCCATGCTTGTTGTTAGTCTGATTGGCCACCAATTATGGTTGTGTAGTGTCGTTTTACTTGTGTCAACTGACTGCATTCCCACTCGGAGTTTGTGTGTGTTAAATTTTCCTTGTGTTGTATCGTTCTGTTATATGGCCTCCGACTTGATTCCTACTTGGAATTGTATGTGTGTTACATTTTTTTTTTTTTTGGGACTGCAGCTAACTCAGGCTCGTTTATTCATATTTAAATAATTTGTATTTTATTTTATTCTAAATAACTTTATATTAGCTCGTAGTCTTTATGAGGCTATACCAAAGTGTTTACAATGGCTAATGTCCAAAATTGTGCAAAGAATCAATTACCCCCATTGTATGAATCATTTAAACAACACTACATCACTGTTTATGTAAACAAGTGCTTTCACATGTTTGCATACTTCCTCTGAAAATTTTTTTAAATTATATAGGATTAATTTTAAATGAACGAAAGTATTTTATTCGCATAAAAACGCCTATATTTCGGAAATTAAAATACGACCAAATACCTTCATCACTAGGGACCGGTGTATTTCGCGAAAATATTTATGACCATGGTAGACTTCGTTCTCCTACGTCCACAACAGAAACTTCTGTTGGTTACTGGCCGTGTGTGTACGTGCGGGGATTTGTTATTATTTGACTAGGCCAGTCGTAATTCTGATACTTAACGTGCATGATTCGCGGACAGATGCTTGAGGTACGTGACATTTAAAATCATCCAACCACTAAAGTGCATACGAACAAAAGTGTTTCTGCAGTACAGCTGGTCTTGAAATCTTTTCATGGAAAACACCTGTTCCTACTCATCACTATTCTCCGTGTGGTTTTGTCAGTTTTCTCGGTGTGTGGTAAGTCAAAGCTGGGCATATTTGAGGAAGACGAAAATCTGTCTACCCCATATTTAGCCTACGAGATGTGCTGGTCGGTTTTCGCATCTAAAGGACCTCCCTTGTCTGGAAGGCGTTGGCATTTGTCCAGCCGGTCGCGAAAATCCACAAGTGTCAATGGAAAGGAAGGATAAGCACGGTCTCTTCTATTAAAAGCCCCGTTTTAAAGTCCTTCTTGATTTGACTGGCGAAGGCGGAATGTTTGCGGGGAAGCTTACTTGGCTCCCGTACTGGCCGGTCCGCCAGGAGTCAGATGAGTGAGGACTCATGATGGCAATGGTTCAAAATTTGCTGCTAAATATATAAACCTCAGTTAGGAGTCTTAGCCATTTGGAGGAAATATATAGTTCAAGATCTCAAAGAGAATGAACCCACTCTATGGTCTAGTGCTAATTAGGTTCTTTGAGTTTCAACATTTGTATCACTGTGTGCCACTCGTGAGATAAATGTTTTTCTAGTACCTCTCGGGTGATGGAAAAGCACCTACCGGAAGTTTCCTTGATTGGACGTATGGTGGGATGGGATGAAAAACCGCATGCTGAAGGAGATATGGAGACCTTTCCACTCAGAGAAGTGAGAGGCGAGCTGTGCCACAGCTCCTCTGATGATCTGGACAGTCAGTAGATGTTTGGATGGTGCCGCGGCTGGACCACGGTTGCCTTGAGTGCGATGGTGCCAGAAGATGTGAGAGGGGAGCAGACTGCATTTGGCAATATCAGAGTTGGGGCTAGGAACTGGTTAACTGCGGCATTAGCTGAATGATCTTTCGCGCTGGGAGAGTTTAGCTCAATCCTTATCCTTTAGGAGCTTACTGAGGTAGTGTTCGTACACTCCAAAGAGAGGTCGGACATAACCATCTGGTGGACCAGCCTTAAGAAGCAGCTAGGGAAAAGTGTACGCGCATGGCCAACACACATGTATGGTAGTGGGTAAGATGAGATTGTGGGAAAGTTCGTTCAGAAGACAAAAACTCGGAATCGGCGACTGTAGCCCATGCCAGTAAGTCCATCACACAATGAAGATGAAAAGGAAGGAGTAGTCCGTACTGATTAAAGACATTGCTTGAGATTCCCCCTTTTTACAATCGCGGCTGGGGGGGGGGGGGGTGGTAGTTTACTGGAATCCCACCTTGGCCGGTGCGCTCTTGTCAGATGTGGTTGGACTCGTGCTATGGTGCTCTGAGAGAAAGGTTGATTTGTTCCACTTAACAAAATACTTGTAGGTATAGGACAAAATATACAACAAACTATTTTGTTGAGCAAACAAAACTTTTAAAGCAACAAAATTAAATTTGTTCATCCAACAAAACACATGTTTAAAAAGTTAAATCCTCCATTTCGTGTCAAAATAATTTAGACTGTCAACCAAATGATTAGTTGAATCAACTGTATATATTTGTTTGGCCACTCACCTGATCACCTTCGTCCGAAAATTCAGATACAGAGTTAGTTTGTTATTTTAGTACCAATTATGGTAGTAACAGTTTTGTTAGTTAATTTATAAATGCATAATAATTATATAAAATCCCAATAAAACAAATACAACAAGAAACTAGAAAGTAAAGCTATAGAACTTCAAACATTTTTCTACGTTTGTAGTCCAATATTTAAATTATATCTATTTAAAACAGTCCTAATTCACCAGTCACAACTGAAGTTGATCTTGCTATGATGGCGTTGTGCTCTAGTGTAAACGATCTGGGTTCGAAGCTGCGTCAGGCTTTGAATGTTTTTTTCTTTAATAAGCGAAACTGGTTAATGTACGTAGAGTCAGACAAATATTTAGTTGTACCAACCAAATCTTACAGTTTGAGATAACCGAACAACAAATGAATAATTTGGTTTTAAACACAAAATATTTTATTTCCAAAATAAGAATTTTTAATTTGTTGGGCCAAACAAAC
Organism: Dryococelus australis; assembly: GCA_029891345.1. Lineage (NCBI taxonomy): Eukaryota > Metazoa > Arthropoda > Insecta > Phasmatodea > Phasmatidae > Dryococelus > Dryococelus australis. The sequence continues at coordinate 331,945,746 of CM056994.1, forward strand.
TTTGTTTTATTCAACAGAATCTTTTTCAGTGTGGTGGATACTTTTATTCTAGACAATGAGGATGAAAGCTTAAGGTCAAATACAAAAAGTTCAAGAGCTAATGTAAGAATCCAACACCTTTGATGGCCTTAATTGCTAAAAAGTGTCCAAGTTCCCCCCCACCCCCCCTGTAAGCCAAGGGAAAGGATTTCATTGTAATGTATGAGACACGACCTGAGGGTTGTCGCATCAGATTGCCCATGATCTGTAGAAAGTACCAGAGTTTTAGGAGACTGGGAAAACACAGGTGACATGAAAAATAAGGAAAACCATGGTTGACTACAATGCAAAGTACAGTGCAGGTATTCCAGACTTTGGCTAAGTGGCGCGAGCTGGGGAGTATTTCACTCACGAGTGTCGACTCCGATGAATCGATTTGCAAGTTCAGGTGTAATGGATTCGTGGTGGCAGTCGGTTTCATATATTTGCTTTTATTGTGGATGGGTTTGTTTCTCTACTAAAAGACATATTAAGCCTACGAGCAAAATGAGAAAGTTCAATATCGACGATTGTGTAGCGCCGGAATGGCGCTAGGTAAAAGTAAAATTATAAATTGATTTCATCATCGTAAGCCCGCGTTAGATAGTGCACCAGCCATCTGGGTTGCATTCCTGTCAGGCTTATATTCTGAAATCACAGCGGACGTTGCCATTGGCCAGTGGGTTTTCTCGGGCTGCTCCAACTATCTCCGACCTTGTATTACGACGCAGCACGTAAATAGGCTATCATTACATGTATTATGTCGAGGACGAATATAGCGCGAAAGCTCCTCACTTGCTGGGCTTTAATCACAATCATCTACATTAGCATTATCATTTTTATTTCCGTCTCAATTAAACCGTTTTTTTTCTTACAACATACACCATCACAGTAAAAGAATGTTTGTTTCAGTAAACTAAATATTTCTTATATATGATAAAAAATTATGTAGAGACTCTTCCTAAATTTCAATTCCACAATCCTTGTCTCGTACTTACGCTAGACGAAACATTTCTGTTGTTAAAGGTAACCCGCATGAAAAAAGAACGTTTGGTTCAATGTTGAATTATCTCTAAGTATCTACTTGGCCATATAATTCGTGCAAACTAGTGTTTTGTTTCCAAGAACTAACCTTTCCGCTCAGTTGTTATGCATTGTAATTCTATGCGATACTTCCGTATTTTGCAGTTATGTATATGTAATACAAAGCAGGAAACGAAGGGCAGATTTTAAACTCGCGTCCTTTCAAACCACAAAAATTGGCCCATAGCTGTAACTTTTTTTTTAAAAGCTTACACTATTTGTAAAGTTATAAAAGGAATTATAACATAGGCCTGCTGGAAAATGAAATAATTTCGAAATTTTAAATGCACGTGGTACTATAGGCTATGCGCTGTAAAGTGAGCACTTTTGAAGCCTTTTTATTTGGAATATTAATCAATGCGTATCTTTTATTGTAGCCTTAGACGTTAGTTTTCGAACCCGGTGAAATATTTACACTGTGTTTATTACTTACGTGGGGCAATATTTAATTAAAAATATTGTGGTAGGATAAAAAAAAGGGCCGATAGGTCAAAAGTAACTAAGGGCCCCCAAAAGCACTCGCTTTACAGTGAACAGCTTATAATGTGGAGGAAAGTTAGTAAATTCATGCGCGCAGGAATTAATACAGTTTTTGCCAGAATTTCCTTAATATTTAAAATATCAACAATTTCGATCTTAGTGCTCGTGCAGTGATAGGAAACTTAATGGAACATCTTACCCAGAAACATTTATGAAAACTGTTGGACATCATGTTTAACTTCCAATGGTAATAATTAGAAATCAAACAAACGTTAACTTTTGTATTTCAAATAAACCGCACTACAGTTTCTTCTAAATATCGGCAGTTACCTGTATATTCAAAAACTTCACGATATATCTATCATAGTTGTTGATGCTCGTAAATCATAAAAAAATTATATTTATGATAACACTGAAAAGCCTTAAAAAATAGATAATTTCGGTTTACACTTTCACAGTTTTGGGCTCTCAAGAAATTATAAATAGATATTAATAGTTTTTTGTGGGTCATCAGCCAAAATTTCCTTCTTCTTTGATTAATGACGTACTTTATGACATTACGATTATATCGTTCGAATTGCTTGGCTCTAGATTTTCATCTTACTACCATGGTTAAAACGACAATAAAATCTACCATTAAAAACATAATGTAATCACATTTATTAGCGCAAATCTAATATTTGTAGTTCTCTTTTCTTTGAAAATGAAAACCGGTTTTGACTTATGATTTATTTACAAATACAAATTACTCAGTACAATAAAACATAATTGGCGTTCATCTTCTAGCCGGTTTATTGTTACCTAGTGTGCCACGTTACGAATATAGAACTTCGTTAGCGGGCAGATAGTGGAAACGATCTAAGAGTTATATAATACCTGTGTTATATAACAAACACGTCCAACATCCGCTTCTAACGTGACATGGCCGCAAAATTCCTCTCTCTTTCTCTTTACTGAGCTGCAAGCAGCTGAACGAACGTGGGTGACTATTAGCGTTGCTACATGCTGTGAGTTTCTTGATTATGGTTTACTGGTCCAGTAAAGCGATTTTCTTTTCTGGTAATCGCGACTGTGATTGTAAGGCTGTACAGTCTCCGAGCAATATTTGAAGGGGTGATCACACAGCATGATTTCGACTACCATCTGTAGCATGTAAGTGATACTGTGCTCGTGACCAAGAATTAGCGAGATTAGGTAAAATTGCAGTTCTGTCGAAACGTCAACACGAAAGCATACCGAGGGGATTACTAGTCTCTTTCATAGCTATTTTTGGGATGTCTCAGTGTATATAACAGTACAGAAAATGCATGGTAGAAATTGCATGTTAACAATACTGTACTTATCTTTTCACTGCAAACAGTAAGGTCATTAAAGTACTAAAAAAAGTTTTGATATATTTTGTGGTAACTATGTGGATTTAGAGAAAATAGTAATCTGTTGAAAGTGGAGTAAAATGAATAAGCTTACAAACCGGCTATGGAAAATAAGCTAATTCATTCGGCACGTTTATTCAATTTTCGTTTATCTAATGTAACAAAACCTCTGAAATATACTCAAAACTTATAAAAATATTTAGGTACTTTAGCACTGTAATTTTTTATTATTATTATATTTTTTTAAACTTTTACTTGAACTGTTACAACGAAATGTTTTGAACCAAGATAAGCACACTGTCATTATTAATACGCGTTTTGAATAAAGGTTGGTCCACTTTACCTGACCAAGTTTCAACGACACTGGCATACGTGAATAAAAGGTTTTTTTTTTTTTTTTGTATACATGTACGAGTCTGTTGAGTAACCAAACGTAATCAGATGATCTTAGTTACTGGTTGAACATGGGGTTTGAACGTTTCAACTGGAAACTATCGCGAGCCAATATCTGCCACGTGTTCAGAGCAAGAAAAACTAGTTTATCTCAAGGGCAATTTTAATGGCCACCTACCAAAAACATCAGAAGGTCAAAGATGCTCCCACTCTTGCCATGGACGGCAGAAAAACGGCAGGATTAGTTCACTGCTATCTTAAAACGTTTAAATCCCTGTTAAATGTCTTATTTCAACGACGTTGACTGCTCACAATCAAAATACATACATATAGAACATAGAACACAACGTTTCGCTATTCATATGACCAGAATTCTTGTGTAGGGGAAAGTCGCCGAAATCGTACCACCACCTAAATCGTACCACCACTGGTTTTCTATAAAGCAGGACTAGTGGAGCGCTCTCACGGTGAATACATGAACTACTAGATGTACTGAGCAGTCCGTGAAAATAGCTAGTCAGTGTAAGCACGTGTTGCGTTTTTATTACAGTTATATTGTTTGAGTGTTTGCTGATGTAGTTCTTCTACCCCGTATGTAAGATAATACAGCACTTCAATGTAAGTGTTATTAGATTTCATGCAGTTATCATTGTGGTGTAAGTAATATTGAACGTAACGGCTGGTAGCTTGGTAGCGAGGCACCTGTTTTAGGTTAGAAATGACGTAAAGAATGAAGTTGTGCGCAGTTACCTAAATCCTACCACGGGTGGGGTTCCTAATTCCTACCGGTACGAACTGGGATATCATATTATTTGAAGCTCTATGTTTGCAATTTATTTGCACCAATTAAATAAATTTTAATTAAACACAAGTAACACACGTGCTAATTGTGTGTTATAGAATGGCTAAAGGGAGATACGGTGCCTGGAGTGAATCAAACATGGAAAGGGCTCTGGCAGCGTACAGAAATGGGGACATGGGGTTCAACGAGTGCTGCCGCCAGTACGGCGTTCCAAAACCAACGCTAAAGCGCCACTTGGACTGTAAAAACGTCATTGCTAACGACGGCACGAAGGCGCTTGGACGGACTATTAATTAAGGGAAGGTATCTTTGTGTGGTTCAACACAATGTTACGTTGAATATCGTTCACGGAGCTAAAATATACCTTCTGAGCATCACTTCTGACGGCTATGACACAATGCAAGTTGCAGTGATCATTTCATCAAACAACGAAATGTATATAGTCGAGCGGAATAAGTTTAACTGCAACTCATTATACGCTATTATTAGTTTGAATCTAATTTGATTTGATTAAGTGGCAGCGAATGCTAAAAACGAACTTTGGCTGCAAAAACACAAGAAAAAGTTGCAAACAAAATAACCTGAAGTTCTACTGCGGGAATTAATCTCGTATTCCATACAAGAATTTAGCAGATTTATCAAATATGAATGGAACATATAGATTTAAATTTATGAGTAAATACGTTTCATAGCAAGAGAAGTTTTACTTTGAACAAGAAAAATCTTCTCAGCTGCGACAAGTGAAATTGTATGTTTTATTTCATTTATCACATATTTAACTTGTTTGAGTTGAATTGAACTGCTACTCGCATGCACCGATCGGGTGAAACTTAAGTGAATTTACAGTGAGTAATACTTCACTGAACGAGCTCATTCCTTTAGTTCCTGAGTGTAGCAAACAAGATGACGTGTATGATTTTTAGTGGATACGTTACGTTGGTTCTGCTAGCTGACGCCACAAGGCTTTGCAGCTTAGTAATCATTGAAGTTTTTTTTTACTGTTTAGGCCATAGAAAGAGAAGGAAATGCTTTACGTTTTCACAGAAAATGTACGAAGGATTAACTGAATATAATTGTTGCTTTTGGGGTTAATCAGTTTCATAGAACGCCACCTTTCACTCTCTCTACAGTGGTTGAGGTCTCGATGAAACACCGTAGAACACACATCAGTTTCATAATAGTATGACAACTCAGTTATCTGGTGAATGCAGATAAATTAGTAGATTAACTTCTGTTTCAAATTGAGATTAGATGCATTGAAACTCAGAATCTTTCTTGAATATGTATTACTTCAAAAAACGTTACCGTAGCATACAATACAAACCAATTTATAAAGTTTCATTTTCTTAATTGTACTGGCGGCAGTTTGTTTAAAATTTGAATGGAGTGTCAGAAAAGCACAATTACTATTAGCTGACACATACAAACGAATATCTTTGGACTTTTGTATTAAAATATTTACTGTGATTTTATTTCGCGGCATTTACGACTTGATACCCCACAAACAATTCCCACAAAGCGGATGCTTAGCGGTAGTATTTTGCGAAATAAACGATTTCACGAATAAAACTATTTCAGAAGTTTGCAACTGTGTAACTGCTATGATTCTCTTTAATTGAACTCCTTACACATATACGGCGATTTTACATTTTGTGTGCCCGAGAACATTACCCTTACTAATTCCTTACTACGTTTAAGGACGAAAGCGAAATATCTTCAAGCAGTTGTATGGTGTCTGGGAGGTGACTTATGGCTGACTTACTGCCACCCTATTGGCCTGTGATCCGCTTGGAGAACCAGTAAGCTCGCGCTGCTGTGGGAAGTAGCATCCTCGTCACGATTCATGTAACACGCGCGTTTGCTGAGCTGCAATATTTATTCTCTCGGTTTCAGTCCGTTCTGTCTGATTCACCGTTTACACTTTCCCTATTACCACCTCGTTGTTTAACATTTTGCCTCGTAGAGAGAACAGGAAGCACTCTTCTTCACTGTTTGCAAAGCCTGCAATATCGTTGTAACACACCCGTTTCTTTACTTTCAAGTCCTGCTACCGAGCTGCTAGTTCGGACACTGAGAGCTAGTATTTGAATTTTTCAGTATCTTTTTTATGAATCAATAAATTATGCTGGTCTTTATGTATCATATGATGAAACGTACTATAGTTCACAAAATCTAAAAACTACATTGCATACAAATTCGTTCGTAATTTACATAAAATGAGAAGTGTGAGATTGAGTGTGTACGTTTAGGTAGTCAATAACCTATTTTCATTTTCAAAGCGAAGATTCAGCAAATAATTTTCATTTTGTACTAATATGTGGAAATTCAATCATTGCTCACTTCAGATCATTATCTGGTCCATTTTGTTGGCGTGACAGATCAGTGGTCATTGTTTTTGCAATTAGAGAAAGCTTAATCTGTGTTACCGCTGAGTCTCATGCGTTAGCAATATTATTTGGACTCTGAACTTTTTCTGAGAACATATTTTTTCCTAACTTGAGAAGTCGACAAGTAAACTCATGATTAAATACAAGTGGCTAGGATCCCCTTTCTCTTTCTCGTGACAGAGTAGTCATCATTATTTATGGTTTGTAGTCAGTTTAATTTCTGCCTCTAGAATTTACTTACAGCATAACTAAATCATTAGCGAAATCAACAAGGTAGTGTGAGACATTAAATATCTGGCATTAAATAACTGGCGTGCTACGCACGCGCATAAGTTCAAAATTTCGTCAGGTGGTTCCATTAGTATTCTGTAGCTAATGGAGAAAAATTTTAACACGTAATACATTTAAACAGTTTTAAGTTTACTATAATGACTAGTTCAATGCACATACCTTAAAAATGAAGGACTATGCCGAATTTCAACGGTTATAAACTTTGCCAAACATAATGTACAAAATAACCTTATTGAAAAGATGATATCTACTCAGTACGAAAACGCGAAGGCCAGCAGGCATTATTCAGGACATTGCATTCAAGACTTATTTAAAAGAAATGTTCTTTACTATTGCAAAAAAGAAAAGGCATGAATACCAGTTTTAATGAAATAATAACTGGTATAATATTTCTGTTGTATTAAGTAGTAGCCAGTGTTAATTACTTTAGGTACCAAAATTTGTTTAAATAGAGCAAATATAAAAACCGCCTTGTATTCACACACTCGTACTTACACAGCTTAACGGACAAAAAATTGCTCACGTATGAACGAAACGTTTCTACGAGGGTGTAAATACCTTCACGAGGACACACAATAGATGCGATTCTATTGGGCATCGGCTGGACAAGTGCCAAGATGTAGGAGGTATTAGTGTTCAGGGACACTTGCTTTAATGAATTGCGCAGTCCGGATCAGATTTATTATATGTATTCCCTGGCATTTTACTCGTTCCAGACAGTTAAAAAAGCTTTCTAAAGGGTTTTAATATGTGAATTCTGGGAATTTTTCAAAAATGTGTGAGTGTTTGTGATTGGTCATAATGCCAACATGTCACACTTTCAATTCTGTGAACTTTATCTTTTATCATCTCCTCATTTTAAAATAAATGGATATGGCCAGTGTGTCTTTCAGTAAGATGGCAAAAAAAATACGTTAATAATTTCCATATTCAATCTGTTTAATTCAATTGATTAAACCAATTCAATAATTAAGGGTGTGAAATGGCTTTAAGTTGGTTCAGTACCCATTATCCTGATATTTATATAATTATCGTTGCAACCTTTGTCACAGTTTTTGTATTGTATTTTAGCTATCGACAGAGCATAGTTCACTGCTCTGCGCATTTTATTAAGTTGGTATTACTTGACTACTGTTACTAATATAGTTAGAGTAATCGCCCACAAGAAAACATTACTTGCCGACAGTCACTAGCCAAAAGTTAGTAAAGACATTGAAGCTGTGTATATTTGATAAATCTATAGAGGGTGTTATTTATGTTGTGTCGTGCGCAACATTTTTTTTACAAATTCTTAAGAGCGGCCGTGGTGGTGTAGTGCTCAGACTATTCACCTCCCAAGTAGGCAAACCGGGTTCGATTCCCGGCGGGAGTCGCTCCCGGATTTTCGCACGTGGGACTCGTGCCGGACGATACCACTGGTCGGCGGGCTTTTCTCTGGGATCTCCCGTTTACCCCGCTCTGGTATTCCGGCGCCGATCCTTATAGGCTGTTCAAGGTAAAATGAGCACTTTTGGAAGCCTTACTTCAGATCTACTTGTATGCACGTTGTGTATTCTTCCACAGTGTGTAAACTTAAAATTACAATGGGGCCCACCAATTTATTCATGCGTCGGTCAAGTGAAACTGTAAATATTTGATGAATCTGACAATTTTTTACACAATGAGGCATTCAAAAGTGACAGAAAGCGTAATAAATAATTAATATTGTTACAAATTGGTACATGACACTTTTCATTTGACGCTAACGTTTGGAACTACTTCCCCTCCATCGTTACCAAATTTACCGGGCACATGTCACTGAGTGCGACCGTTAAAAATATGCAGGCAGGAGCAGTGACATTTTTCTGAGGTCGATTTCGAACGTGCTCACTTTATCTTGAACAGCCTTTAACCACCTCGCTTCATCCTCATAGGCTCTCAGGAGCTAGACTTTAAGGTTGAAGTTAAGCAACTGCCTATGGAGCACTGCACCCGACTATACAATATGAAGAACTCATAAAAAAGTAATACAGTCACCATAAAGATTGTCAGAAAAGTGCGATTTGCTCTGTATATGAAAGAATAATGTATATATTTTATAATATTATAAAATATTTTGCTAAAATATACTTTTCAAATGTAAAACAAATCATCGATTAAAATAGTCTGTATTTCTTGACAAAATTTAAGCGAATTTTCATAATGGATGCTTCGGGAAGCAGAATTCGTAAGCAAATTTTCTTCAAGAAAGATCGTTATATTTGCTGTGATAATGTGTAGTAAAATTATAGTAATAATATATTATATAAATTTTTATAATTATCTTTGTTTGCGTCTGTTTCAACCACATATGTTTGTGACAAATGGACGCACATAAATATAATTATAAAAGTTATTTCCTACACTATTATTACAATTTCCTTACACGCAGTCATAGTAAACATTATGACGATACTCCATTACCAAGATTTTTTTGCAAATTCTGCTTTCCGTAGCATACATAATGGAAATGGGCTTAAATTTGGTTATAAAATGCAGACTATTTTAATTCATATATATTTTTTCATTTAAAAAGTATATTTCAGTAAAATATTTTGTAATGTGGCGAAATATATACATTCTTCTTTCATATACAGCATAAATTGCACTTTTCTGACAATTTTAATGTTGTTTGTACTATTTTTTATGAGTTCTTCGGATTGTATAGTCGGGTGCAGTGCTCCACAGGCAGTTGCTTTACTTCTACCTTAAGAGCCGCCGCAGTGACCTTGAGTTTCTCCCAGACGTTGAGGTAGGGGTCGAGGTCCCTGTCGTAGGGGCTGGCCGTCCGCGCGGCGTGGTAGTCGAGCGGCTGGTAGGACAGCTCCAGCAGGCAGTACTGGCCGCGGACGCCGCCGGCCGACACCCGCAGGCACTCGTCGTAGTGGCCCATCTGGTAGGTGGCGCCCACGACCACGCCCTCCGCCAGCTTCGCCGACGCGTCCAGCACTGCGTACCGCAACACAGTGTCACACATCTCGCGTCCGACGGTGCAGCGCATATTCACAAACACATCGATATTACAAGGCCCCTCAAGTGACCGCGGTGGCGAAGCGGTTGGCTCGCTCGCCTCCCACCGAGGCGAGCCGGGTTCAATCCCCGGCCGGGTCGCCGGATTTCCGCGTGTGGGATTAGTACCGGGCGATGACGTTGATCGCCGGGTTTTTCTCGGGATTCTCCCGTTTCCCCCGCCACTTCATCCCGGCGCTGCTCCATACTCATCTCAACCGCCCTCATCAGCTCTGAAGACCTCGCTGTTAAGAGCAGCCCAAATCTCTTCACTTCACTTCGCTACACACTCACAAAGACATCAATATTACAGATACACACAAGAACAAACAAACGAAAGGAACAACACCTACACTGCACAACACCCTACATAAACAACATCACACTGACACCATCACAACACAGACACAAACATCAAACAACGACGGACATCTCACGAAAACGCCAACAACCGTCGGCCCCTCTGTCTCCGGAGAGGAAGGCGGGGTGATGGTTCATGGGTGGAGACAGAGGAATGTAAACTTTTGACATTTTTAAATGATAACGTAACCTTGTAAAGAACAGCGCCATGTCAACAAAATTAAATTTTGAGCCTCTCTTATTTTATAATTAAACTTGTTTTTAATATTTATAACGCGACTAATTTTATGTTTAGACTATTTTCCAAATTTATTTTAAATTCAAGTAACTAAAACCAGTTATGGCCTTCAGATGGGCACTGGTGGCATTTTAATATATTCTGTTCTGTATCACATACTGTGCACTGTAAAGAAATTATTAGCGATTAATGCCTGTTGTGAGGGCCTTAAAAAGTGCTCACTTTACCGTGAATAGCCTATAGCAAGTGTAACAATAAGTGAATGAAATGCTTCATTACCAGCAAGCGCGGTCTTGGAGTAAAGTGAAGATATTTAGGCGGCTCTAGCATCAAGGTATTGAGAGCCGATGAGGGCCAAGTCAGGTGAGCATGGAGCAGCTCTGGAATGTTAGGGTGGAGGAAATGGGAGATCCCCTAGAAAACCCGCTGACCAACGGCGTCGTCCGGCACGACCCTCACGATCGAACATGCGGGAGAGACCCCGCCAGGAACGGAAAACCGTTTCGCCTAGGTGGATGGCGATTAGTCTGCCCACTAAACCACAGTGGAAGTCTTGAATTACACAGCCATAGCATCTCCGATTTGATCGTGTCTTTTTATACAATATTAAGAATACAAATAAATGCTCTTTCGAGCAGGGACTAATTTATATACCTTTAACAGTGTCTTTCTGCCTTCATATTCGCTTAGTAGGTTATTGCTGAAGTTTTCATTCAGTTACAGTACTCACAACACAATACTTTACTTTCCAAATTGTGCACTGTAATTTTTCTTTAATATAACGGGAATATTTTTTTTCAATTGTATAAATTTTTGAAATCTGCCTCGAAAATTATTCACATGAACATAATTTTTTTTTTACGAAAAATTAGGCACAACGACGTTTTCTGTAATAACAAATTTCGCTTAACTCTCCATTTTCAAGCTGCTATTTTGCTTAAAAATAATGGTAAAAATTATTTAAAATTGACGTGTGCACCGCATACGTTTTATCATTATTACCGAGGTACATTAAGTCACTTTTACAAGCAAAGGAACCAAGTACTTTAAGGAATTATAAAATATTTTGTGACATTTACAAAGATAGGTTTGTAAATTACGCATATATTTATTTAAAGCATTAAAGTGGCCCGCTTGGTCACTGTCGTTGGAAACAATATTTAAACCACTTTGACAACCGGTTTTCAAGATTATGAGCTGTTACGGAGAAACTGTAATCTCCATACACATAACGCACATGCTCATTTATGCAGAGTATGGTGTCAGCGCAATTAATCCTACGGCATAAATAATTTCCTGAGTATTTGTAGTTACGTGATTATGGAGATTACTCAAGAACGAGAAAGTTTCCAGTACAAATGCGGAGGTCGTCCTTTCGCCCTCATAATTCACACAAACACACTCCCACAGGCGAGTGCTATTACGGAAAAAGATTACAGATTGCCTCTACCGCTCAAGGGCGAAGGTGGCTTAGCGATTAGACTCCTCCAAACACCGGCGCTGCTCCATTTCTCCCTCATTTCACACACATCAGTTCTCAAGACCTCGTTGTTAATATTCCAACTCATCTCTACCGCTCAGCTAGTTGGAGGCGAGATAAGAGCCCGCGAGAGAAGAGTAGCGGAGTGAAGTGAAGTGAAGTGAAGAGATTTGGGCGGCTCTTAACATCGGGGTCTTCAGAGCCAACGAGGGCGGCGGAAGTGAATCTGGAGCTATGGAGCGGCTCCGGAATGAAGGGGCGGGATAAACGGGAGATCCCCGACAAAAAAAACCCGCCGACCAACGGTATCATTCCGGCACTATTCCCACTTGCGAAAATCCGGTGACACGGCCTTGAATTGAACCCGGTTCGCCTGGTGGAGGCGAGCGTGCTAATCACTCAGCCATCATGGCCCCACAAGAGTAGCGGAATCACAAGGCAAAAAATTCCCAGGAAACCCTACAAGACTACCGATTTTGCAGCTGCCTTGATGTCCGCTTGAGATTAAAGTAGGCTTATACATTTTCGCAACAGTCGGATTAAAGGACAGATTAGGATTAAAGCAGGAATTACGTTGACTTTACGTTTCACGTATAACACGTTACACGTAGGTCGGCTATACGTAGGCTGGTGAATTCCAGTGATACCTATTACGACCGTACCACGTCACGTAAAACGTATACATTCACGTAAATAAACGTTTGTCAAGGTTAACCTTATCCGTCATAGTCACACGTGACTCTGTACCATGTGAGCTTGCTGGCCACTCATAATAGGGACAGAGTTGTGTGTTCTTTGCTTTTCATGATTCTGTTTTTATTTTTGTTATCTCGTACAGTATGATCACGTATTTAAACTAGCGAAATGGAAGACAAATGATCATTGTTAGTTGGACTACACCCTTAACCATATAGTAGAATGAATAGAAAGTTTAATAATACAGCTTTTAAGGAACGATGATTAGTAGCTATACGGCGTACATTTATAGTAATGTTCGGATAGTGGAGAGAGAATATATAGCATCTAGGTCTCCAATTACTCCAGGCATTGAGGTATGAAGACTAAAGCAAATTTTTTTACCTTTAAATTCGGCAACAATTATAGAGTTTGTGAATTTGTGGAAATTTTAAATTATGTTTAGCAGATATCTCTAAGCGCTTTTATGTAGTGCTTAATGCTCACCATTAAATTGCAAACTTAAGTACTACGCAAATTAAAAACATTTATTTACCCTTAAATTTGTGCTATTAATGTGTACATACACGTATAACATGAAAGGATCTCTCACGTATATCTCAAAATGCAGGTTATGGCCATCTACACACGGTGGTTATTTACAGGGTGTGAATAAGTCACGAATGTCTAACTTCCACCACATACACGTCTGTACACCTGAACCCTTTCAGACCTTAATTAATTTACGGCTTCCGGTGTTGCAAACAAAATTATATTATTATTCGCTCTGTACTTAAGTCGACACAGCACTTGTTTAGTTGTCACATCAAATTGTATTGTATCGTAAAGGGCTTTTAAACGTCCCCCGGTTTTATGCTTGACAGCTTAGCAGGGAGCGGCTTACAGACTAACTAACAACCTAACTTAAATTAACATCCATGCCTTACCCGGGATCCAAACCCAGAGCCTCCTGCACCCCAGATCGGTGGCGCACCAACCGACTGCGCCACGGGAAGTCGGCTGTCACATCCAATGATCTGTAGGCTATATGTTCGGCTACAATTATAATAAACAATCATGACCTAGACTAGTAAGACGGTTTGCGAACCATTTATCTACAGGCAAGATTATTGGTCATTGAGTTTCGCAGTGTGCAGCACAGAGCAAAAATTACCTACGCGTGCGTAATGTACACGAACGTGTACGCTGGGTCTGAATGGGTCAACAAGGTTTCTATTTGAGCCACAGTAAACAATTTCGCATAATTTAACGTACACGCGAAAGTGTAACGTGATGCAGGTTACTTGAAATGTTAAGTGATCTTGATATCGACCAATCAGCCAAATGGGGTGGGGGGGGGGGGGAGACTCACTAATGTCCGGGTCCAGCGAATTATAAATATGTCCTAACTGCGTAGTAATCATGGTTTTCGGAAAGAGTACAAAGCACGCAATGCAAACAAACAGGTGGCCTATTCAGGCTGATCAAGTTATAATAAACTCCCCATTTTGTAATCAAAGAAGCAGTAAAGTCGTTGCATCATTCATAAAGCATGGGAAAAAAAAGTTACGTTACACAAAATATTTTTTGGTGGAGCAACACGAACTGTACTATACAATATAAATAAAGCAAATCAGATAAAATGTTTCGACTGCGGAACCATGTGTGCTGGTAGGATTACTGAAACTTAATGTGCCAGGAAGAATTGACACATACGAGCGAAAATGAAGTACTTTCTATCGAAGGATGTTTCGGAAAAGCGCACAAGAGAGCATGTAGTGCAAAATGCGTGGTTCAAAAACCTAAAATTATAAAAATGTTCTGGTAATTAAAGGTATACCCTTTCAACTTACGTGATTATTAGACACCCGAGAAATTTGCGAGTGCAATTACCTGTAGGCTAGATTTCAAAGTCTTATATATTATCATACAGATATAAAGAGTTTATTGAATGCTGTTTGTAGTATAAATATGCCGGTTCGAGCACAGCCCCCAGTTATCAGAAAAACAACGGCAAACTACTCGAACCATCAGAAAAACAGCGACAAATTAAATGCTCGAACAGCATATAACAGCTTATATTCTCAGTGGTTTAAAATTATCTGATCTTGCATAAATTTAGAACCTGTCTCCTTCATGCATTTGAATTTTTTTTTTCCACCTAAAATACATAACAAGGTGTTATTTGCAAAACAGCCTGACCAACAGTTGCTGTACAAGTAACACTGAAAGTTCTGTATAGGCTGCTCACGATAAAGTGAGCACTTTAGAGGCCCTAGTTACTTTTTTTCTTCAGCCATATTTAATACTTTAACCACTATCTTACATAAATACTGCCATGTGAGTAATAATCACAGTGTGTATACTCCACCGCACTCGGAAGTTAACGTCTAAAGCTAAAATAAAATACCCTTATTGACTAGTATTCCAAATGAGAGGGCTTTCAAAAGTGCTCACTTTACTGCGAAGGGCGTATATAATTATACACTTGTTATTCGACGTTAATATATGTAACTACTTTCAATCCTTCGTTGCCAACTTTACTGGGCAAATGTCACTTAAGGTCCCCTTTACAATATTTGCAGGCAGGGCCAGTGACTTTTTCCTAAGGTTTATTTCAAGAGTGCTCACTTGATCGTGAACAAGCTTTATCTCATCGACGTACGTGATTGAACAACGCGAGGTCTTCTCCTCGATACAGTCATACCTGCGGGCGGACGCAGTTGTCGTTAAAGGACACTGGTAACGAACGCTCTCTGCACTTGGCAGGACGCGAGCCCAGTATACGCGGCGCAAGGAGTTGGATTGTGGAACAAGAAAGACTCCGCCGCATGCGGGGCGGGCTCCGAGGATGTCGACATTCAGGAATCGCCCATGCTCCGGCGCCCGCTGACCTAGTTGTTCCGGGACACTGTGGTGAACACATCAGGCAGCGGCGTGGTGCTAAAACGTTGCGACAACTGTCAAGAAAAGTGTTAACTTTCTCCGCGACGAGTACTCTTGTGAACGTTAGCTAATGCAATGGAGTGCTGACTAATTACATGCGTATCATGTAACGGTTCATAAAGGATAGAGTGATACAGATACAAGCTGACAGACAGACTGTGAAACTCTAACAATATAGCTTAAAAATTTTTGTGTCTTATATACCTATAATCCAGCCAATAAAAACCACAGGTAATAACATAAAGCCGTAGTACGATTATGAACAAGCACCGAACATGCAAAAGTCTTAACGCATACACGAATGAAAGCAGTGAGTGATATTTAAACGACACTCATTACGAAGGATGTCTTATTAAGGAGTTTTGATGCGCATACGTCTTTAAATTTGCAAACATAGTAGGTGGCATTCAAGAAAATCAGACGATAACAAAATCGGGGGATAAAGTTTTTCATTGCTGCTTCGAATCTATCGTCTACATTCAAAATTCAATTACACCGCTCGATTGCCAAAGGATCAAAGAATATGGTACGTTGAGTGAGGACTGCGAAGCATCGCATTTGAAGAGAGGAGGGGGGCTTGGTTGGGGCCGCAATTTTGAGTTCGTTTCCGCCACGTCTCATAACTTCCGCGTAGTATAACGTTTTACTAAGAGAAGCTACGACGCACGTTTAAGTTTCAGTCGACAGGCTCTCGTCAAGCGAAATTGATTGCGCGTGTAAAACATTTTTGTGGCGTGATTATGGTGAATTTGTATGCGTTTAGTGTAAAAAAAATTAAGAAAACTTAGGCATATACTCGTCAAAAAGCCAAGTCGAAATACTATAATCGTATACGATTAGAACGAGCATCCCAAGAGCAATCCAGTGACATCCATAAAACTCCATATGATCGAGAGGGGAGGTGCCGGGAACGTAGTTGTATTCTCGAACAAACTAACAGCCACGTCCCCAACACAGTCTACCGGAAATCTTGTATAGGCGACTAAAACACTATGTCAAATCTTCATAATATTTATGTTGAGATTATTGAAATGGTTTGAAGTGAAGTATGGCATGTCCTCATTTCACAGAAATTACATTATAGTGGGAAAAATGGTGTATTGTTTATGCCTAGAGTGGTTTGGTTTCTGGAAGATGAATGTACACGAAACTGTAATCTCATTGGTTGATTCAATCAGTATTGTTTGTTTACTTACGAAGACACGGTTAAAACAACGCAGTACGACTTCTCGCAGTTAACACCTGACACCCGACAGGCGTTCATTTTAACACGATATGGACCATTGAAGTTTTGAAACTAAAATTACTTTTCTAAAAAAAAAAAAAACTGACGGACGGCGCTACAAAATATTGAAAAGGATAAGTTAAATATTAGGGCTTCACGTAAATGTATCGATTTCACAATGACTTCCACAATATTTCACATATTATTATCTGTGCTTAAAAACAAATATTTACTTTTTGTGGTCGGGAAATATGTTCTAGAAACAGCCGATGCATTTAACTTATTATCCTCCATTATTACATGTATAAGACTGTTATAGCAGGAAGAATTTAATTTGTCAAACAAAGCAAAAAATTTTTCCTTGAAATGATTTTATTATTTTAGAAATCTTTAAACAGATTTCTCGTGCATGAGATCAAACTGAATAAAATGAAATTCTATTTGAAATCTACTGCACTTGCATGTTTTATAATGAAATAATAAAACTATAAAATAAATAACTTATTGCGCACGTTTAAACAGATATTTCCAATAGTTTTTCAGCTGTGAAATTTACTACTTACTTCTTAAGCGAAAACAAGAACTTTAAAACTCTCTGTTGCTGTGAAAGTTAGTCAATATTGTCACCTGCTATGTACCCGTTCGCGGCGGCTCTGTATCACTGGAAATCACCCACATGGACATATTTTCCCTCAAGACTGTCTACTTCGTCATTTCAACCAAACTTATATTTTTACACTGGCAGAGGAAAATAAACACAAATCGCAAAATAAATAAATAAATAAATAAAACCTTAATTTCTACGTTGCGTTTTTGACCTCTTCGTTAATCCTAATCACAAAACTAATAATTACTAATGCAGATATTGAATACTAACAAATCCTACTGTGCATACGAAAATAAAAATGATCAGAAACACCACCATTCACGAACTGCATGCATGCTTGCTTGGAATTTATTTTATTTTTTTTTCAGAAATTACTATGCAATGAAATTATAAGAATATTCTTTAGGTAAATTTCACAATAGGCCTAACGTTTATTCAAAAAGTATGTAAACATGGCACGGGAACAGTAATATTCGGTTAGTTAAAAGCTACGATTGTGCTGCCCCAATCGCAATGGCCCTTTTTACACTTTGATTATTCTATCCCTTAACAATATCACACCCTTTTATTCCCCTGGTCGTAATTTGTTCAATGTATTTTCACAATTTCGTCCGACCAAAGACTGTCTCCCCCAGCGTGGCAGCTAGAGCCCAAATAGTTTTCTGGCAGTGCGGTAGCGTATCCAATTCACTCTGAAGGTCCTTGGTGCTATCCCAGGCAGGTGTACTGGAGATTACATTTCTCAAATGGTTTTCTATCACCAGTCTATGAAAATACGTGCACAGTTTCTGTAAGGTTTTCACCTGCCTGTTACATGAACTTCGTTGCAGAGTGTTTGAAATACACGTTTTTTTTTTATACGAAAGGAACATATGCTCCATGCGAGGACTGTTGAGTGTTTTCGAAATATCACGCCAGTTAAAAACACCATTTCAGAGTACTCGAAACTAATTTTTCAAAGCGCTGTATCTCAATATATATATACGCGTCAGATGCATGCAAATCTACTCAATGACCCCCTGCCCTGAACATTCCTACAGACTTTCCACTAATAAAATAATAGAGTAGTTGCTGAAAAGTCCCATAGGTACACGAAGTGCGACTAGAACACTGCACGCCAGCTCAGAGACTTGCGCTTAGCGGCGATGGCACACTTCATGCACGTGGGAATGTCGCCCTTATAGTTCCCGCGCCTGTCGGTCTCGAACGCTGGTAAAAGCTGAAGGTAGGTGGTTACCTGAAAGTTCAGTTCAGTTACAGCATATTGGACAATACGTAACATTTAACAAGTTATCAAAATAAAACATACCGTAGATGAGGTCGGAATGGTACTTCCAAGATAACACGTGTGCTATAAATAGTATTTGTAACCATTCCAACGTCACTGGAAACGGCTCTTTAAGACTGCTGTATTTTAAATCGTTCTGTCCAGATATTGCCGAAACAGCTACGATAGGAACCTGTATTGAACTTTACTACATACTACCCGTCAGTAAATTTACAGGGTCGCCGCTTAAATGGCGAAATAATTTTTGTACTTTCACAAAAAAAAAAATCTTTGGAACCCAGTTGCCAAAAAAATCCTTTGCAAAATTGCAAACACATATCCAGTAAAATCTTAAAAGCATATATCTGTAATTTTACAAATGGAACACTGAAAGAAATCAGCAGAGAGAATCTAACAGAACAGTTATGTAATGTCATTTTATGGCAGCGACAACTAAATTTTAGTACCAGCAGCAAGATGCTCGGTAATATTTTAGAATCTCAATTCTTAGCAGAACAATCTAAATATTTTTAAAAGTTATTCTGTTGTGGGAACCATCTTTTCTGTAGCAAGAACAGTGTTTTCTGTAGTAGGAACTGTACAGATAGTTGCGAACACAATCTTACAGTATTGTTACGATAACATAACAAGATATTGTAAACCCAACAGTGCTGTTAGGTAACTGCAACAGAGTGTTCTGTAGAAATCACTTCGTTTTTTTTTTAAACTTTACAGAAAATCTATGGTAGCTCAGTGTCGTGGACTGTTGGAGGTACCTTCCGACTCTGTTAAGATCACAGAGCTAGCTAGTATTGTAGAGTTAACAAACGAATATGGTAATAACAACAGTGTCGCGGAATGTTAAAAGCGCTCTCTAATTCTTTTAAAGATTATAGAAATAGTTGAGTTCACAATACAGAAGATAAATTGGAAAACGTTCCTATTGTGAAGTAATATTTATTTAGTGGAGGCTGGTGACAATCTGTGAGGGTAATGTGCGCCCTACAAAGTGTTGCCAGACACTGCCTTAAGTGTAATAATAGCAACAAAGGTGCTGGAATTTTCTTATTTGTTTTTAAAAGACGTATATCGCGTTCACAAAAAGGACATACAAATGAGATAACTACCACCATATTTTTATTGGTACTACAGATTATCTGATGTGAAAGCAAAACCTGTTTACACAAACGTTAAAAGTAAAAACATATTTATATCAGATGTCGCCTAATGCTGTCTAATATAAAAATATGTAACATAAAGTAAAGATTATTTTATTAAACAAATAAACTAACTTATGTGTGAATTCCAGTCTCGTCGAGATTCATAGCCGAATGGTCTAAGGCGTCCGTCTATCAACACAAGTTCCGGCAGTTCGAGGCTGTCTGGTCCACAAGAAAGTTTTCAAGTTCTGAGAAATAAGTACAGATAGCAGCGTTCCTATGAACCAATGAGGGGATTACAATAGATCCCCAATACTATGCCGCTCAGTAAAGGCAACAGAGCAAATAGTTGGGATTATAATACACTTTCGCTGGGGCAACCATACTGCTCAGTAAAGAATACAGAACAGACTGTTAGGACTACCACATGTTACTGCTGGGCAGTTAATCAACTCTGTTGTAGCGGCATCAGAGCGGCATTGTAGAGAATACCATACTGGACTGTAGTCAGAACCCTACTCTGTTGTAACGGCATCAGAGCGGCATTGTAGAGAATACCATACTGGACTGTAGTCAGAACCCTACTCTGTTGTAACGGCATCAGAGCGGCATTGTAGAGAATACCATACTGGACTGTAGTCAGAACCCTACTCGTTTGTAATTGCAATATTTTATTCCGTGTAAAGCAATAACATCACTGATTTGGGATGCACTGACGTCACAATACATTCTGCTGTCGTTACCATATACCTTTAACAATATTCGTAGGGTAGCCACAACCAAACTGACTGTTGTCCCTATTTTAACAGTCTTGGAGGGTAACGGCTACAGAATTTTGGTTCCTACAACAATATTTTTCCTTCAGTGTAGCCTCGTATTAAAACTTACATTATTTAGAAGTGTACATAATTTTTTCTCCTAGAAAACAAATGTGATGAATTAATAACGGAGTATAACTAAAGAAAATACTCCAAAGTATAATTTTACGGAAAAAGAATCCACACTTTGCCAGTACGGGGACTAAAACCCACACCCCTTTTATTATTAGCCCGCAAAATTAACCACATAACCAACTTGACTTACGGGCTAAAAATTTATTATTAGCCCGCAACATTACCACATAACCAACTTGACTTACGGGCTAAATATTTATTATTAGCCCGCAACATTAACCACATAACCAACTTGACTTACCGGCTAAAGATTTATTATTAGCCCGCAACATTAACCACATGACCAACTTGACTTACGGGCTATAGATTTATTTCTATAGTAAATGACACTGCGAGAAACTACACATTATTAAGGAAGATATTAAATTAAGGGGAATACAGTCATTTAATTTTAAGAGTTCTGTGTAGCTAGGAAACATTAATGAGTAATACGATCTCGCTTTATAGAAATTGTCGTTTTATTTTGATTACTTGAGTTTGAAAAAAAGTGGTTTACGTTATTCAAACTCGCGATACATTTCTTCTTGCACGCAACTGCAATTTACATCACCCATAGTGTTTGAACAAACATCTAAATACTGTTTTACGTAGTTGAATGCCCGCCATTTTGCTGAAGCTCGTGGATACTGGTCAGCATAGTACAAACATTTCTTGAGTTCTATTACAAACACGGCCCTTGTGGTTTTACAAACGAGTAGATAACAAGCGAAATATTTGTACTGCTACAAGCATTTACAAAGTTACACGCAATATCTCAATAAAAATTACAATTTGTTTTACGGTGTAGACGCAGAAGAAAGAAAATACTGTGCGCCAGCTGAGCGATGTGCGCTTAGCGGCGATCACACGCTAGACGTGCGTGTCAGGGCCGGTTTCGCAATTTCTGTCTATAGTATTTCTTATTTGGACACACGGAAAATTTTAACACAAGTTTTTGTCATTGGTTAGTGTCGTATGGTTTCTCAAAATATATTTCCCGGGTTTAGAAAATCTTGGTTAGCTAACTGCTGGTAAAGATAAATCTGTGCAATGACGTTTTCGTTTGTGAATGGCTGCTGTCAGGATATCGTCTGCTGTTTGTGTTGTTCTGGTTACACAAAGTTTGTGTGCAAAAACACAAAACGTAAGCACCAATAATAAACTGTTTTGACCAGGGAAGCTTACTAATTCATATAATAATAAATAAAATTATTATATTTCGAAACTTGAGACATGTTAAAATAGAGAAATTGTTAGTAAGTTTGGTATCGTAAAATTGGGAACGTCAATCGCTCAAACCACGAGAAAGTCTACATTTGTTTGCATTAAAACAATTTTCTTGTTTTAAATAACACAGATACTTTCGAATCTAAGAAATTATATTAATATTGTATGAATTAGTAAGATTTCCTGGTTAAAACCGTTTATTATTGGTGCCTTCCATTCTCTATGTGAAAATACTTTAAGCTGTAGAAGTATAGGCATATTGGGCAAACGTAAACTGCTTTACAAGACTTTAGAGCTGGTTTAATGTACATTTGGTTCTGACACTATGCTTTAAACTAAGAATATATTAGATTCATTTTACGAAGTTATCGCTGTTCACTAGTATCCACCATGTTAGAACGCCAAGTCAGTGCTAAACTTGTTTTGGCTGAACATTACTTTAATGTCACAGTAACACAAAATATATTGTTCTCCCTGTTATGTTTTAGCGTAATACAACATCTGGTTGTAGCAATATTACTTAGAGGCTTTGTTAACATTAGCACTTGAACATTATTTTTGCATTAAAATGATATAAAACTTTTTAAATGGTTAAAATTGTAATAATAATATTAATTTTAATACAACACAAACTTTTAAAGTAATGTCTCAATAGTAATAATTTTATTTGTTGTAACATTATGCTTTTTTCTGTTCTCATACTCCGTTATGTTAAGGTTCTGTTTAGCCTCAGTGAATGAAAATGAATGTAATCTTTATCAGTGGCGTGTGGTGAATTGTTCCAAGGTAATCTGGGGCTTGCTCATGGCTGTACATTCTCGGCACACGCAGCAGGAAACAATAACCAGTGAGGTGCCTTGGAGAAACTGAATGCATTTCGACCACTCACAAGCGAGCAGGCAAGGACCTATTACACACGTCCTGTGGCGTCACCTGCTGAAATACGGTTTAATGGTGAAAGTGTAAACTAGCAGGCAACAGCGTACAGCACAGAGCTAACGCCAGATTACCATGCAGCAGTACACCACACGTCAGATGTTTTTATTATTGTCACATGCATGCTGAGTAGGATGGCGTAGAGCTCTTTCAGGGGCGTCCGTAGATACCACTCCGTGGCCGAATGAAGAAATTTGGACGGATATTAACATCGAGGTCTTGAGAATCGGTGAGGGTAAAGCTAGGTGAATATGGAGCAGCGTCGGAACGAAAATGCGTGGGAAGGAAACGGGATAACCCGAGAAAACCCCCGTCGACCAGCGGCATCGTCCGGCACGATTCCCACTTGCGAGAATCCGAAGTGAACCGAACGGGTATTGAACCCGGTTCGCCTTGGTGGAAGACGAGCAGTTTAAATCACTACAACACCGCCCCCCCCCCCAACCTCCTTGGCAGAAGATCGAAGAGTTGTAAACCTTTCTACTCTCGCATATCATGCAGTAACTGCTGTGTTAGCACATAGCTAGTGTCCAACCTTGGCATTCTTCACTGGCAAGTAATACGAGAAAAATGCAACCTTCATAATACTTCACCTCCACCCCCGACATTGAGAGGTTGTCAGGAAAGCCATCATTGATCATGAAACTCCAGTAGGTAACCCGATGATTACCATATTTGTCGTGACTTTCAGGAAAGACCTGTTCGTCCATATTTACAAGGCGAAATATTACTTAGTAACTATCTCTGCCACACAAATCTAATTACCGCTCAGAATAATGGCACTATTAAAATACTGGCAAACAAAGTATCTCACTGAACGAAATATGTGCGAAAATGGTTGCCACAGTGATGTTACAATTTGTACATAAACTCGAGGAAGTTACCCTGAAATTAAATTTCCGCGTGTACCTTTGCGTTCGTGCACACTGGATTTCCTCAAGGTAAAACTTCTAGGCTAAAACAAGAAGATATTCTGAAAGAACTTACAGAGCACATTCCTTCTTAACATGTGCAGTTCCATGCCCTACAATCTCTATATAATCCTAAAAGCACTGCTATAACTAGGGATAGAAAAGTTTCGAGAAATCAATTTCTGGACAAGATAGACGTCAAACACATATAGAGTGAAGTCACCTTCGCAATTGGAGCACAGTTTATTAGCCCCGGCCTGCAATCCTCTGAGCCAATAGCAGACTGGTAAGGAAACACCTTGCGAATCCCCTAACTGCCAGGTGTGGAGCAACAGCCAATAAATACACAGCTGAGGCTCCAGTATGCTGAGGACCGAGGAGTCTAGTCTACAGGTCATTGAACTCACGATATTCTCCTATACCTGACTATAACTCAGGATTTTCTCCGACATAACTGCTACCACATAACGTCCATGTTATACCGGGTGAGTTGCCCGCGTCTATTTATCCGTATCTATGCAACACGCAAAAACTACTACCCATCTTACAAATCATCTCTTCCGCTGTAAAACAATTGTCCCTTGTGTAGCCGAGTTGCATGCCGTGTGTATACTTGTTACAGCGCCTCGTCTGTTAACTGAACATTCGACGCCGTCGTCTGCCTGCACCAATCAGCGGCGCGACCGTAGATAACCGCTACAAGACAGCACGTGCTCGTTGATTCTTTTTCGTCAACACAGTAAGCGGCGACTGTAATGTTATGTCACATGAAGAAGCACAATGGCTCGAAGCGAGGAAGATGTCCGTCAATAAGGACGCAATCGTCAGTTATTCACGTGTTCACGGTAAAGTGAACACTTCTGAAGCCCTAAGTTACTTTTTAATCTCAGCAATATTTAATCCGTCAACCACCTTTTTTTTATTAAATACTACCATGTAAGTATTAAACACAATGTGCATATTCCACAGTAATCGGAAGTTAACGTCTAAAGCTAAAAAATAATATATTTTTATTGACTATTATTCCAAATGAGAGGACTTCACAAAAGTGCTCACTTTGCCGTGAATGACCTATAGCAACGTATTCGGTAAACATCACAATAGTCCATTTCAACACAACAAACTGATGTGCATTCTTTGAAAATTCTCTGCTTCTCGACGCATTGCTGACATAACACAGCCCGTTCACCGCGTACTGCACTGACAACAAATTAACCAGCACGTAATACTCTGCTACGACTGATGTTTTGTTAGATGTGTAGTAGTGTGTGTGGGTTGCATAAATACGGAAAAATAGGCGCAGGCGACTCATCCGGTATATTCGAAAAAAAAAAAAAAAAAAAAAATCAATTGCAAAACGTGCAGGGGTTTCGTTTCTTCCACCAGGCGAGGGTGGCTTGTCAACGCGGGCTTGAATTTTTAGTCACTTTCGGAAAGTTATTTTGTCGCCAAAAAATCTCGACGCAAAGGTTTTTGTTTAATACCATGGAAAATGTTGACAAAACCCGGTGTTTTATTAATTGATTCTGATCGTGGAAGTATCTGGATAGGAAGGTAAAATGTTCATTTTGTAAGGTGTCCAAAAAAAATGCCTGAACGTCAGTAATTCCCTGACAGCTAGTTCATTGCCAGATGAGAACTTTTGAGAGCGGCGCATGGTGCCTTCTTTCAAACTGCTATGTTTTTCTCCGCCATATGTAAAATTTGAAATTGTTAAGGACGTAATAACACGGCTTCTTTCGTCGACCAAAATACACTGTCGAAGCTGTCAGAAAAATAATCTATACTAAAATTACTTCCATTTACATTGTAAAGTGCATGGAATGAAAATAAATACATTCCAGTGGCCATTAATTGAAACTCTACAGTTTCAATAACATGTTTAAAGATCAACTTATCATGAAGTTAACATGGAACTCGTTGCGTTAACTTTGCGTTATCGTTAGGTTTAGGCATAGGTTGCACATCAGTGTACACACATTGAATTAAAAGTTACGCAAAGTTTAAGTTTCCATCATCTAAACGTAAAGTTCACATGGTGTCAGCCAAGCAGATTAAAGAAAGTTATTTTGGTTTTCTGTGTTAATCTTATTACTTGCAACGTGCGCGCGGATTGTCTAGGGTTATTGTGTCACTGGCATGCGACTGCAATTTGAGTTTAAGTTTCTTTTTGATCTCGCTTGTGCTTTTTCGAATAATAAAGAAGTTAGCCATTTCAATGATTTAATATTTTAAAGAAAATCAACAAGCGAAAAAAATGTGTCAATTCAGCTGAGAGCAAAATTAAATTCAGCTGAGAGTTATTATTGACACATAGATAGGAATGCTAGAAATATTACAAGAGAATTAATGTTTTCCTACGTACAATTAATATTTGTATGTGAAACACAGGAACCGTTTACAGATACCAGGTACAGCTTGTATTGCTCCACTGAATTACAACTGTACCATCCCCTCGTCAATGGCCAAGAAGCAACACTGATGTCCCGTTACCGGGAGTCGAGGAACACCCACTGCGCTCAATTCGACACGACACGAGGTAGCACGGTGAAAATTGGAACGTTTACAGATACCAGGTACAGCTTGTATTGCTCCACTGAAGTACAACTGTACCATCCCCTCGTCAATGGCCAAGAAGCAACACTGATGTCCCGTTACCGGGAGTCGAGGAACACCCACTGCGCTCAGTTCGACACGACGCGAGGTAGCACGGTGAAAATTGGAACGTGAACAAAGTTTTTCATTTCTTGAACCAGTGTCCTCAAAAGCTACGGTAAAGCCAAAGGCCGGGCCCAGTTGTCCACTCTTTACACAAAAAATCACCAAAGTGAGGTTAAGATAATTACTTCAACCAAGAGGAAATCACGTAAGGAATAAGCTTGATACATTACCTACAAAAAAAAAAAATTACCGTTTCATTGGTATATCAAAATATTACTATGTTCTTCAAAGGGAAGGCCAACTTACAGTACAGAATAGTGTTCCTTCTGGAGCAACAAGGGCAATTGCTTGTAAGTCATTGAAACACGGAATTGGATATAGCTGTAAATTTAAACAACTATAAATCCTCAACGAGCACACAACATTATTAAGGTTCAGCGCTTATTAACATATGAACATTGTATAATTAACTTTAACTTTGTGGCTTGAGTTAATAACTCGTGTACTAAACATATTTTACATTTTAATATGTTAAGCATTTTTAAATTTTGAACTTGAGAAAGAAAAACGCATAACATCTACATACTTTTTCAAAAAGATCCCAAGGGCCACGGTGGTGTAGTGGTTAGACCACTCGCCTTCACCTGGGAGAACTGGGTTCGATTCCTGACGGAGGCGCTCCCAAATATTCACGCGCTTAAATCGCTCCCCCCCCCCGCCCCTTCATTCTGACACTGCTCCATACTCACCTCACCTTTTCCTCATCTGCTCTCAATACCTCGATATTGAGAGCCGCCCAAATTTCTTCACTCACTCACTAAATTTACGAAATGTTTCGTCGCACGAGACTAACGAGGATTTATCTTGCACCCATGTTGTAGATAAAGCAAGTTCATGTAATAAATGTTTACAGCTTTCCTAGAATTCAGCAGGTGTACGGTGCATCGTGATCACCTGGGAGTGCAGAATGACTCCGAGGGCAGCAGGCGAAATATAGCTCAGCCGAGAAACAAGCATGCATCCGTCACAAGTGCATCATTACAGTGATCTTAGCCAGATCTCCACAACTGGTACCTCTGCGCAGTTAATAAATTGGGCGGACTGGGGGGGGGGGGGGAGCAATTGATATAATAAATAATATTACCAACGCAAAAAAAAAAAAAAAACGAACAATTACACAATCAAAACACCTACCATAAGGCGGAAACTTCTATATTGTAGCATGGTGCACACGCTAAATCTAAATCAGTGATAATTTCACTGTTCCAATCAGTCAGACGTATCTGACTGATTCAACAGTCACTTCAGTGAATTTTACTCTTGAATCAGTGAAAAAATATCAGATTTCCTTCGCTTATTGATTCATTGACATTTCCCACTTATTTATAAGTCTTTTTTTTACTGTTTAATCAGTGGTTGGGTTTTTTACTTATGGATCTGTTAAACAGCGTGTAAAAATGACCGTTAAACAACGTGTATAAAGTGAAATAACAAATAAACTAATAAAACCAATACAAAATACTTTCTAAAATGCGTTTTGTCTTTAAAAACGCCATTTTATGAGGTAATAGAAACACAAAGCCTTTCATTACGCTTTCACGTCTTTCATTTAGTTTTAATTTAACTGTAACAGCGCTCTGTTTGAAGGTTTAAACTGCAATATGAGGGGTGTGCACTCATATGTACTGTTCGTTTTAACAATCCTAACGGTACTGATCGAACTAAGAACGAACAGTAAGAGTATACAATTTAAATATTCACGATCTTGCGGCCAAACTATAACACATATATTTTCCTCTTATTAAATAAACTTGGTCTGGTAGCGCAGATGGTAAAGTAATAGTCGAGAGGTTTGCGAGTTCAATTTCGGTTACCTTTGAAACTTTTTTTTTTTTTTACTTTTTTAGACTACGGTAAATTGCGGAATATATATAATAAACTATCATAAATATATTTATTTCACATAATTATTTAGCTACATTGAATAAAAACAATACTGAATTCGGCACTGTAGCCGGTCGTCACTTATTCAATCCCTGAAATAATTTCGTGATACTAACTCAATCAGTGGTTTTCCACTGATTATATGTGGGGTGGGGGCCATTTTCACTGATTCGAGTAGTTAAATTTCGCTGCGAATCATTGGTTTTCCACTGATTAGAATTTAGAGTGCAAAAGGACTATTTCAAACAATGTTCGAATACGCGTGCTACATGGCTGAATGAGAAGTGGGAAAGAAGGAAATGACCACAGAACAGATACAAGAATGCGACTTTCCTGGGGCACTGTTAGTACATAACGTGAATTATGCTGTTAAATGTTACAATGTCAGGGAATTAAGTAACGGTATTATAGAAAGTGCATTGTAATATTGGTGAACATATAATTCCGGAACATAAAAGCTACAGACTTGGCGCTCTAGTATCATATTTGCACGTACTAAACAAATGGTTACAAACGAAAGTAAACAAAGGCTGCCGTTCTTATTCTTTTTCATACACTAATTATCGAGGTCTCGAAATAAAGGTTGCTCACTGGAAACGTTTGATTCAAATAAAACACGTTTTTAAAAATAGAGTTGACGTAGTAGAAATAGGTAGGGTAAGGGGAAACTTTACAATTTAGAACAACAAAAATGCTGAAGATTATTATATCCCCTACAAAAAATAAAACAAATAGGTAATTAATGAAACGTCATAGAAAGGCGAGTGCGAACAAAAACGGCACATAACTTAACATTCTTAACTACGATATAAACGTACTACGATTTCATATATATAAAAAAAACCGTAAACGTAAAGTTAACATCAGGAGCTCGATATAATATATCTGAATCGGGTTTAAAACGTGACATGATATTTTTCTCGTAATTTCTTGCCTGTGTTAGAGAAAGTATTTCAGATAAAGTTTCTCTTAAAATACTTGTGCTTTGTATCATTTTTTTCCCCAGAGCACGATCTCGTGAGTGGATCTGGATCTAACGAGAACCAGATAGAGAGTGGTTCCAACTACATAGTCTTATATGGCTATAATGGGCGTTCTGCAAGAACGCGCAGTTTTAACAGCCCCAGGCTTACTATTCAAAAAGATGCGGCAGATATCTGACATTGCTTTCCACGTTGTTTCGTAACAAGAAAGAAATATTTTGCTACGTTGTAGCTAGGACGTCTCTTTTGAAGTTAATGGGTTCTGAATGCTCTTCTTACGACCAAATTTCAACTCTAATATACAACGTATGTTTTCAAAACGATTTCTGTATTTAAATGATAGCTTTTTAACTGCAGTTATAAGTTTCACTTTCAGGTTTAGTTTTAAAAAAATACCTTTGTGTCTCATTCAATGCCAAGACAAAAAAAAAATTCGAATTAGCTGTTCAAACTAACATATGTATATGATGGTGTCTAAAGTGTCCACACATTCTATAAATTGGAGCTACTGGTTAATTGTTATAATTGTTGTACTGTAGTTTGCTGTGTTGTTTTTGACCGCGGTTTATCGTTTCACCACACGCTAAAGAGCTAGAATTTTCTAGCAATTTCATGTTTTTAAATTACGCCTTTTATTACTCGTATTGTACGTACGTAACCTCTTGCCTTGCGCACGAGCTCCCGTTAAGCGGATATTACACGATACCTGCAGCCGTACTTGGTCCTTGTACAAGCCCTGGTGCGCGAGCCGGTATACCAGCCGCTATATGAGCCGCCATGGAAGATTCATATTACATGACAGCAGTTCACGTACTAGAATGTTGGCACCCTCGGTGGGTGCGCAGTGTGTGGTTTGCACTAAATATGAACCCCATTCGTAGAACTGCTACCAGTTAGTAACATGCGTAGGCCTAGCAAAACCTACCTAGCAAGTCTTAATATCGCTATATCGCTGTTCACTTTTTACATAAATTGATTGCTTACTGGGTTTGTTTCATTCATTTTTTTTGAAAATGATGTGCAGTCACTGGAGTGCACCACATATTACTCGCGGGCGCCGCGACATTATCACTGTATTAACACTTCACACATCATTTGATGAGTTTATATAGTATTGATATTTGTAAACTTTGAATTAATTTTTTCACACACTTGGTAATGTTTTAAGTACTTAAACGGTTTTAAAAGTAATTAAAAGTTGTCATCACCAATATTATTCGTTGTTGTATTTTAAATCGATTTGAAATAGTTTCACCTTCACGGATGTATAATCAAGATGGAGGCGTCCTTTTCGCTTTCTTTATCAACTCTTTTCAAGTAGTAGCCATGGGAAGCGCCCTACGCTCTGAAACTTCGGCGTGATTGGCCAGGTACGAAACTTGGCATGGTACCAGCCACGAAAAATAGGACGTGTCCAGTTACCAAACCTGGTACAAAATCTGGCCGTGCAAGGCGGGAAATGCGATGATGGGTGCTACACTAGCCCGTATAACGGCCGCTATGGCGGACCTTTCGCAAGCTTTTACAGATTTCGGTATCGTGTTATATCGCCTATGGGCACAAGCCGGCGCTGTGGGAGGTCTGACTCCCTTTGACCCTCCTCTTCCCAGAGGTGGTCTACCCCATCACGTCGCCCGACTCCTGGCCAGCGTCGCAGCCACTCGCCCCTCCCCCTCTGCTGTATAAGCCGACGAGTTTAGAGGATGCGCAAGAATAATCTGGCAACTAGGACCGTATAAATAATACAATGTAGTTGTCCCAGGGTCGGGAGTCTTGGTAGAAGCCTTCTGGCTGAGTGCAGTCACCGGGTAAAGTCGAGTGCGGCGAGGGACATTGGTGAGGAGGACGGGCGAAGACGGGAGATTGCGAGACGACGGCGGACGAGGTGTTCGTGGTGTGAACGGGCGAGAGGGCGTGAAGCCCGATGAGTGAAGGCTACTGTGCATGATGGCGCTCGGAGAACTCTAGAACACTGCGGACAGGTGGTATCTAGACTGAACTGAGGTGGGGCTGTATGAACACGTAATACGGACTTTGTTGTAAATATTGGAACTGTCGAATATGGACATATAATTTATAAAGTAAGTTATATGTTTCGATACACAGTTTAGTGGAATTGATTTTAGTTATTTTATTACATTAATTTTTAAAGGTAAATTTAAATGCATTAATTTGGTTCATTAATTGTAAATAGCAAGTGATAACAATTGATTTAGTGGTATTGAATGGCGTGAATATTTGGTTGTAGTTGTTTTAAATAAAAAGTCGAAACCCATAGAGAACTCTTATTTAACTAGTCCTCTATACCTTAACGAATCTAGTTTAGCCCACTGACTTGTGAGAAAATTGTAACAGTATGTTATAAAAAATGCTTCCGTTTCATTTTCTACTTACTTAAAGAAAACTGTTTTAATGAGAAGATAACGCTTTCTTTTAGTAAAATTTTAAATCCTAGGTCACTCAAAAGTAAAATAGGACGTAGCATGCGATAAACTTGAAGTCTTTGAAATGCAGTTACTCTAGCTGAATTCTTCGACAATTTGGTCTGTAACAGTGAGAAATCATTTCGCTCAACAGAAGCCAATGGATTGTATTACAGATGTACATTTTTATCCCCCCCCCCTCCTACTTATTGAGGCAACTGTAGAGGCACGATCTAACCACTCTGTTTGATAATTTCAACTCATTATTTTATTACTTTGTTATTTTATAAAGATAACATTTAAAAATAGCAACACTCTCCAGCACTTCACTTTAGCGTAACTACGAAATGACTACAGATAATGGAAAACCGCGAACATTTTTTGAGCTAACATATTTTCGATAACACTCTGGCGAGTGTATTTTTTATGATTGGATGAACAAGATTTTGACTCTACTTAGTTGTTTGCAGACCAATCACGAACGTTCTGCTTTTACAGTACGGAATCCTAATCGGCCCAGTGAAATGGGATAGAAGCTTCATACATGCTGAGCCA
Organism: Dryococelus australis; assembly: GCA_029891345.1. Taxonomy (NCBI): domain Eukaryota; kingdom Metazoa; phylum Arthropoda; class Insecta; order Phasmatodea; family Phasmatidae; genus Dryococelus; species Dryococelus australis. The sequence goes on from CM056994.1 coordinate 331,978,130, forward strand.
ATAATGAAATAAAACCGTCTGATATGTGTAGAGTTCGTTGAATGCTAGCAAACAATCAACTTTTCCTTCGATAAATCATCTCTTCTAGAAAGGACGGATTCAGCCACTATCTCGTGATGCTGAAAATGAACTAGGCCCATCAGAAATCTTGTATCTCAAGATAGAAGTAATTTATTTTAGATCTGTTATTCCAAAATGTATTAAGAAATAAACATAATTTATAGTTGAAAATTAACTATAATAACATCATGTGTGATAGAGACATCTTGTAGTAAAGAAAACATATGATTGAACAAGCAGAGCGTGGATTCCAGAACACAGCTCGCTGAGTTGCCAAAGGTTTGTCTTGACACAAAACCGTCAATAAAGATATGGCTTACAGAAGACCATATAAAGATGCTTACGAGTAGCCATAATTATGGCCCTCTTTATCATAAAGACAATCACAGTGACTGTTTCTAAGCAAGCTCATGTTAGAGAACAGGGGCATAGTTTAACTTTTAACGATCGTGTCATGTATGTGCTATGCCAACTTTTGCTATGCACGACAGGCCTGTAAGCATGAATAGGAAAGCTCTCAAGTAGATGACCCGCAGCATCCAGTAGGATGCCCAGCCGAGGATCAGTGTCTACAAAAACGTTTAGATTAATAAGAAATTTGGAATTTCAGATAAGTTTGGGAAAATAAATTTCTTCGAACACGGAGAAAAACTGATTTTTACTCACGGAAAATTTTTCGGTCGCCATCCTGAAATCAAGCAAGAACTGACTATCCGCCTAGTCCTAGCAACGGATATCCCGAGTAGATATCTTGCTCTGAACTAGGCTACCTTGGACTTCAATATATTCAATCATTTATTTCTCGAGAGTAATTTTTGCAGAAACAAAACCTTCTGTTAAAAACTACAAACATATAACGATCGAGGCTAGTGTTACTCATTGCCGCCTATTCAAAAGGTCAAGTTAATTTACTATTTCATTTGATTGCCATCTCTTTCATCAAAATTAAGATTTATTTTTGTCTTTTGGCAGAAATCTTTTCCGCTCTGGATAGTTCCGAATCCAATGAATTTCATTAAATTGTATAATTTCTTCCGTCAAATATCTACACTCTAAGAGATTATTCGTAAATTTACTATACCAACATATATACTTGGTGAGAAAGCAGGAATAGTATGTTTTCCCCTATGCATGCATTGTAGTGATCCTACATTTTCTCAGGAAACAGTCAAATGTATAGTGAAGTTCCCAACATTGTATAGTAGTGCTGCTAAATATTCCTATATCTGCAGCTTGATGTTTAGTATTATTGCCATACAGTGTATACGTTACAAACTTCCATTACAGTTTAGGAAGAGTACCAGAAAATTTTTCACTGTGTAAGTGGTTTTATAATTTCAGTTGTAGTGTGGTAACTTATGCAGTCATTCTATTCAGCGCTTATATGAATTATTGGTCTGCTGTGCAGAAACATGATCCGGTTCTCCTGCAGAAGTATTCTACAACTTAACTACTGGGTAAGGAGGTATATGGTGATTGAATTCGTTGTTTCTCGTACTGTCTCCGTACAGTCTCACATAAATAATATTTTGGTTCACCCTAAAGCGGGGCACATCTCCTCTCTGTTACAGTACATCACAATAATTGTCTTCCATGCAAAAGCGTCGTCGCTTAGCTGGACCTTGATAGTATCAAACAGACATGGGGCAACAGCGCGTAATTAAACATTGGGTATCAGTTACGTTCTCCACAGTAATTTTCAGGGTTTTCAGTTGTTGATGGTCCCGTCAATCATGCAAGGCAAGTTCCTCATTACGTAGGAAAATGGATTGTTCTGTAACAAGAGCCACGCCGAGAGTACATAATTACCATAATCAGATGGGGGAAGAGGACATTTGTTAAAGTGTCGAAAGGAATTCACAATTAAAGATGCATTTACACCTACATATAGTGAGGTAAAAAAAAAAAATGTGGAGAGGCCGATATCTTTCGTAATTGCGTGCCTGTAGTTAGAACTCACTCGAGCTCTGCAGCTGAGGCTGCAGAAATGTAATCTTCAGATGCGATTTTTGGATTCAAAACGTTGGGAAATTACTCATGCACACACCATTTTCAGCTCCAACTATACCTTGTTTCCATTTTCAAACAATACCCAAGGCTATAGGCTATTCACGGTAAAGTGAGCACCTATGAGGCCTTAGTTACTTTTTCCTGTCAGACATTTCTTATCAATTAGCCATCTTTTGAATTAAATATTTTCATGTAAGTAATAAATACAGTGTGTATATTCCCCCTTACTCGGAAATTAACATCCAAGGCTAAAATAAAATATATTTATTCACTATTATTCAAAATGAGAGGCCTTCCAAAAGTGCGCACTTTACCGTGAATAGCTATTAGCCGAAATAGAAGGAAAATTCGGGTGTATTAATAGGCACAAATTAAAAATAAAAATGCAAATGGAGTTGTGGAAGAAGGAAAGTTGGATGATGGGACAACTGAAGTGAGCTGTTTAACATCGATATTAAGTTTTGTGCATCCAAGGAAACTGCACAGGACGGTAGGTCCAGCATCTAACTCCTTTGGATAGTCCAATAACGGTTGCTCTCATCTTTTCTAAAGCCCTGATAAGTTCCACTGTCAGACTATTACCTTGGTCCCAAGCAAAAATTAAGCTTAACCAAGTCTAGAACATTACACCAAAGGGTCATCGCACCGAATTCGTGTGCACTCAGAATTTAATAATATTATTAGGAGAAATATTTTCTTCCGGGTATTAGAAACACATATATTTTCTCTCTGATCTTATTAATATTACATACAAATGAATTATAATTAAATAATACATTTTAAGAAAACGTTTCATTAATACTAACGTACATTTCTGTTAACAGAAGTATAAATAAACTTGTGATACTTGGCATAGTCAGAAAACAACCAAACATATTGTAATAAATACTGCGGGGGGGGGGGGGGAACTTGGAAAGATATAATTTATTTATTCCCAACATATGAGTATTAGCCCCTGTAAGAAAACGGGTGAACACTGTCCTGGTTTTCTAGTCAAACGCAATGTATACAGGTTGAACTGCATAATTAATGTGCAACAACCTGGGAGAAATACATAGCAATAAAATAAACATCGAACACTAGCCAACTAACAGCTAATTTGCGTGCTGCATACCACATCGTTGAAGTTGCTGGAATTCCACACAAACAGAATTTCAGTGACCTGGATAGCCTTGCTCACAACCAGCTTCTGTACAACACTACACAACACAAGGGAAGACATAAGAACCAACTATGTATTTATTTCAAGCAATGGAAACTTCCAATGTGTAAGCAATGATTTAATGTGGGAAAGTATCATGGAAATAAATTGCATGAAAAATGTTATTCCTTGGTAGTGTCAGAAATGCAAAAGAACATGCACGCAGCAGTTGAACTAGGTCTATAAAGATATCTCTCATAATGCCTGCTACAAATGCCAACCAAGCGAGTTGAGTATTCGAAAGAAAAAAATTATTTTCAAGACATCTTGAATGTTGTACACAATAAAGTTTTGCAGAGTAGATTTAATTCAGTTCAAAATAAAAGTAACTAATGTTCTCACACTTGGCCGTTACAATCAACTACGTGCCTGTATAACTACATATTTAAAATGCTCCTGGCTAGCACAGTTTATGTTGGTAGAGCAATCAGATACGTATTTAAATGACAGGCACTTTGTGACCACTGAAAAGTGTCGGGAAATGATGCTGCTTACTTTAAAAGTTTATTAAACACTCTCATGCACGTGTAACGGTCACTATATATTAAGGTGGGATCATACCTTATATAAATGTAGACTTTCTCACACTTATTTTACATGTAGCCCTTTTCAAAAGGTAGTACTGTGTCACTCAAATTGCAATATACTTCTTGGGGCATGATTAACATTCAAACATTAAATTTATACTATTAACATGGAACTAAGGCCTCAATGGCCTGCTGTCGTTGTTACCCACTAAATTCAAGATGGAGTATGGAACATCAGACACACAACAATATTATGCTCAAAAATAATTGAAACTAAATCACTCTAAGCAACAAACACATATATATTAATGCACAATCCAATCACAAATCATTTAAATAAATGGTTTTAGTAAATAGACCTGAGCCATTCATTCAACCTAATATTCTTCATATCCGCTCTACCTAAAGGCTTATCACGATATAATGAGCACTTTTGAAATGCACCTTAGAAAAAACTCACTGTCTCTGCCTGCGTACATTTTAACGGGCGCCCCGAGTGACATTCGCCCAGTAAAGTTGGTAACGATGGATGGAAAGTAATTCCATATATTAACGTCCAATAAAGAATGTTGGTCGACCTCACAATAACTTTAATTATTTCTTTCGTTCTCTCTTTGTTTTTAGCATCGAGGTGTAAAAATTAGAAAATTTGTAAACATTTGCTTTCCTATTAATTTCACATGATTTACTTGACCGACGTATGAACAAAGTGATGAGGCTCATGGCGAATTAATTTAACATAAGGCTGAAGAATACACAACGTGCACACAAATAGATCGTAAGCAGGGAGTTCGAAAGTGCTCATTTTACTGTGAACAGCCTTTAGCATGTATTTCGTAGTCAACTGTACAGAGAGGGAGACCCCGAGGCCTTTGTCCTATTTGCATGTAAAAGTAGACATAGAAGCAAAGCTTAAACTTTCCCTCAGCTCGGCGGAGCGCGGTGACCTGCAGGCCAGCAGCAGAATCACAACCGACGGTGCAGTATTCGTAGCACGACTGAGGCAGGTCTCACAACTATCCGTCGCACCCGTAGACTAAAGATGAGGTAGAAGACCGATCTCTCTGGCTGCGCACAACCAATCTCCATGTCCCAACACTGGACTGTTTTTTTCTGCCAATACGGCTAGCAAAAGTGTTTTTTTTTTTTTTTTTTTTTTAAATTAAATAGTGCTTGTCATTTAGAAGTAAAGACATAAACAAACACGCTCATCGCTGTTGACCATGTGACTTTGACAGTTCTGTTCCTTTGGGGTAGGTCAATGTTGGGGTACACGCGCAGACGACGAATATGCGGTCTACCTCATCTTTCGTCTATGGTCGCACCTGTCAGTCAGTCATCCGTCGGTTGAAAGCAATTCACAACAATACGTGGTCCGTCAATCCATCCCGAATGCAAAATTTCAGTGTGGCAACAGAAGATTGCGAACTAATTTTTTTCGGAGGTGTATTTTGGTTAGAAATACATTTTCAAGAGAAAAGCATCATGGTGATTTTTTTTTTTTTTTTTTTTTTTTCGTAAAATGAATTTACACTGAATTATTGTTTACCTTATAAATTCCTGAATTTACCACCAAGATGAAAAAAAAAAAAAAAACTTATCCATCGCCTTGTATTTTTATTTCAAAGAGCGTATTAAAATCTACGGAATGTCGCCAGAAGGCGGTGGTTCATTCGTCCGTCGAAAGTTAAAGTTTAAGAAATATTTTACGTATTAACGGATAGGAAAAAAAAGTTGCCCTACGATTGCTTGAAGATCATGTGACCGCCGGACGGACGGCCGACTGAGGGACGCGACGGACGGTTGTGAGTCCATCTTAAGTTATGACCAAAACTACCCGTAAAAAATTTATGTATGCATTTTTGCTGAAATTTACAGCTAGTACACGGAAACACAATCAATAGGCTTAGTGACGAAATCCTGTTCTAACCTCTGTAAATGAAAAGTACGGTCGGTTTCTATATTTATACATATATGTATATATATGTGTGTGAAAGTTTGTACGTATGTTTATAATTATATATGCATGCATGCATTTATGTATGTATATTCCTTTTACAATTCTACACCGTTCGACGTATCTTAAAGTTGGTAGGTATATCCTTCAGTAACCAACTTAAAATACTGTGTTTGTCAAAATGGGATCCACCCTTCCACCCTCTCCCCTTCCAATTTTCTCCCATTAGGCCCAAATTCACAAAAAAAAAAACCCCTTGACATTTGAATCAAGACCCTTGACCTAAGACTCAGGACTCAATGGCCAAGACCCTTGACCCTAAACTCAAAGTCGAGGCCATCAACACCTAACATGGCTGTCGAGATGAAAACACGTCGACCTGGTGAGGGCCGGTAGAGCCGGTTGAGTACCATCCAAGGTCACGGCTAGAGAGCCAAGATCAAAGGTTACCCTGATAAAATATGGTTGTCAGGTGACGTCATAACATGGCGGAAGGCCATTTCCTGGCTCCAACTCCGGAATCCGTTACCCCATAATCGCCATCTATATTCTACTGTGGCAAAGTAATCGATTGTGTTTGACAGATCGATTGCGAAGGACGTTTCGATCGGACGCGGTTGAAAAATATGTCGCCGTTACTCATGGATCTTTATGCATGGTTTGACAAACAAGTCAATCTTCTCGCGTGGTCGACCAATACTGTGATATATCTCAATTCATTTCTCAATTGGTTGTTTAGTCCAGTTTGCATTTTGCTGATTTTTCTAATAAAGCCAATGAGATCAAACGTTTGTTTAATGCAGAAGTCAAGTTTTTTGGTATGTGAGAAAATAAAACTTAAAAACAAACGGCACACTATGAGTTTTGCATGCATACGAGGAATGGTAAAAATTATATTCTGTGCACTGTTTCACTGAAAGTGCCTTTTTCATACCGGCGTGATTGTAGATTTGCGGTTGCACATTTGCACGTACGTGATTGCACATTTTAAAGGATGAAGTATTCTAAGATCAAATGCCTTTCCAAATTGATAGTTAATCGAATTTCTTTTCAATGTGCTTTCAGTTTACGAAACATAGATTTCTAACTTTGTTGACGAAAATTATATTTCTAATATAATATTGTAGGTATACGCACACATATAAGTCTGTATTTTCTTGGAGTGTAATGCGTTATGTTAATCAATATTTCAGTATTGTTTAGCTATAAAAATCTGTGTTGCAATTTTCTCAATGAATATCTTAACTTTTTTAGAAATATCAAAAACTATAACTTATGCTTTGAGCAAACATACTTCTTCGATTTTTTTTCACTTACTTCGTGATGGACTAAATATCGATCGTTGACAATTTTAAATTCTGAAAGCAGTAATTTTCCGTGAATTGGTTGACGAACTTATCTGTAAAGCTGTGGTATACAAAATCCAAGAAAAAAAATACAATTAATTTGTTGATACCTGTGTATAGGACAGTTTGTAGGACACAGCGTATAGAGTAAATTTTTACATATTTTGCTTGTTGACTGTAGAATTTGTACTCGTCTGGTAAGAAAATTTTAACAATGCAGCAATTATATGGGTGAAATGTTTTATTGTTAACTGCCTACTGCAAGATAAGATCTGCCTTATGTTCGCTCTCATCTACGTAACTCAAACTGCCAGTTTCTAGTTGTATAAACTACACTATCTACCAAAAAGTAATTGCACACACGTGAAGATAGGTATTCAGTACGTCAGTTGACTTGTGTTTCACGGCCTTCGGCGTAGGACCGCTGGTGTTCGTCCGTGGTATCATGAACACAGGAGGCCTATTGTAACATTCTGGATAATGAAATGCTCCCAACATTGTGACGTTTTTTACGGAATGGACCCGTGTTACTTCCAGGATGACAATGCTAGGTGCCATGTTTCAAGGACTACTATGCAGTGGTACGCCGACAACAATGTTCGCCGATTGTACTGGCCCGCCCAGAGCCCAGACCTCAACCCTATGGAACATCTTTGGGACGAATTGGATCGCCGGGTGAGGGCTCGTCAGGCGCGGCCAAAATCCATTGCTCAACTCATGGAATGGTTACAAGAGGAATGGCGACGAATACCCGTGGATATCCTCCAAACACTCGTAGAGAGCATGCCAGACAGAGTGGCTGCTGTTATAGCCGCAAGAGGTGGCCCCACGAGATACTAACGGGGTGACAACCACCGAGCAAACATTATGGACAGGTGCTCAATTACTTTTTGGTAGATAGTGTACTTGCCGACTAGCGTTCAATAGTTTTTTTTTTTTTTTTTTTTTTTTTTCATCCACAGGTCTTGACTGGTGGGAAAGTTGTTCTTTTTAAATCCAGTTCCTAAGATCCTAGCATCGCAGAAAAAGAAATGAACAACTTTTACATTGTGTAGCACGAGTGAGGTAATTTTGAGTAGCCTGCACCCTAGGTGGGTAATGGCGTCTCACAAGAATATGAATGGTTAAAGAATTGTTATACTACATTTAAAAACATTTTTTCTCTCTCTCTCTCTCTCTCTCTCTCTCTCTCTCTCTCTCTCTCTCTGTATATATATATATATATATATATATATATATATATATATATATATATATATATATATATATATATATTTGTTACTATTAAATTTCTACATAATCTTTAGATTTTTGAAGTCTTTAAAATTTGTATTTTTATAAATTAATCTATTATATATTTATTCATTATAAATATACCATAAAAATCACATCATACAATATCGTAGTTGAGTTGCGTGAGAAGCAGTGAGAGAATTATGAATTATAGATAGAAAATTAAAAAAACAATAAAGTTATAAATCTAAGGAAAAATGATTTCATTACAGCTATTACACAATATAGTATATACGAGCCAAGAGAAAGAAAATTTACAAATTTACCCTTTTTATGCCAATATCAATGAATTATATAGTAAAGATAGAAAGATATTGAAAAAAAATTTCCATTCTCTAATAATCTGCTTGTAAACCAAGAGAAATAGGAATTAAAATAAACATTCCCACTATCTAATAATATAATAGAAAAGCTTAGAAATAAAAATAAGCGGGGAAAAGAAGGGATAGCTAAATTATTTTTTCACATTTACCTTTGGCTAACGCTAATATCAAATAATTATATCCCAAAGCTAAAAAAAGAATTAACAGAAATATTTCCATTCTGTAATAATTTATTTTTTAACAAAAGAAGTAGCAGGACCAATAAAAATTACATAGTTAATAAAGCTTTTAAAGGTAGGTTATTAACATACAACATTGAAAATAACATTAATTTAGTAGATCATAATCACGTTTAAGATCATTAAAAAGTAAGGTATTTGAGATTATACAAAATAATTTTAAAACTTTTAGAGGGTTGAAAACCAGCATTAAATTATGTACCAAGTGTAGCAAGCATGAAAATAATCAGGCAGAATTATTTGCATTTCAATCATTTAATCATAAAATATTAAACAGAGGAGAATTAACAAAGATTAATGATATAATAACAGAGGAATTATTTATATAATTATCTGATTTTCAAAAAAGAGGTTCTGGATGGGCTTTAGATAGAATAATGGGGATACATTTAATAATAAATAAGTAAAATCCATTAAATTGAGCAACATATATTGATCTATCATAATACCCCAACTTAAAAACAAAGTATGTTCATCATTTAAGCGATCTGTTATGATCATACATTACTTTGTTCGTTATTGCAGGATTGCCCTAACCGTCCCCCATCTTAGAGCACAACTGGGACGAGGAAGATAATTGATATTAAGAGCGGTTCCTCAAAGGCCACTGCGAAAGAGTTGCTGCTGGCAAAAGCTGAGAAGGCCCTTGACAGAGATAAATTTGACTCTTACTCCGAGAGTGTCGCAGCAAAAATGCGAAGTATGAGAGGGGAACAACAACTTTTTGTGCAGAATGTTATTAACGAGGCGGTTTTCCTCGGAATGTTAAACAGGCCAACAGAGTTATCTCACGTTAGCGCTGCCACCATCCACAATTACAATTGAAGTTACTATAGTGCTCAAAACACATACAGCCAGGAAACTGTACAGCTTCCTTGCTCTTCCCAGTATGGACCTAGCCCTACAAATTCGTCAAAGAGCTTCTAGTATGTAATGCGGCCAGACTGGAACTGCTGTCACTATTCATTCAACATTTTTTGTAATTTTAGAAAGACATTCTATGTAACTCCTGTTGCCCAAGTATTTATTTGTAGAACTACAAATCATTTCCTTATGAAAAGTGCAATTCTACAAGGAAATAGTTTATAGTTTTACAAAGGTTTGGCAAGAGGGTTCCCAAGAATTTCCTTAGAGACCTACCCTACCCTGGTTAAACATTATTTAGTACAACTAATAGGTCAACGTATAACATAAATAAATTATTATGTTGTACTTGAATTTCTTACCTTCATATACTCCTCCCTCAGTACTTCAAATATCGCGTCACATGTTCCGGGGATGATTTTTCGGAGAGCTTGCGCAGAAATGACTGTCGAGAATTTCAGGTCTTCCAACGAAACCTAAGCGTTGTTATTAGTTTTTCTTCAGCGGGAATTGCTTCTCTCGTTACCGTGTTCCGTTTAGATACGAAGGGCTCAACACGCGACAGAAGCATTCCGAAATACTCTTGAGCTCACCCGCAAATATATTATATAGTCGTCCTTTGAATCTAGTTTAAGTTCACGCGAAAGCTTAACGTGGGAATAATCGCGTCGGATTTGTAACGAACGTTTAGCCCATACACTTCGCCGTTTCCTTTTCTTACGTTCCTCGTCGTCTCCTAACAACAAAATCACAGCCCCCTGCAGCGCTTTTCTTAGACGTGTCTCCCTCTCTGCATTAAATCGCATCACTGACTGCGACCTGCAGCCGCTCTCGGAGTGATACGTGTGTGGCCAATTCCTGACACTCCTAGAGTGACGCGTTTGGACTCACAGCAGTAATCGAGCAGATATTGCTTTCTCAATCTTAAATTAAGGTAAATAATTGTTATCCTTACAGTTTTCCTCTGAACTGCTTCTCCCCTATTCACAAATGTAAGCCTAATGCAAGAACCTACTTGTGACGGCAAGAGGCATAGAGTTAGTGTCGTAAGTCGGTATCAGTTAGTTACCCCTACGAGGGATTTAAATATTTTCATCATTGTAACGTGGCTTTATAGGTGAGTATTGTGCACAAATCTCCATTCTGTCGTGATACGACAAACTTTACGTTATTGGTTATAAACGCTTTCACTTTGTCCTCTGCCGACGCAATGGAAAATTTCGAATCATCATTCGAAAATGAACGTATTGTGCACAGGAGCTAATCTAGGCTTTTGGTTTAGGAAGGACAGCTATAGGAATTTGTGTGTGTGTGTGAATTAAGATGAGGGGGGGGGGAGGAGGGGTGCGAGGGGTGAAGAACTGTCCTGTACGGCAGTTGCAGGTTTAGTTTCTCGAGTCGCGGCATGGGAGGGGAGCACTATATCAACATATAAGTAAACTATATTAAATTAATAATATAAAACAGTCACTTCTGTGACGTTAATTAGGTTTATTTTTAAAACTCTGATATAGAGGTTTTATGTGAACGTAAAATATTAGGGTTGGGGTCATATCCGCAGAAACCCTTCCTTCCAATCCCTTCTTGATGATATGATATAAATGTGTGTACAATCCATTTCTAGCATATAGCAGGAGCGCAAGAGAACTTCGATAGACCTGCTGTGAGGCGTGATCTTAAAATCAATGTAACATGTGTTTGTTTTCATCACAAGTGGCTTTGCATTACAAAAACAGTTGTAGTATTGATTTTGAAGTTCTAATACGTCCGTGTTTGTCATAAGTCGTGTATCTTTTCTATCTCATTTTGAACGAGGATCAATCCACAGAGTTTGAACTCTATGTACATATTGCTCTTGTATTTTATTCAATCGTATGTTAAAGACATGCATACGCTGATTCACCAAGCTAAGTCAAGACTTAAAAATAATTATGGGTGTCCGAAATATAATAAAAGTCTGTGTTTGCTATGATTATATTAACTGCACTTCTTAATATTGGCTGCGTGTTTGTTACGATCTAACTTATTTGGTTATTGTGATTTTTAGATCCTACGCAGCGTTTCGACAGAAATTGTAAATACTGTATAATTAGTTTTGTTTTGAGATGCGGAAAGAACCTAGTTCATTATGGTCGGTTTGCAGATCAGATATGTCTGAAACAGCAAGTCTTTCAAAGCTACTGAAACTACTGTGTCGTATACATTTAGAAGTCATTTTAAGAAATTTTATTTATTAAAAAGATATATGAAAATGAATACCTACCATTTATTTTAAGTCAACTTTTCGTAGTTACTCAGATTATTAATGCAGGAACTAGAGCGTAAATACACGAGCGCAACTCCAAACCAGACATCCACGCTCCAGCTAGCAGATTGGGAACTCGAACAGTTTATCTCTAGACCGGTTCCTGATGCTTGCATCACTACCATGTGACGTTTTAGAAATGTTCTGGCACACATTGCAGTTAGTCGAAATAAATGGCAAAATCTTCCTGTCTTTGGAACTGCTATAGAACTTGAGTGGATGCGCAGTTTCTAATTAGAATTCGCCTTACATGGTAACGAGTTAAGTTTAACTTCATTGCTTTACAGAACATCCTACTTGGTCACGTTTACCAACGGCCCGCTGAGTTTGATTGTCAAGATGCTAAATTTCATGAGCAGCTCATGAGTTCATCTTCCCCACTCTCCTGGCACGTTATTAAACACTGTGAACGAATAATATGGCAGACTCAACCTTCAATGTTCTAAATAGACGAATATTTTAATTTTTTTATTTTAAAGACTATATAAATTGATCAAGTGTTTCCACGGCCTTAAAATAATGCGCATCCTCCATATTGAAAACAGCCAAAGTATATAATATTAGAGTGTAATACATAACTTAAAAATGTATTATGTAATTCTTTATCATTATAATCAAGTAATGGGTAAATAAACTAAAAAAAAATCTATTAGGAGTAAGCGATGAACACAGGCGGATATCGATGTCCACATGTGTAGGAAAACTTACAATTTATGTTAAGTATATTTTAATATCTTTAAATATACTCATGTCTCTACTTTGCCCTGAATTATAACGAGATAATGTAAGAATTGGAATTCCAGCTAAAAGCCAGAAACTATCAGGAAGTGTAAGTAATGAGATACTCCTTGCGCGTTTTAAAAAGTAGAAAGAGAATCAGTCGTAGGAAATATATGACAGGAAGATAACTACTGATGCATAATTGTATAGATGAAGTTTGTATTCCCTGAATTACATTTTAACGACAATCACAATTATTTTTTCCAGCGAAGTCTAAACGGCTCTAAACTATTTGAGACACTCTAAAATCTGTTAAATGTGTCCATACTGGCCCATATGCTACTGTGTCATCTATCTTCGATATTTTCTAACAGCCTGCATGAACATTTTAAGTACATGGGGTTTGTTACATGGAAATACGCTCAAAGTGTTTCTTACTTTAGTAAGCGGAGAGTGACTGTCATTTCAATTAAAATATAACTCATAAAATCTTTTCATGAAATATTTAAAACTTACCAGCTACGTACTATCATAATTGAAAGAGTATATAAAGTTAAATATTTGACAAGCGGTAATGACAGAAATAGATTTGCCTTTAACCTTTCGTCACGCGGCATGGGTATCACAGATACCTACGTAGTCAACATTACCATACACTGACATGACAAAAGTCATGAGATACACATATAATAACGTGTAGGGCTCCCTCTAGCCCGAAGAAGTGCAGTAACTCGACGTGGCATGGACTCCACAAGAGGACGGAAGACCTCTGGAGAGATGTTAAGCCATACTGTCGGAATAACTGCCAAAAGATCCCTGGTATTTCTAGGTGCACGACCTTGGGTGAGAATGTCTCTCTCCACTACGTGCCATAAATGCTCGATTGGATTCATGTTGGGGGAACGTGCTGGCCACTCCATTCGCTGGAAGTCTCCAGAATGCTCTTCGAACCAGTCCTGGATTTCCGGAGCCCGATGAGAAGGCGCATTATCCTATTGGAACATCCCATCGTTGTCAGGAAAACCGAGATCCATGAACGGCTGCAAATGGTCACCAAGGCGAGTTTTGTAGCGGTTACCATTGAGTTCTGCGGGTACATGGACAAGTGGACCCAACCCATGCCAGGTGAGACACCCCACACCATTACGGAACCACTACCAGCCTGCAAGGTGCCTTGTTGACAAATGGGATCCATGGCGTCATTGGGTATGCGCCATACCCGAACCCTGTAATCAGCCCGAAACAACCTGTGTCGTGACTCATCGGATCAGGCCACATGTTTCCAGTCCTCCAGGCTCCAATTAGCAACCTCATGAGTCCAAGTGAGGCATTGTGCCCGGTTTCGTGCTGTTAACAGGGGCATTCTGGTGGGACTTCTGCTTCCAACTTCTGAAACTGAATATCCCATCCTTCTGGCACCCACAATCATGCCCCGTTCTAACTCTGATAACGCACGTCGCCTTGCCATGAGCATGTAAACAACAGTCAATCCTAATTATATGACCACTTGTTCACAACTGAGACCGGTTTAGGCCGTGCAACGTCGTTCTGCAGCGGTGGAGCCATGAGTCATTCAGTTACGTAGTGATATCCCATTACTTTTGTCATTTCTGTGTATTTTTCTTTGCAGAGTTCCCAGATAATTTTTTACTCTATTCAGAGGTTATTATAGGTATCCTTTTATTTTATACCGCTTTATCCCTTCTTGTACTTCTGTTTCCTTTTTTTTTCTCTTGGTTGGCCTTTTCTGGCAGTCTACTTAGATGTATAACTGTGTCACGGTGTGTATCTAATTTGTCATTACTTTGTCTTCAATTATCTTTCCTGCATCATTATACACTCTAAAACAGACAAGATTTCATCTAATATTTTCCTCACTCACATCTAAAATCTTTCTTAGTCTTGCACGTCCGTATACCGCTGAGAAAATTCCACGAGGAGAAGGTGGAAGAGAGGGAGAATGACGACACAATTTGTCGTACGTACCTTGCAGAAATATACCCATAGCAACTTATAAGCATTATAAGGATTCGTAGCCAGCGAATTGGTGCCAACTTTTAGACATTAAAGGTAAAAAGTTCGACTCTTACTACAAAAGGTTTCTGAACATACGGAACATGAGATGGTGTTATCGGTGTATGAAATTTTTTCATACCATTTCTTTTACAGTTATCACTAGAAATTTATAAAAATTGTTTTAAGTTCTTATTTTTAATTATTGACTATATATATATATATATATATATATATATATATATATATATATATGTGTGTGTGTGTGTGTGTGTGTGTGTGTGTGTGTGTGTGTGTGTGTGTGTGTGTGTGTGTGTGTGTGTGTGTGTGTGTGTGTGTGGGGGGTTGTAAAGAGCACTTTGCTCTACAGTACATTAAGCCTAAATATTAATAACGGACATAAATTCTGATGAAGTACGAAATACTTTGTGCTTGTTTTCTTTCTGTATTTGAACCTGACTCAACGTTTCAACTAGCGGGCAGGGTCTCATTAGTTTTGGCAATTTCAAATCGCATGACCTTCACAATGAACCATATATTTATCTTCAAACTCCTAATCATTCAGACTTCTCTCTTATACTATTTCAGTTCGGAATTGGACCGCATTTACAGTAATTGCTAGCTATCAGGCAGTGTTTGCCTTTAGGGACTACGGGATTGGTTCCACTGCATTGCTCACAGACTCTTAAGACTTACGTGATATCATTTCCACAATCGTTGTTCTTCGCGATTAAATTGTTCATGAAAAAGGGGAACCGAAAGGGGCATCTTCCCCCCCCCCCCAGGTTGAGCCAGACTCACGGGCAACCGTCCTGGTTTTGGCTTGTTGGCGGGTTGGTCTATTCCTTAAGAACCCATGTCACCCGCCATATTAATTTTTTTATTTATTTCTTCCTGATTCAAATTTAGGATGATTTACTGAAAAACGTGGCAATAGAAGCTTAGCTGAATGCCTTATACATTATTACAGACATAACATATAAACTAGTAATGCATATCTATCCAACTATTAAGTTAATACAAAATTGTATACATGAATTCATTCTCAACATTTAATCACGACCAGGGAACACCTACCAACAATCAGATACAAAAATTTACATAGGACCGTGAAATGTAATGCTTCTATAGTGAAACTTTTTCTGTACTGGCTCTGACTCATCTGATATGACACTAAAACAAACGATTTCTGTGTAAGGGGTGATCCAGCCTCGTAAGGGCCTCGCATGCCTGCATCGCTTTTTGTCCATTTTTGACCGAGAAGCGCTGGAGCTATAAGGGTCACACTGGCATGCGTTACAAGAACGCCATCACCGCTACGCGCAGGGCTCTGAACTGGCGTGCAGTGTTCTCGTAGTGCTGCGTGTATCTATTGGACTTTCAGCGGTCACCATATCATTTTATTGTTGAGAAGTCTTTAGAAAAGGTCAGTAAAGGCTCGCACGTAGCTTGACTCGTGTCCGGCTAGGCAGTCTGAATAAAAGCCGTTTTTAACTGTATTGGAGGGCTCCAAAATAAGATTTACAACATGCGTGGTGACTTTAAGTAAAGGCTGTTCACGATAAAGTGAGCACTTTAGAAATGAACCTTAGAAAAAGTATCTGCCCCTGCATGCAATTATTCTAATGGACGCACCGAGTGACATTTACACAGTAAAGTTGGTAACGATGGATGGGAAATATTTCCATATCTTAACGTCGAATAAAATTTGTTAGTTAACTATTTGTGATAACTTAAAATTATTTCTTTCGCTTTTTGTTTTTAAATGCATCGGAGTGTAAAAATTACCAGATAGATTTCTTAATAATTTTACAACTTCATTTGACCGGCGCATGAATAAAGTTATGAGGCCCATGTCAATGTTAATTTTACATAAGGCGGAGGAGTAAACAACGTGTATACAAGTAGATCTTAATCAGGGCTTTCAAAAGTGCTCATTTTCCCGTGAACAGCCTATACCATTCCGTCCTCGTCTGGGCTTCGATGTCTTTCCGTAAGTAAACATGCTTGGGGTACGTTTAATACTTTCTTCCAAATACCTGGATTCAAAACACTTTGCAATCCATTTCAAGCGCCGCGCATGCGGAAACAGTAACAGCCACAAGAAGGAATTTCTGTGTGAATAAATTCGGCTGTGTGGTAATGAAAGATATTGTACTAGGGGGAGGCGCTACTTTTTTTACAAGTACTAATTGAAAGGAAAAAAAACCCAAGAGAAATCAGGTATTGGCTCCGTCTGAGTTTGAGATGCTGGGAAGAACTCGTGCTGACTGTGGCTCAAAATATACTGTGGGGGTGCATTAGGCCTTTGCTCTCTGGACAATGGAAATATATAATAAATGGGAAAGTTCAAGAATTAAAAACACAATTAAACATATTGTACAGCCGAATAACTAAGGAGGGTTCAGAGACAAGTTTCTACAAAAGGGAACTATTTACTGTCCAATAATTTAAACAGGATATATGTAACGTAACTGCCGTCCCTAATCATGTAAAGGTTATGAAGGGTCCAGAGGTATATGTTTACACAGAAGCATACTGTTTACTGTCAACTAATTTAAACATGTTTTATGTAACGTAACTTCAGTCCCTCATTCTGTACAGCCTATGACATTTTCAGATAATTTAAACATTCGCTGTGTATACCCACAGGGTTGTAGAGAGTCAAGATATAAATTATATCTACATTTATGCAGACAGCGACTGTTTACTGTAAAATTATATAAAAAAAAGTAGATGAGTTACGTAACTGGAGTCCTTTCAAGACAAATGTTGTTTCGCAATAAGTTAGATGCTGTATTCTGCTGTCAGATTATATCGTTCAGCTTGTTAAACCGTACAGCCTGTCAGGATGATCGATAGGTACACCAAGGTCGTGGAACTTCGAGCTGAGGAAATTTTCGTTCCTGCCCTGAGGGGAAGGTGTTGCCTGCTGGCTCTCGTTTAAGGAAGACAACGAAAAACAACGATGGGATCGCATTGCCCAGTCCACCTTAAGAACGCTTCAGTGTCAAGAAACCGGTTTTGGCTTAGTTCCGAACCGGCTTTCGGCCTGAACACCTTGACGAATCACCTCTGACAAGCTGTCACCGTCATCGAAACAGGAGTAGACATCGGCACTGACCTTCGGGTATAATTTGCCCCCGGGGAAACCAATTTGCGTATGCTACTGCATCGGCGTTCGTGTAAAAGAAATGGAAAATACAACTTTATTATTATCAGCGTCAAGAAGCCTTACATTACATTTGTGTTAAAAAAATAGAGGTGTGTTTCTGTCAGGGACACGACTGTGTGTTTTACGTGCATACGTCTGAGTTAGAAGGTAAAATTTTCTGTTATTTTGTTGGTATGATTGAACTGCGTCCATTGTCCACGATGAGACCAAACAAAAATCCTACAAGCACACAGAACCCAGCGTGGAAAAAAAAAAAAAAAAAAAAAAAAAAAAAAAAAAAAAAAATTAGGAAAAGCGGTTTCCTTGTCAACAGAAAACAAATATGTATATAATTAAAAAGATAAAAAGACAAGCGAACAATTTATTATTACAAAACAGAACAGGTGAGAAAAGAAAACAAAAAAAAAAAGACAACGTGGTGACGAAAACAAAAATACCACACAATTGAACAAAACTGTGCGGAAAACAATATCAGTGGACACAGGTGAACAATAAAAACACAAAAACAAATATAAAGAAGGTAACACAATGAAACACAAAAAAGAAAACCAAAAGAAAAGACAACGTGGTGACAAAAACAAAAACACCACACAATTGAAACAAAACTGTGCGGAAAACAATATCAGTGGACACAGGTGAACACTAAAAACATAAAAACAAATATAAAAAAGGTAACACAACGAAACACAAAAAAGAAAACCAAAAGAAAAGACAACGTGGTGACGAAAACAAAAACACCACACAATTGAACAAAACTGTGCGAAAAACAATATCAGTGGACACAGGTGAACACTAAAAACATAAAAAAATATATAAAAAAGGTAACACAACGAAACACAAAAAAGAAAACCAAAAGAAAAGACAACGTGGTGACGAAAACAAAAACACCACACAATTGAAACAAAACTGTGAGGAAAACAATATCAGTGGACACAGGTGAACAATAAAAACATAAAAACAAATATAAAAAAGGTAACACAACGAAACACAAATCAGAAAATCACACCATCCTAATAATATGAAATCACCATTTCCATTAAACTTCAAAGCTAAAAGTGATATTTTATTTGAAGATATATGGGAACTAAATGAAAATAACGAAATTGATACTTGACTTTAATTGCTTGAATCAACAGATAGAGCGAAATCTTACGTTTGGTGCAAAAATATGCTCGCCAGTTCATCGGAGTATAGGCTGCTCACGGAAAAATGAGCACTTTTGAAAGCCCTGCATAAGATCTACTTGTATGCACGTTATGTATTCTTCCGCCTTATGTAAAATTAACATTGCCACGGGCTTCATCACTTTATTCATGTGCAGGTCAAGTAATACTGTGACATTTTTAGTAAAGTAAATTTTATACAGATCTGCTCATTTTCACACTTCGATTTAAAAAAAATACAGAAAACGAAAGAAATATTTTAAGTCATAACAAATAGTTACCTAATACTTTATTCGACGTTAAGATATGGAACTATTTTCCACCCATCGTTACCAACTTTACTGGGTGAATGTCACTCTACACCCATTAAAATATATGCATACAGAGGCAGTAATTTTTTCTAAGTTTCATTTCAAAAGTGCTCACTTTATCGTAAACAGCCTTTAGCGATATATACTGCCAGGTAATTTTCACCGAAGCCCAAAAATAACCTTCAGTGGCCGCGGGCTCGTACACCACATTTCGCTCAAGGATTCCGGGGGTTGGGGGGTGGGGCAACACAAGGTTATGCTCCACATCGTATTTTGTATTATAACCGATCGAAGAAACCACGTTTATTTCAATTGTGTTGTTATTCATGAAGTTAAATTGTCGGAATTGATCACCTTGAAAATGTTGCATCTCTATTTCCGGACCATGTGCCTGTCTCACTTTAAAGGCGTATTCAAGGAAAAAGAAACACCGTTCATAAAATGACTATCTGCCTGCGAGAATTCCTCACGGATCTCAGCTATGTGAAAATCGATTACAGTATTGGGGAGTTCCCTTTCTGTTTGGTGGTCATTTTACCAAGACACTAAACCACAATTAGTCTTCCCGTATAGGGATTTTTGGAGGAAACCCGCTTTTTTTTTTAATGTTATGCTACATCGGTAAACCTGCTATTAGTCTATTCACGGTATCCACATATTTTGAAAACAAGTAAACGAATAATCACTCCAAATGTAATAAATTTGCTTTTTTCTTTTAATAAATCATATATCATAACATGTATTGCTGAAATTAAAATACAATTATTCTAATTTTGATCAAATAAAACTTTGTATTCTATAATACTTATAATATTTAATACCGTAACCTGGATGCATTCCAGATGAAATGCTAGTAAATTTAACTTTGATACGCTATGCATAAAGTAAAAAAAGTATAGGCTGTTCACGGTAAAGTGAGCACTTTACCGTGAAAAGCCTGTAGATGTTTCACTTTGTATTTATTTTAATTTTAAGGTAATAATTGGGGAAAGATATTTCGTTGTTACTTATCAAAATTACTCAATTTTCATGGTCTAGTTAGGCAAAATATCTTGTTTGCTGTGTATTGATTATTACAATCATTGTAGGTTATGCAGTTAATGGTGTTCTGTGTTTTTCGGTTGTAATGAGTACAAAATGAGTAGCAATTCGGATGAAAGTGACTTTGTGAGTGATGAAGAACATCATAGTCAAAAAATATGAAAAAAGCAATCTCTAAAAGATCAAAATGATAGCAAAAAACGAGGACATTTTGGCGAAAGTTGTATTTCTTCTATTGGGAACAAAAAAACAAGGTAAACCTTTTGTATTAGTTTTGAAATGATGCAAAATGAATGTTTCAACAAAATATCAATTAATGACAAAGAACACTTTCACAACCAATTTTTTATGATGGTTCTAAGGAGCAGCAAGATGTTCTTTTATCTGCATTAATGCAATGCAAATGCTCTTCCACTCATCAAGTTGAAGTTAAGCGTGCGAGAGACAGTGTATGGACTTACAGTGTGAAAAAATAATAGTCCCGAAATTATTGTTTGCCAAACGTTTCTTCGTGGCCTCTACCAAATTTCAGAAAAAAGGTTACGCTTTATCCAGCGCAAAATTTTAAACGGTGCATCATTTGGAGAGAAACGTGGAACTCACAAAAACCGACCCCGTTCTATTGATAGTAATATTTGGGATCTTGCTAAAGAGCGTTTAAGTCATATACCAAGCAGGGAGTCCCATTATTCAAGAAACAGATAAAGTGAAATTTATTTATAAATCCCAATCCCTACCCAAAATATTATATGACATTTTCAAAATATTCTGTAGAGACAAAAATATTAATATGCCAAAATGATCAAAATACAAGATATACCACAATTTTTTTGTAAACCTGAGTTAAACTATGGCTTTACTTTACAGAAAATATATTTATGTGATTACTGTTCAGAGTGCAAGGTGAAACTTGCAGCTAATCCAAATTATCCCTGTAGAGTACAATATGAACTTCATTTAAGAAGGTATAATGCTTACAAGAATGCAAAGGATGCCCTGATAAAGCATTGTAAAGAAGAGAACAGTGAAATATAGATGCTGGAATTTGACTATGCCCAAAATTTGCCTTAGCTTAAGACAAATGAAACATCACAATGATAGTAGCCAAATGTACTATTTCTTAGAAACTGAATCAAAGAAGAACCCAGACACAGTGTGTTCCCTTTTATTCGATATGATAAATGTAAAATTCAAGCATTCTTCTCATAAAGAAATTCATCTCTTCTCAGATTCAGCAGGAGGTCAAAATAAAAACCTCCTGGTAACATCATTTTGTTGCTGGTTAGCAATTAAGTTCAATGCTAGAGTTACACATGTGTTTCCTGTGTGAGGGCACTCTTTTAGCATCTGTGACCGAAATTTTGGCCTTTGTGGCACGAAGATAAAAAAAGAAGAACAAATTCATACATTGGCAAATATGTAGAACTTCTTGAGGCTGCAAGACAAAACCCATTTCCATTTGTTGCGAAACACGGTGAACCAATAATACGGAAGTGGCCAGAGGGTTTAAAAAATGTAGTGTCCAGGAAGCCAGCAGGAAATAAGTACCCATTCAAAATACAATCATACACAAGGTTAACTTCTACACCCTCAGGTGGACTGGCTGCTTCAACAACTTACAATGGATTTTTTCTACCTTTTGTGTATTTCAAGAAAAAAGACATTGACATGAATTTACACCAGCATGTTCCCAATACGGATCGTATCCGAATAAACGCATCCAAGGAGAAAGATGTTAGAAGACTTTTTAGGTTTTAGAAGCTGATGTTGTGGATTGGTATGAAGACGTGTTTCAAGCTTCAAAGGAGTGTGTTGAAGAGAGGACTGTGCGAGAAAATGATGAGATATATAGTGATAATGATGATGATGAATGACTTGTTTATAATGTTTTCAGTTATTAGGACTACCCATAAGTGGGTGTGGTGATACTGATTATGACATATAAATAAATAAATAAACATGGCCAAATTCCATCTCCCGAAAACGACGTATGCAGATGTTTTTGATTTTGATCTTATTTTATTATTCTCTTACAACAAAGTAGATATGACATTATATAATAAAATATGACACTACATTAAAACTTTTTTATTATGGGATCCAAAGTTGACAATTTGGTTGTATAATGGCTATAAGCATGCAAAATTTTTAAACCTCATTTTCTCAAAACTAATTTTTCCTGTATACGCCCTTTTTACATAGAACTCCTCATTACAAAGTTGGCAGTGTTGGTTGCTATGGGTTACTGGCCGTAAATAAGGTTAATGTTTGTTATTTGGTTGTCTTGACGACGCAGTGGCGTGATGATTTGAACTGAGGTTGCCATGCCGCGATTGGCCGAGGAGAGGTACGCCTTAAGCGTTTGTTGGAGCGATCTCTATTATAGCTTCTACCGTTAGGAAGGGCTGCGGATAGTTGTCGCAGACCCAATGAGGATTTCATTTAATTTGGGTTTCAGTTTAATTATTTTACACTCACAAAACCCCGAGTAATTTTTTAAGAGTTCTTGCTCTCAAGTTTGGTGTGTGTTTTTCCGTACTAACTTAATTACCTATTTTTAGAACATTTCTAACAAGAAACATAAGTTGGGCAATCTTAGTTGCGGCCACGTAAGCTCTAGCATTTAAATGAACGCAATGTTAGTATTTAAGTGTTACGAAAATCAGAATAATTCTTGATTTGTATATTTTTCTGAATATTTCCATTTTTAGAAATCATGATAGTATTACAAAGTTTATGTTTGAGCTTAATTACTAGTCTTTCCATGCCACTGAAATTATATTCCAGTGTGTCTAACAGTCTCACACAAGTAAAATAATAATCAGTGATATTTAATTCAGATTATTCTTTCTCATACCAGAATATATTCCATTCAGCTTAATCCTTTAATGAAATCGAAAGGGAATTTAGTGTCATCTATGATACACCTATGGTACTTACTCTCTTTCCTATGGTAAGCATGTTAGAGGATAGCATCAATGGAGGTACAACACCAAATGCTGAGTTCCTGTTACTGGGTACCTGTGTCCAGGAAGTGTAAGTTTCTCGCTATTCTAGTTCTTATAAGTGGAAATACCTACCCACGGGGCAAAAGTATCCCACCCCTTCATAATATATCTGTACTCGTTTTTCTTTACTCACACCACTTACAAAAATCTGCATAACTTAAAATACGTGTACTGAAACAGGCGTCCCATTCTCCGCCGTGTAACGGAAGTTCTGTTACATGAAATTTGTCCTCCATACGTGTGGCACCACTACGTTTAGGCGTGCGTTACAACACACACACACACACACACACACACAGCCCTTTGAAAGTAACATTAATAGCCTACTCAGAAAGATTGCCAATGAAGGGATCTACAGCTAAAAAAATTTGGTAGTTAAATGTACGATATATTAGTGATTGTAATAAGTGAATTAATAAATTTCGTGTACTCCAGTGTTAATCTTTTACACGCTTCAGAGCAGCAACTCCAGCTGAGATGAAACGATGTTTACTTATCTTTACTGTATTTTACGCTGACTCATCATTACACCGCTCTCTCATATTTGCACTCAAAAACCGGGACAAGTTATTTTAATCCTGTTATGTCTCAGTAACGAGTTGATATACAGAGTTGAATAGTTTAAGCTCAACAATATAAGGTGTCAAAGGAAAAGAAATCGACTGCTGGTCACTTGAAATTTACACATCGGAGTAATTAATATGTTTATAATGATTAATTTAGCCGCTAACATCAAAGTTTTTCCAGTCAACTTTGACTCATTTCTGACAAATCCAACAGTGTTCACCTTCCCGAGAGGCTATAAACGAATAACTCATATGTAATCGAACATTCTATGAAGACTATCACTAGTCTGACCTTCGAATAGTAACGATACGTATTTCATAATCTAATTGGGCGTTCGGAGAAGGTTTATTGGGAAGAAATACTTCGTCACTCGCGTCTAATGACAGGGTTTCGCATCAGATTATAGGAGCAGCACGCCCACATGAGATCGCGTCGTGCGTTTGAAGCACAAGGCGCGCGCCTTCTTCAAGCGTCAAGCATCCTACTGTGAAGGTGGGTTTACGACTAAATACTGAAGAATTATAACGTTTACTTACGCCTTGTTAAAAATACGTTTTTTCAGTTTAAGATTGATCTAGCAGCTGTTAAGTCTAGCCATCGGGAATCTTAGGAGACGAAAGCAGCCGACGTAACATGGAAAAATGGACAAGAAGATTATTTACATATATTTAATTGTTGTGGTCATTGCTTGTGTAGTCATTTTGAAAAAAATAGTGATATGTTATCGAAGGGGAAACCGATGCCAACATTAGGCATTTACTTAAATCAATTTGAAAAGGGTAATTGAAATGAATTCAGTAACCTATCCCAAAGAAATAAAACTTGGCCATGAAGTGTTATTTCAATAAAGAGAACACTGTCTCTCAATTAAATTAATTCTTTGCTTACGATTTCACGATACTACATAACCTAAATCCAAGATTTCAATGCAATTTCCCGTCAACAACTGTCACTGTACTCTTGATTGGCTACTTTGTCTTGACTTGCACTAAGATATAAAAAAAATAACTGTAATAAACCTTTTAAAACCAAGCGTTTATTTATAAATGTACTAAAAAGATAACAATAATTGTATCAGTAGGTACATAATATGTAGAACTTCTAAGAAATATTAAACTTTACTACAAATTAATATTTTTGTATCAATTTATATATATTTATTATAGCTCTGCGCAACATAGAAAGTACACTTCATTTGCGTAATCGTAGTAAGCACATATCTTGCGTAAGGCTCTTTAACTATTAACACCATGTTTTTATATACTAAATATAAATTGATACATAAATAACAATCTACTGTACAGTACAGTTTATTACGGCTCTCCGACCACGTCTTACAAGTTCTATAAATTCTGTAACTACTCCTATTATTATTTTTGTGTTGAAAGTTAATGTGTAAATAAAAGCTTGGTTTTAAAAGGTTTTTTACAGTTAGATTATTTTTTCACTTTTTAGTCTCACCTATTTTTTATTATATAGGTAGACTATTTATACATTCACAGACTCGTCAGTCATCAGTATAGCTCTCGATCAGGCGAGTTTCAGTGCACTCTTTTCGTGGGAATTAGAACCCGCATGCTGAAGATTAATTATACATCTTACACGTGTGTCTATGTCAACCTTTCAATACGATCTCACGCAGATCGGAATCTTCAAGTGGTATTTCACATACACTCACGCGGCCGATCATCTGACTTCCTTCTCGTGTTTCAAAGCTTGGATGGTCGTTTACCCACACAAGCATGTGTTAATGAAGACTTCCCCGGCACTGAAATTCTACACGCCACCAGTAAAGGACAACTTGTCCACAAAATACACTATCTACCAAAAAGTAATTGGGCACCTGTCCACAATGTTTGCTCGGTGGTTGTCACCCCGTTAGAATCTCGTGGGGCCACCTCTTGCGGCTATAACAGCAGCCACCCTGTCTGGCATACCCTCTACGAGTGTTTGCATGTCATCCACGGGATTCGTCACCATTCCTCTTGTAACCATTCCATGAGTTGGGAAATGGATTTTGGCCGCGCCTGACGAGCCCTCGCCCGGCGGTCCAATTCGTCCCAAAGATGTTCTATAGTGTTGAGGTCGGGGCTCTGGGCGGGCCAGTCCAATCGGCGAACATTGTTGTCGGCGTACCACTGCATAGTAGCCCTTGAAACATGACACCTGGCATTGTCAGCCTGGAAGTAACATGGGTCCATTCCGTAAAAACGTCACAATGTTGGGAGCATTCCATTATCCAGAAATTACCAATGATCCTACGCCGAAGGCCGTGAAACACAAGGCAACTGACGTACTGAATTACCTATCTTCACGTGTGCCCAATTACTTTTTGGTAGATAGTGTACATCGTAATTACTAGTGATTCCGTGGGCTCCGAACACATATCTGACAGACACCTACCGTACATACATACACGTGCAGTTAAATAAAAGCTTGTAATAATATAACGCTATCTTAAGTCAAGCCAAAAACGTACACGGCCCGTACACCACCCGCACACTGCAGTCATAAACCAACACCCTTTAAAACATTGGTTCATATTCCATGCACACATCTTAAGGTTACTCCTAAATCAATCGTGAACCCACCCTAAGCGCTACAAGTCCTGGTGGCTCGCCTCCCTACATGCCTGCGCTTGGGTCGACAGTACGGCGCGGATGTGTACAAACATTTACGAAAACATTCGTCGCGCATCGGCCAGCGCGCGACTGGTAATACGTGAGCTAATGTTTTTAGAACGGTATTCAGGCTGCGGCAGGCTGCGCGCGCAGCTGACTCTCCCTTCGCCGGCCACTTCCCAATATGACTACAAGTTCTCTCCGCCAGAACATGTGGTTCTGATAGCACGTTGAAGCTGCAGTTGTGAGTGAGTGTCACACAGCGGCAATCGTCTTCAAGATGGTTTCCAAGGAAGCTACAGAAATTTTGCTGTTGGAAACAGCAGCTGCTACCTGAAAATATATTACCCGAAATAAGCGCTCCAGAAAAGAAACACGTGGAATTTATCGGCATACGCATTGTTTTGGTGAGTTCCATAATTTGCGTTAGCAAATCGGAGACTCCCATAGTTGCTAACGCAAATTATGGGAGTCTCCAATCAGTTTTATAGAGAAGATGAGGATGTCAGTTATGAAACACCTGCCCCTTACAAACATCTTCGATGATCAACTCAAAACAGTTATTTCCACTTGTCGCAAGTGCTGCCCTGATCCTGACGCCGGTTGACGCATCAAGAATCTTGAGTTATTCGAGTTGAGTGGAGAGATTTGGGTGGCCCTTAACATCGAGGTCTTGAGAGCCGATGAGGGTGAAGCGATGTGAGTGTGGAGTGGGGTCGGAATTCAAGGGCTTGGGAAAACGGGAGATCCCCGAGAAAACCCGCCGAGCAGTGGCATCGTCCAGCGCGATTCCCACGCTCGCAAATCCTGAGAACGACCCCGCGGGGAATCGAACCCGGTATTATTCCAAGATTCCTTTTTTGACGCTGCTTGAAGATGACGTTCGTAACTGAACACAATTGCACGTTATAGTCTATTGGAGGTAACTTTACACGTTTTTAATTAACCGTTTGGAAAAATGATCCGTTGTATTATGTGTTCGGGTGTTACGTCGTATATCACAAGTGTTTTACGCTTCTGTTAACATAAAAATATCTTACTATCTTAATAAACTAATATATTGTTTATATTTCAGATATAAATTAGGCACATATTTAATCTATAATTAACTAGCATATCGGCCGGTTTCGCCAGGGTGAA
Source organism: Dryococelus australis (assembly GCA_029891345.1). Lineage (NCBI taxonomy): Eukaryota > Metazoa > Arthropoda > Insecta > Phasmatodea > Phasmatidae > Dryococelus > Dryococelus australis. The sequence continues at coordinate 332,006,014 of CM056994.1, forward strand.
ATTTAGTTTTTACAGCGATACACAAATAAATAAAATGGAAAAAAACCTAAGACTTAAGACTTAACACATAAGACTTAAGACTTAAGGTTATGGTATGAGAAGTTCCCTGTGACCCCACTTGATATAAACCTAGCCCATTATATAATAGGACGATCTCTGTCTGTCCCTCTTTAATATTTCTAAGTCCCTTCAAACGCAACAAAAGATCTTCAAATTTTTCAGAGCGAATCCTCAGGGTAAAATACAGGTCAAGTTCGAATTTCAGCAATATCAGATTACGTAATCATAACTTTTGACCTTAAAAACTCATTTTTTAATTACTTTATCGTATGAAAGTTTTGTATTAATGCATAGAGATTATTGCATACATATATGAATGTAATGGAATGTCATTTTTATACTATAAACATCTCGCTTCAATGTTGAGTTAGTTTCCTGCGATTCCAAATTGGGCCTTGGTGGCTCAGTGGATAAAAATATATCAAGGGAGGCCACAGTGGCCCAGTGTAAATATATATATATATATATATATATATATATATATATATCAAATGGCGCCGCAGTGGCCAAGTGGTTAAAGAGATTTCAAGTGGGGCCTTAGTGGCTCAGTAGATAGAACGATTCCAAGTGGGGCCGCAGTGGCTCAGTGGATAGAACTATATCAAGTGGGGTCACAGTTAACTTGATAGAGAAATATCAAATGGGGCAGCAGTCGCTTCAGTGTTGAGTTATTTTCACACTATTTCATTATTACCTACATATGTATGTATGCAATTTTTTTTTTCAGTCTTTTTATGATAACCACAATTTTTAATATGGTAACTATTTTATGCACGTGACAATACTAAAAAAAATAGTCACAGGTTGGGCCCCTAGTATGTCTATATATGTATGGAAGAGTGTAGCTTGCTAACAACGTACGAATTATAACAATCGGACCTGCAGTTTTGGTAGAGCATTGTTATAAAGCAGCAAAATAGCTAATTTCCCCCGACGTGATTCAAAAATACCGTTAATGCTCTGCTCTTATAAGTACTACGGCATGTTTTAATACACATAAAACTTTCTCGATCAATGCAGATCATAACAGTGAAAACCGTATTCTAATCTGTTTAGTGGTTTTAGAGTTAAGTGCAGTCATACAGACAGACGCCCGCCAGGGACTTCCTTTAATACTAGGTAAGGAGGTAAATAAAAGTAGGAAAGAAGAAACAGGTGTGTTGGTAATTAATATCTAGTAAGATATAGTTCTCATGCAAAATGTAGATTTGTAGACCGATGCCAGGTTGCACCATCGTGGTTCGAAACTCGATCTGAGATCGGATCTAAGATCAGAAAACATGTTGCACCATTCGAGTTCAGAGCTAGACTGGAAATCGAGATGAAGTTCATTTCGAACAGCCGAAATAGTCGGTTCGAAATCTCGATCCGAGATCAGCAGCCATCGTCGACAAATGTAGTTTGAAAATACGCCAACAGATAGAACTACGTTCGATTGTTTTCTTGGAAAATTAAAACATTATACGCACTTAAATATTATTCAGTAAAATTCGTCCAACTCTAATTCACTTAAAACCGATCAAACATCGCACATATAGTTCTATATATAGTGAAAAATACGCCTACTTCCATGACGTCATATATAATGAACCAATAACAAAATTAGTTTCATACTTAAAATCGATCTCTCACTTTGGAACTAAGATCGGCGAATCGGAGATCCAGAATCATGAAATTTCGTTGGTGCAACATTTTTACATTGGAACCAAGATCAAACTGGATCCTGGTTCGGAACTAGGATCATCCGATCTCGGGTCGGGGAAGACGTTGGTGCAACCGGGCGTTAGTAAAGCTTTGTTTGCGCGAGCCGGAGGGATATCGTGGAAAGCACGACTTCAGCAGCCCTTCAGAATAGTTGGGAGTAACTTCGAGCGTATTATACGAGCTCTTTGCCGTGGTAGGGATCGCCGCCAGACGGAGGAGTTGATTGGTGGGAACGGCGACCACGCAGCTCGAGCTGTGGCGACGAGGATATAGACGATCACGAGTGCGCGACCACTCTTCGGTTGTAATCGGTTGTAAAAGTGGTTTCAATGCCGGATTTGCCACTGCATCACGCAGTGGCAGCGACTCTCGACTACTGCACTTAACGACAATTGTCTGCAGCGGCGGAAATACTGGCACGCGCATTACAAACATTATTTCACGTTGAACAGAGAGAGCGAGAGAGAGAGAGAGAGAGAGAGAGAGGGTTTGGGCAGATGTTAAGATACGAGTACAGCGAGAGTGAAGTACTGCATTTACTGTGCAGAACTCATTTTTAATTAACACTTAACTTATTTCCATTGCGGTTGCTTCAGAAAGTGCATTTTGCAAGGAAATCTTCGTCGGGCAAGACCATCATAATAGTTACCGTAATTGTATAAAATGAAAAGTCAGTAAATTTTTTGCAAATATTTTTAACATTTGATTTTACTCAAAATCATTTTAGCAACGAAAGTTAAAATTTTTACAAACCAAATTAATTTTCATACAATCCGTTACCAAAAATATTTTTTTGTTAACATAAGTAACAACATTTTTCACATGTAACCATAGCTGTGAATTGTTATTGCCCTACTAAGTATTTGACGAAGATTTTCTGCAAAATGTGCTCTCTGAAGCAAACAGAATTCAAATATGCTTAAATATGATTAAAGATATGTTATTATTAATTAATAAATATAATTGATTTTTAAAAATTTTAGGAAATTAATTTAAGTAAAATACTTCACAATACTACAAAATATATGCAATTTTCTTACATACGCTGTAAAAATCGTATTTACGTGACAATTTTGGTAGGGTCTATTGTGTGTACAACGTTTTAAAGAATTGTGTACGTTGTGCAGTCGTGTACAGAACTCCAATGGAAGCGGGGCCAAGGTGGCTGCGCGGTTAGCCTGCTCGCCGCCCACCAAGGCGATCCGGGCTCAATCCCCGGCCGGGTCACTCCGGATTTTCGCATGTTGGAGTCGTGCCGGACCATGCCGTTGGTCGGCGGGTTTTTCTCGGGGACCTCCCGTTTCCCCTTTTCATTCCGGCGCTGCTCCATACTCACCACCATCGGCTCTCAAGACCTCTATGTTCAAATCTCTTCACTCATCACGACTGAAGCCACTTTTGTATCTTAGGTAACCGTTACGTACGTTAGTGTTTATTATTCCTTCCGCCTACCAACTTCCAAAACAGGTTTTCTAATTTAAAGTAATCGGTGGGTTACGTCATAGGAAACGGTTTAGGATTCCCGGAGTTAATAATGTGAAACCAGCCTTCTTCCTCTCACCTCCACTTTAGCAAGTATTTTTAGTTGCCGGGGAACTGTAATACTCAACCTTTATAATTATTTCAACTAGTGGGTACTGATACTATCGTATATCAAACATTTTATTTTCGATAACATTTTATGATTTGTGAGGCAGAAATGGGTAAACTGTGGTCCTGAATGGGGTGTCGCCACGATTGCGACGCCAGGGACGCGGTGCGCCCCGGCTGAAGGCGGTCACCGACAGCCAACTGGTGCGCCCCGGATGTTGGCTGATGGGGCCAACTCCGAGCGCTATCTGCACTGAACCGAGGGCTATCGTACACAACCCTGCAAGTTGGATCATCGAATAAGGCGTTAGTAACACAGTATACGGCTAATAGGGGAGGCTTTTATAAACACAATATAGGCTATTCACGTGAGTAAATTTTTTTAAAGCCCCTCCCCCCACCCCAAAATGCATTGAGCACTCTTAAATATATTGTATTGCAGCCTCAGACGTTTACGTTGGTGATGGAAACATATACACTGTGATTTATAGCCACATATAGTCCATTATCGGGTTTTTCGGCCTTTTTGAATCAAACATTTGAAAAATCTCCCCATGTATGACGTGTCTAGTTATTTCCTAAATACGCCCTTTATCACAAGCGTTTTATACTCCTGTTCATAAAAGTTACTTTTTTCCCTGTTAAGTTGAAATGTTATTAATATCTTATGTGTAAAGTATACTGCTTCACTGATAAACAGTTTGAATAAAAAAAACAGGGAGAAAATAGGTTTGGTGGTAACGCCTAGTGAGAAACAGTTCTTAGACTAAATATTATTACAACTGAGTGCGCACGAATGTGGTGCGTTGTCCCTCTGGTGGAATTCAACGGACTTGTTAAGCTTAGTTTGCACGAGGCGGAGGAATATACTGGAGGTAGACCATTAACAGGGCTTCATAAAAGGCTGAAGTAGCCACGAATGGACTAAACCGATATTTATATTAAAAAGTGACGGCAAGATAGAAATTGACTGGAAGAAAAAATTTAGCAGGGCCTTAAAAGTGCTCACTTGACCGTGAACAGCCTATACCAGGAGAGTGGCGAGAAGTGTGGTCGAGGGATCCGAACCTGGAAACGGCGTCTTCTTTGTGAGTCGGCGACCCGAGGTGGGCGCAGAGAGCGAGGACACCGATCTCTGGTTATCTTCAGTGGTGAGTTAGTGAGAGAGAGAGAGAGAGAGAGAGAGAGAGAGAGAGCGATCAATTCCCTCATGTGTCCTTCACCAACCTACTCCTATTCAATTGTAACTGTTCAAATTATCATTAAAGGGAAGTAGTATCTTTAGTACTTTTTTTTCACATTCTCTCCTATCAACTTTTAAGCTGTGGTGTTGCCTTAAGTCACAACCATAACAGAGTGTAATTTACGCAGACAACGCGGCAGAATCCAAGTAGATGTGTGGAGTGGAGTGAAGAGGTTTTTGGCGGCTCGAGATCTTGAGAGCCTACGACGGCGAAACGAGGTGAGTATGGAGCAGCACCGGAATGAAAAGGCGGGGTAAACAGGAGATCTCCGAGAAAACCCGCCGACCAGCAGCATCATTAGGTACTAATCCCATGCACGTAGATCCGGGAGCTACCCCGCCGGGAGTCGAACCCGGCTCGCCTCAGTGGAGAGCGGGCACTCTAGCCGCTGCCACACCGCGGCTCCCTAAGTAGATAGGTAACTATGCTTCTGAAAAAAATGATGATGAAATAGAATACATTTTACGTGCAACGTAAATGAACCTGCTAATAGTAACACCCGTGTGCGTTATTCGGGAGGAATCGTAACACCGGTACCGGGGCCGCGGTAGTGTGGTGGTAAGACAACTCGCCTCCCACCGAGGCAAACCGGGTTGAAATCCCGACGGGCCTCGCTCCCGTATTTTCGCATGTGGGAATCGCGCCGGACAATGCCACTGATCAGCTGGGTTTTCTCGGTGATATTCCGTTTTCCCTGCCCTTTAGTTCCGACGTTGCTCCGTACTCACCTCACTTCACCCTCGTCGGCTCTCAAGACCTTGATGTTAAGAGCGGCCCAAATCTCTCCACTCCAACGCCGATACCAAATAACGCTGATTACTTCTAAAGCTTGACTTACATATTAAAATAGTTATATCTCTAGTATTAATATAAATTTACTTAATTTATTACACTGATATCAGTTTGTTAAAATATTGTTATCCAATATTATATCTGCCATATTGTTTTGTATGCAAAACATTATTTGCGTAAGTTTGACATTTACTCAGCATCTAAGCTGATAATTTTGTAAATCTTTAATAACAATACCAAAATTTTCAGAATACTTCTTTCATCGTCTTATTCATTGAACTATGCAACGATTCGTAAAATAAAGACAATCAATATATGCTATACAGTAATGCTTATCGAGATGCACTAGATATAAAATGATAAAAATACATTATAGATTGCATAAGCAAAACTGGATTACTTTATTATTTCATTAACAAAACCAATTGCAAAAACATAATGTTCTCTGTAAAGTGAGCAATTTTGAATTCAACCTTTGAAAAATGTCAGTGAACCTACTTACATATGTTTTACGGCCACACTGACTGGTGTGCACTTAGCAAAGTTAGTATAGGCTGTTTATAGTAAAATGAACACTTTTGAAAGCCCTGCTAAAGTTCTACTTTCTTGTCCATTACGTATCCTTCCACCACATGTAAACAAGCATTGCCATGTGACTGACATGTGATTACCACATGTTAAAATCAACGTTTACATTTCAGGGCTGGTTAAATGTTTTGGACTCTTAAGTGATGAGCATCTATAACTAATTACATAACAATTGTAGTATACAATACCCATGAAGTGTGTGAATGTATGTAAAGGCTGTTCATGATAAAGTGCGCACTTTTGACATGCACCTAGTAAAGTTGGTAACGATGAATGTAAATCAGTTCCATATCTTAAAGTCAAATAACTTTGTGATAACTTGTGATAACTTGTATTATTTCTTTCACTTTCTGTTTTGTTAATACGTCGAAGTGTAAAAATGAGCAGATTTACAAAACATGTTGTTTTTTTTTGTAATAATTTCACAGTTTCACTTGACCGACGCATGAATAAAGTGACAAGGCCCATGTCAATGTTAATTTTGTATAAGGCGGAAGAATACACAATATGCATACAAGTAGATCGTGAGCAGGGCTTTCAAAAGTGCTCGTTTTACAGTGAACAGCCTACATATGTATATACATATTATATAAAAAAAACATGTAATATGTATAGTTTATAAAAACTATGTAACATGTATAATATATATAAAACACATAAAATATACAATAAGAAAACATATTTAAAATATGTAATATATATAACCGTTTGGGTCCCATCAACGCTCCGACCGACAAAAAATTTACAAAACGAACAACAAACGAACGAAAAAATTAACGCCCTATCGAGGAAGACATGGAAACAGTGAAATAGCAAACATTAATCGAACTTGGGCACGGAACAAGGAATAACACGACACGTTTAAAAAAATGACACAGTGACGCAACATCATGTATACGCCAAAACATAATTTGGAATAACAGCCAAAACCAGATTTTGAAATAAACTAGCACCCAAGGTACAACACTACTTGCCACACAAATTACCAAATATTTAAAAACTCTACCGCAAGCTTAATGTATCCCATGGCTCACCGTTTTCTAAGTGCCCCATCGCTCTGTAGCATGACTAGTAAAACGTCAGCTCGAAAACATGGCAGCTGTGTTTGACCTCAGCTGACCGAAGTGAAGTGCGACTTGAGTCATCAGGAAAATACAAAGCTCTTGTAGGCATACGGTAGTGGTGCAACGTAGCAGACGTCTGAAGCGCATAAAGTTGACAGCGAGGCCATGCAAGGCAGTAAATATACTACCGCTACCAATAAAAAAAATAGTGACGCACGTTGGGGAAAGAGGAAGGGGAGGGAGGCAGAACCTGGAGGAAAAACCAGGTGACCAGGGCCAAGCAAAGAGTACATACTGCACAGAAGTAGATGAATCTAATACACTTATGTGACTGCACTACCGCCGCAGTATGTAAAAATATGTAGTATATAAAAAGTAAAATATACAGAAAATTTTATGTATATGTACATTATAAGGATAGATTTACATGCACCTTTATAAATCGACATATTACATACGTATAAAATAAATTAATTTACACTAAAAATATAAACATAACAAATGTATGTGTGTATATGTACATCTTTTTTTTTTATACAGTTACTCTGTGTTCCTAACCTTCTGAGACCATCCACCCCCCCCCCCCAAAAAAAAAAAACTGAACATTTATGCTGTGGATTTATGTGGTAACAGAAGGGTATACCAAGGTTGTTACTGGCGCCACCTTCATTTGTAATGACAAACCAATTCTAGAAATCATCTATATTATTTCCAGCTAAGTGAAATACTGATCCGGTGATGGCCACGTCTCCGGTGTCTCTGGTGGCACAAATGGGTGCGACATTTCCTTTTTGTCAAACACACAGACATCGAGGAACCAATTTTACAGGCAAAGGGCATGGGCTCTCATCATTGTCGTGGTTCCTTCATTGCAATGACTGCGGTAGAACTGAAAACTTAAATGAGAAAAGTATTTAAAGAAAATTATTATACTTACAAAAAATTGTTTATGCGCGCGCGCACAAAGCTGAAATAAATGTCTTATTATTAATGTAAAACCAATACATATCCACAAATGACAGCAAAATAATAACGTAAAAGACAAACTATAAAAGTAATACTTAACAGGACAGTTACTTTATCAAGTGTACGACCGGGACACGTAATAAAATTACATATTAATATAAAACTTCATTTCTGAGATGTAAAAACTATCATGACACTTATACTGCGTTATCAATTGAAAACCTTATTTACGAATCAAGAAAGTGTGTATTTTGACTTCATTCCTCGGGAAGATATTTTCTTTTGTTTATTTCTGGATGATAGCAACCACGGAAGTTTTGTAATGCTTCTAGCAAATGTTAATAGTAAAAATTGAAAGGTAAATAATTTATTATTTTAAAAAATTTCAGATGAATTGGAAATATATATATTTTTAACCCGCTACCAACTATATATACAGAACTTAAATGCAGCAGATGTACAAATGTAGCAACATAAACAAACTAATATTATTATCGTTATATCATTGTAGCCAGGCCACTATGCTTTGGTGTATTGTATGTGATTATCGCTATAACCTAGAATGAGTTAGGTATATGTCAATTGTAGGCGAGCTCTTTTTTATAGCTAGCTCATACAGCTTCTTTAGAAATACTTAATTTGACATATACACTTTTATCTTTTAAAATAGATGGCACGAAAATAATTTAAATATTGTTTTACATTTTACCTTTAAACTGTATACATTTTGTATTCTTTTAAGGTCTTTATGACGGCGTTCACGCCGGAATAATACTGTCTTCAGTCTTCATGTAGCGCACATTTTGAATTCATAACCACACATTGTGCAATATATATATAAACATACATTTTTTAACACTTAGAACACTTTGACCCAGGAAAGAAAACAAAAGACACATTTTACACTGCAAATTAATATTCCGCTATGGGAAAGTTCAAATTGGAGTCTCTTTGCGCACGTGCATGCCCACGTGTCATTGGTGAGCGCCGTCATGGGCTCATATATATATATATATATATATATATATATATATATATATATATATATATATATATATATATATATGCGAGCGAACAGCAATCAATTCGCCATGTAAAAATACTTCATTCTTCGTAACCAATACTTATTGCGCATTGAAACCTCTTTGCAAAGTTTAAAAACTTAACCACCATGTTCCAACGCCCATAAGAAAACTTCAATCTGCGGAATTTATCCACCGTGTCAATTAGCAAGCTGCAAATTATTTCAAGTGGAGTCATTTTCAGAGGTGGTTAAATTTTTTTCCGTATTCACTGTTTCAGGTTTAGAGTGCAACTACTCAGTCCATCGTCCGTCGTGATTCTTAGGAGCAACGCAGCGATTAAGGCGAACGTAAACGTGAAGTCATTGCTTATATTTAATTATTGACTTCGTTGGCAGAAGAGATATTAAATACTCAAGACGGAATTGGTTCCTGAAATGAGAAGCGGCTGTCCGGCATTCGCTTAGCCTGCAGCGATTTTACAAAACCACGAGAAAGATTAACCAAGATGGCCGTACTGGCGATTGAAATCGGGTCCTCCCGAATGCGAGGAGAGAGCAAGAGAGAGAAAGAGAGAGACAATGTACTGCCCATAAATAGCAAGCACTGAATTTAATTTGGCCAAATAATGTTTACTGGCCTCGACGCGTTATAAACATGTGCATGAACTGGAATACGTATATCCTCTATAGTAATGAGCAATGTACGAAATAAAGTGACAAGTACAATAAAAATAATATATGAAGATAAACTAAATGAATACGAAGGTACAAAATTCGCTTCGACTTTTTTTTTTGTATTACAAACAATGCCATGGGCGATAGTTACGTAAGTGGTATTGTGTCGCAGATTAATAAGTTGTCGAAAAAAATTGTAAATCATGGTAAAGCAGCTATTTTGTAGTATGGTATCCTAGTTATTTCCGCTGCCAACCTTTTCAATAGAGTAAAATCAGATACGGTAACGTTGGTAAGAATGATGCTATATACGGGAACACATATAAATAGTTAAAGAGGTGATATTTTGCAACAAGAAAGCAATTGGGTTGATTATTCAAAAGACAATGAATATTTTGCTATGTGTTTTACATGAAATACATATTATTATGTGCTGTGTTTTTCAGATCCAACGTAATGGCTCGACGAAATGTAAATATGCGGACAAAATTTATCAAAGATACTAGAGCTTATAACATAATATCTTCTCATGTGAGACTAACAATTTGAAGTAGTTTTATACGATTTGTTGATAAGAGTGTCAATTGCAAATTTTTATTCGTGGAATTAGTTGTACGATAAACATGATCTAAATGGTCGCATTTAAAATTTTACTAAGTCAGAAAAATAATATTTAGCAGCTAATAAACATTTAATTGAGATATTCAAGACGCGAAAATAATTCTCAAAATTTTTTGGAACATTCCTTGTTTTTTTTTTTTTTTTTTGAACATGAAACAATATTCTGTAAGAGGTATGCGAGTGGTAGAAAAATGCTTTAAAAATGCAATAAAAGGAACTATATAAATTTTAAGTTAATATATTTTTTCGCACAAACTCCAAATTCAACCAATTTAATACATTAGATTACAGCTCGAAATAAGTGTACGTGTCATCATATTGCCATCAGAATATTTTTTTGGTGGTTTGGTATTTCTCTCACCCGTACTTCAATTTTAACTTTTAAGATAAAATTTAAAGTCAAACCAGCAAAAAGTTAAACCAATATCGCATGCAAATCAAGTGTGGCGTTTCAAATAAATTGTCAGCACGACACTCCTGCGATTTTAAGAAACATTTTAATTGAAACCAAAATTTTGTGTAGAAATATCTTTACGAAATACGAATCAATGTTATCATATTCACGCTAAAAAAAAAAATCCCACGGTTAATCTCGTGTCAGAAAACCATCTTCAATATCTAGAATATATATTTGGCACCACGACCTTAATATGAAGGAGTATTATTGTTGACTTAAGCAGAACTTTCTCCGAGTGTGACTGAACACACGTGGACTACGCAGACGGAGTGGAGGAGAGCAATCATAGTTAAGCGTCCTATGTATTGAAACATTTTCTGTGCTACCGTTGCTTGCGCGTAAACGCGTATCTCAGTAAATAAAAGTACTGGAAATGCACATTTTTGCCAGAAAGGTTTAAAAAAAAAAAAAAAACTATTGACTATGTCCCTATCGTTCTACTTTTATCATATTAAGTGTATTGATGGAGAAAAAATTGTGAAAGTGGTTAAATATAGCATTTTTAAAGCTTGCCTCTGCAGTTTCTTTAAGCCGCAAGGGAAAAGTACGATCATACGCACGTAGTTTGATCTATGAACTTTCATCGCGTGTAATAAAATTACACCGTTACATATCTAATTTACACAGTAAAGCATTACGACTGAATCACTGCACGCCTTGCACGTAGGAGCGACGAGGCAATAGGCGCACGTGTTCCTGTCGTCCGTATCGCTCCCTCGCTTCTTGACCTTGAACGCGCAGCTACATAGTCCCCTTAAGGACCTAAATAATATAAGCGGCCACGTGGTGCTTCACGGTTACAAGATATAATCGAGTATTCAAAATACGCCGTGGCATAACATCACCCAAGAATTTATATAACACAGGACTTAATGATTGGGCGCTTAGCATGAACGCTAGTTTCAACACTCAAGGCAAACGAGGTGGGATGAGTATAGGCTAGCTTACAATCTTCTTCAGCTTTATGGAATAAAGAAGAAAAAAAACTCAGTTATGGAGTCAGAGCAGAAATTTTACATTCCTTGAAAATAATCGACCTGGCCGAGAATCGAACTGGAAATCGATAGCGCATTATACAAGCTATAGGCCCTACACATAAGTGATTGCTGAAGTATAACTGGTGTTGCGGGTCACTTAGTAAGAAAATGTACTTATTAATTTTTTCTCCATCGTTAAAACAATGGTATCAAAAATTTAATCAATAAATTTTTTTTGTATGTGGTAGGAGCCAGAATATTATGTATTGCTCTCTCCGTTGAACGCACTAGTCACTAAGGCACTTTCTGCTATAAACACGAGAAGTTGTTTTCCAAACAAGGAAAGTTCAGAAGTCGTGTGCAAGTATGGGAGCAATAAACTTATTATCTGCATGCTTACGTTTTACCTTGGGCTTATGCTTTATGGCACCCGCTTTAATCGTACGTCATATTTCGGCTCTAACGGCTTGGATGGTTTTTGTTGTTACCAAAGTGATTATGAGCTAAACTGTTGGTAATCTCCCCATTCTCACGGAGAGTCCGGTATTGTTAGGAAACTAAACAAGCTAATTTGAGGAAATTTCAATTATTTTTTTATAAGTATATTTCCTAAATTGGATGGAAATATTTTCTTAAGTGAGGTGTGTGATCTTTCCCAACGCAGTCGACTGGGATATAATCCGCCATGTTCGTGAAGAGAATAAGACACGCCACAGCACGATACAACCACAGACTATAGCATACGGTAAGGCGACACTCGTCCGTGAATGTCCTGAAGAATGACTCTTTTACCCACCACCAGCATAAAGCTTCATTCACGTTTACGCACCGTTGTTCACGTGTAAGCAAATATTCTGTGCTACCATTTTAATGCTTCGTTGCAGGCTGTTTACGAGCACGCTCTTCCAGTAATTGTTTTCAATGCCTAAATTTCCAAACGAGTGATGAACAACATTGTCATATTTCTACTCTATTTTTTAATTCGAGTGGAGTACGAATTTTTTCTTAATGACTAACAAGAGAATGTATTTTTGTTTTACACTTCCAAAAATACTTAACACGTTAGTGCTACCTATCGGTTCATTTCCAAACTATACATATTTCTAACAAGTGCTGAACAAAATTAACGTTTATGTTCACATATTTCGTTACGAATACATTCACTGGATTAATCTGTTCTATTATACTGATACACGTTGATTATATAAGAAGCAAGCATTTGAAAATTTGTCAACCAACGGACTTCTGGGAAATATCAGCGAAGTCTGCTCTTTCCGCCAGGAATGATGGCGTGATCTCAACTTTCTGGGGACTCCTGACTTGCTATTCCAGTTTTCCGCTCTGTATGTTCGACAGAGATTGGAAGAGTATAATCAGTGGCAGTAGGAGAATTCCGATGACCCATGAAAGGGTATCCGAAAAGCGGTTGGAATACTTCTGATTGGCGAGGAGGGCAGGTTTCGCCGAGAAACCCGGTGGAATGGCGTGTATGAAATCAAGAATATAGAAGGCACTTGAAGATCAGAAGAGGGAAAGTGCCTTACTCCGCCGAGCATAGCTGCAGCGCGGAAGAATGGAGGGCGTGCCAGCCTTCGGGCCGTCAAACCTGTCTGTTCGGCATGATTGCCCTACACATACTGTCGAAATAACGTGTTCAATCAGTGAGGGGGTCTTTGTTTACACTTGCACCAGTACGTTTTTTTTTTTTTTTGTTTTCCGGGAACATGTTCTATTTGCGTTAAATATGGTACAGCGTAAGCGTGCCAACATTTAAAATAATGTATTTCTATAAACAGACTTATTATGCAAAGGGGAATCACTGGATACATTACTTCACCCCCTCGACACCCGAAAAAAAAAAATTTTTACATTGGCATGGAACTCTTGTAAACATTTCAAAACTTAAATTGATCAATATTATCATTTTAAAAATTCTGATTGTTTTTAATTAATTTAATATCGTTTCCTAAAATATGACAAGAAAGTGTTCCTATCCCATACAACGAATCCAAAGTTCAGAAGTATACCTGCACATTGGAGATATGACCCACACGCCTCCCTAAAACCGAAATTCTAGGTCAGTTCCTGAATTCAGTCAACGTTGTTTCGATAATGCCAGTTACACTAAAAACCATTTGTTAAAAACTGCTCCATATGTTTCAACTATTACTGCACATCTTTCGAAACTGCTCCGCTGGAATCAGTCAAATTCTAATTATTGTGTTAGTTGCTGATATCACTGATTTAACAGTGATTTTTTTTTTCAATTTAACTGTGATTAATACCTATTACTAGTGAAATACGCAGGCCTGGCTCTAAGACCTCGGTGCATTTCACAGATTCTCGTCAACAGGCAATAGTTCACTAGCTAAACTTTCAGTAAGAATATTTACATTAATTTAAAGCACTGATTCAGATTTACAGTAATGCCAAATAAGCAGTTTCTATATTGTAACTCAGAAGTGGACCAAATTTGCATCGAAAGCCAATTTTAGGTTCTTGATAATGATTTCCTGGTTTTCTGTAACAGGTGATTGTCATATTTCAGGCCATAGAACACTATGGCCTGAAATATGACAGGCTTCATCACAACGTGCCATGTTATTTCGTTTTCTAATTCAATATTATTTGACTTACCTTACGAGAGTAAGGAACCGTTAACTCGTGTGTAGTTATGAAAAAAAAATTGTATGTAAGATGTTTAAACCATCTTTATAACATCAGATATACAAAACAGCAAATAATATCATATATAAACAAGCCTTTTGAGAGAATTATCAGCAGAATTTTCCGAAATGAATTTTATCATTGGAAAACAAACGTCTACTATAAAGATATAAATTTTCAGGGAAGGAAGTATAGTAATTATCATATTCATAGGAATAAGAAAAAAAATTAGGTTGAACATGTTCTATTATAAAGTATAAGGGGAAAAAATGTCGACGATAAAGCTGTGATATACGGAACATAAGGAAGGATTGAGCATGATTACAGCGTGTTATAAAGAGGGGATTACTGAGCAGCTATGCCGGGGAAAAACATGGACAGAAAATGCGGGTGCCATCACAAACAACCTACAGGCACAAAAGGATAGGCTAACTCACGCAAGGATAAACGACATACAGGATGCGAGAAACGACAAAAGCTATAAATCTTCATGCAACCAAATTAGAAACGCGATCGTTCAAAATAGAACAGAGTAGATTCTTTCATCACAATATGGCTGACCAATTATATAATTAACTAGCTATTGGTCCCAATAAAGTCTACAGCTCTCTGGACGAAAAATTCCGCTGGTTTTTAGTGGACTCATAAACGTGTGTACGCTAATAAAAATTTATAGTGTTTACGTCTAGCCGAGAGGCTATAACAATTATTTACCATTTTTTTGTAGCCGTGGTTGAGAAAGGTGTTTTTCTCTAGTCTCCTGGTCAATTGCTCCCAGCTTCTGGCCTATGACTGGGTGACAAAACTTGCATTTTATCACAGGACGCCTCCGAATTGCAATAGTATTCTTATAATTATTTTAACATGTCAGTCGCAAGTTCAATTCACGTGAAGACTAATTACTTAAAACGTGATTACATTTGGTATATTTTTAATATTTGGAATCTATGACATCTCGTCGCGAAGGTCGATTCGAACAACAAGAAGGCGGTTGAGATAGACGGGTAAATTTATATAACCACACTTATAGAACCTGCAGTGGTCCAGTTTCGAAACGGGAACCTCAAGTTGAAGATCATAATCCAACCGAGGGTGACAAAGTGCCAGTAATGACTTCTGGTACTTTACCATACAGCCCAGCTAAAAGTTCTACCAACAGTTTATCAATTTACGCGCTAAAAGGGAAGTGAGGCAGTTGCGTGTAGGTTGTTACGTTAACCCCCTTTTTTAAGGCCGGTGAGCTAAGTAAAAAGTAATTGAGGTCTGAACTAGGAAAAACGTAAAACATAAAGTTTATAGATAATTACAAGTTAATGAGGTTTTAAAATAAAGACAAATTTATTATATCATTAGTGGCCTCGATCTACAGAACAGAACATGTTAGAATGGCATCAGTGCCCAGATGAAGGCCATAACAGGTCTTAGTTACTTCAATAAATATGGAAAATTGTCGAAACATAAAATTTATCGCGTTATAAGAATTAACAAAAAAAAAATTGATTTTAAAATTACCGAGACTTAAAATTTTATTTTGTTAAAGTCTAAAAGGAAAGGTTATGTTATAATTTTTAAATGTCAAAAGTTTACATTCCTCTGTCTCCCACCCATGAACCATCACACCCGCCTTCCTCTCCGGAGACAGAGGGGCCGACGGTTGTCGGCGTTTTCGTGAATGTCCGTCGTGTGTTTGATGTTTGTGTATGTGTTGTGATGGTGTCAGTGTAATGTTGTTTATGTAGGTGTTGCGCAGTGTTCCTTTAGTTTATTTGTTCTCGATCTACAGAGAGTATAGCTAGGGGAAAGTTCGAGGAAGGATAATAAGGTAAAGGGACTTATCCAAACTCGAACACGCATTCGCCTGGCTCGCCGCCCGGGGAAGGAGGAATACGTTTCAACCCGCTGATATCACGACGACTGCGACTTCCCGTAGTTCGGAGTCCTGTCCACTCTTCACGCCCCACTCCTCGTCCTTCTGATTGGTTGTGGCGTGGTTAGTAGGCGGAGTTTAATGTAGGATTGCTGGTATTCTTTCGTCGCCATGACAAGTCAACTGGGCCCACATTTCAGTCCAAACTCGGCGGACTGTCCAGCTTGTCTAGACTTCCGCCATTTCGGCTCTGTTTGGGAAATTGGTTTATGAAACAGCGCGCTGCCCTCTTTCGGCGCGTGGCATTCCTGTTGGGAGAGATTGCTTAAAGAAGAGGTCCAAGTGTGACAAGGTGTAATTAGTTCAGGTAGCAAGAACTCACCTCCTCCGCGTTGCGAAAACCACGGGACTCTGCGCGCACATCCGCTGATGTATTTGATAGTGACAAAGTTTGTACCCACATCCCGCTTCCTGAATCACCGTTAACAAACCTGCAAGGGCCTCGCTTCCGGATTGCAGTCTTAATGTTCGTACATCGCGTTAAACCGCGTTGCGACAGTTGTCAGTAACCGTCCCTCCCCCCCCCCCTTCCCCGGCCGTACAACATGTAGCACAGAAATCTCTGTTACGTGTAACAGTTTTACAGCTTAAATGCTGACGGTTATACTTTTACATGAGAAAACGTAGCATGACAATGCACTGGAGTAAGCTATTTAGTTAATGTAAAACTACTTCTCTTGAAAAACCGACTTATTTTTTAATTGTTAAACCATCGAACTGAGCTAGTTATTTAGTAATTTTCGATTTGGTAGTTTTCAATCGTGATTCTGTCGACAGTCACTTATTTAGAAATAGTAATCACACATCGATATTTTAGTTTGAAAATATATTTCAAAGTAATATAATTATTAAATTTGAATGTATTTATTTTATATAATAACTAAACGATCTAATATGTATTATATTTGAAAATAATAAGCCCGGAATTAATACTCTACACTACATTACTGTAAATTTAAGCAAACTTACAATTACCTTAATGAACTTGAAGAACAAATTATGACAGAACACAGTTATTTCATTACAAATTAAGTTGATGCTGCGTCTCCATTTATAATTTCTAAGTTAAACGATTTTGCAGCCTCGAGATGAAGATAGGTGTTGGTAATTTCGTCTTTTCGTGTGAGTTCTCAAAAAATAAATATATATAATAAGAATCTATTTGCCTGCACAAAATCAATTCACCTAACCATTTTGCTAACCAACTCTGCCAATTCATACACGGCCTACAACAGTGTGCCAGATGTGATAACTAGAGACCTGCAAAATTCGCGTTATTATTTGGCATTAGGCTAAACTTCACAGTGCTGTAAATGCTCGAGCCGGCGTCGATTCGCCATTGGCTGCTGCACAGATATGAAGTTTCTCCTTTTTTGACGGGACCTGCACGTGATTGAACTACACAATTGTGAAGTGTTGATTTACTGGCGCAGAGTTACGAAGGCGTGTCAGATAATGCATGGTCCAGCGACGAACTTATTGCAAATGTACATGTGTTCGAAGTTGAACGTGTCCGCAAATAATAACGCGAATTTCGCAGGTCTCACGTGATAAAGGCTGTTCACGATAAAGTGAGCACTTTTCAAATCAACCTTAGAAAAAAAATCACCGCTCCTTCCTGTATATATTTTAACGGGATCGCTGATCGACATGCGCCCAGTAATGTTGGCAACGAAGGGTGGAAAGTAGTTCCATACGTTAAAGTCGAATAAAACATGTTAATTAATGGTTTGTGGTAACTGAAATCGTTTATTTTACTATGTGTTTTTTTCTAATGCAACGAAGTGTAAAAATAAGCATATTTGTACAACATTTAATCTTCTAATACTTTCATAGTTTCACTTCACCGACGCATGAATAACGTGATGAGACTCATCGCAATGTAAATTTCGCATTAAGCGGAAGAAGACACAAACGTGTTTACGAGTAGATCTTAAGCAGGGCTTTGAAGCGTGCTAATTTTACCGTGAACGCCCTATACCGACAGTAAGCTGTGAGTCGTACTTTTCGTAAGGGCAGTGCCAACGACTGCCCGTTGTGCGAGGCGGACTCAGCGTGTGCCAGTCGTCCTTGAAGGGGGGTGATTGCGATGACAGGACCAAACAACGCCGGAATACAAGAGCGGGGAAAACGAAAGGAAAAAAAATTTCCCTCGTTCGGCAACGACCGCCTCGTTTCTCACGCGTGGAATGCTGGATGTGGCCCCACCGGGAACGGAAATCGGATCTTCGCGGTTGAAGCCACAAACTGCTGGAAATTTCCCGCACGTTCGCGGTTATTTTACGGAAATGTACAGTTAATGTACGAGAATGCGTACCATAATGAAGGAAGGCAAATGAACCCTGCAACTTTTTTTTCGTGTGTCCTATAACTAGTGGCTTTGGAAAGAATCCATGCCAATGCTACACGAAGCATCATTTCCCGTTAAGGGTGTCGGACCCCAAAAAGTTAGTAACTTTATATTTCTACTAAACGTTGTTTAACTCGTACGTATTGTAAATGATGACATTTTCCCCGAATAAAAAAATGTTTTATACTTTATATTTTTTGAATAATTAGATTTAAAATACAAAATATACTTTTGTTTTGTTACAGCCATCATAGCGAAGTTTACAGATGACATTTTTACAAAGTAAATCAATCCCAAGGGCTACTGCATGGCAACTATGTAAACGCTAAATAAAAAGTCACACACACACACACATACACACACACACACACACACACACCACCACACACACACACACACACACACACACACACACACACATATATATATATATATATATATATATATATATATATATATATATATATATATATATATATATATATATATATATATATACACACACACGTAAAGCAGTGTCCCACAGCAATCGTTTATGCTGTAAATTGTTTATTTTGTACATTTTTTGTATTTGTTATTATGGCTGTAGCAACAAAGAAAAATGTTGTATTAGACATACAATTATACAAAAAATATAAAGTGTAATACTTTTTATTTGAGAAAAATGGAAATACACGAATGCTTTCGAGTTGAAAAATGTTTGGTACAGTTTTAAAATTATACATTTTTGGTGTCCGGCACCCTTAGAATCAGAAAATTATCGTTCCTGTGGCAGTTGTTAGTGCACTAAACATACTGTCACATTAATACAGGAAAGAAACATAAATGAGGCGATTAGGTGTTTCAATGCAGCCAGAATATCTGTTTGAATGTAATATTTTGCATCAAATTCACAAAATATTCCAATCTACAGCCACAAGAACACTGCTATGTGCATGTGTATTTCAGTTCGAGTAACTCTTTACTGTTGGTGACAGAAATTGACGTGCTCCGTGGGGTAGTTTTTTTAATAGTTTTCCGGCATTCATTTTTAAATAGTTATCCAGTCAACAAGTTTTCTTAGGATGTATTTTTGTATCATACACAGTTACGTTTAGTGTTCAAAATAATCATGTGTATCCAAGTGAGGGTGAACAACAATACCAAACTTCTGACATTCCGTTGTCGTTTCTCGGCTGTTTTCTCGCCCTTTTTCAATATTCTTTCAAGGGCTCAACACTGTTAGTTAAAGTAAACGTGTTGTTGGCTATTCTCGGTTACCTCCAACTTTCCTGAAGCCCTGCTAAAGTTCTACTCCCAGTATATTCCTCCGCTTCATGCAAACAAAGCTTAACCAAGTATAAAATATTACACCAAAGGGACAGCGCGGCTGACTCGTTTGCAATCAGTGTAATATTATTTTGCATATGAACTATTTATAACTAGGCATTACCAATACAACTATTTTATCACTGTTTTATTCATATTAATTATAAATGAAATATTTTATTTTACAAATAGAATATATGTTAAAGTTAATTTTAACTAAAAATAAGGTACTTTTTTGAAAATACAAAAGTACGAAACACTTGGTGATATAGCCTATTCACGGTAAAGTGAGTCCTTATGACACATCTCTCATTTGGATTAATAGTCAATAACTATGATTTATTTTAGCTTCAGTCATTAACTGCCTAGTGATGTGGAATATATACATTGTATTTATTACTTACATGGCAGTATTTATTTAAAGAGGTGCTTAAATGATTCAATTTCGTTGAAAGTAAAACATAACTAGGGCCTCAAAAGTGCTCACTTTACCGTGAACAGCCAATACATGGCATTTATAGGAAACCACCAAACACGTAATACATTAGGTGATATTTGAAAGGTTTGATTCAGAAAGTGTGAATAAACTGCGATAGACTATACACACTAGTTTATATGGTTGGTTTTTGTTTGCACGCCGGCACTGCTGTGTGACTGAAAACAATTTTAACAATGTTTATAACGGTCACGTTCCTTGCATCATCAGCTGAGAGCTGGCAGGACGGTAGTTTCGCTGAACGCTCATTTCTCACGTGACCACAGAGATTATCGTCTTATGGAGCAAGCTTTGTGCTCTGATATAGAGCCGTGCCGTGAGAGTGGGATGGAGCTGCGCGTCCAAGGTCAAGAAGCGAGGGAGTGATACGGGCGACACTAACACGCGCGCCTAGCGCCCCATCGCTCCTACGCGCAAGGCGTTCAGTGTTTCCGTCGTGACGCTGTACCGTGCAAATTAGATCTGTAACAGCGGGGTTTTATTACACGCGATGAAAGACCACAGATTGAACTACGCTCGTATATTTATACTTTTCTCTTGCCGCTTAAGGAAACTGTATAGACAAGCTTTGAAAATGCGATATTTGACCATTTCCGAGATTTTTTTCCTTCAAGAATACACTTAATATATAGAGAAAAAAAAAGGGGTTATGGAGAATGTTTTTTTTTATTATTATTATTTGTGACAAAAAGTCGTATTTGCAGAACATTTATTTACCGATATACGCGTGTTCGCGCAAACAACTATTTCACAAAAAACGCGGACGTCCAGCCTACTCTTAACAGCACCGTCATAGTAAGAGAGAACTTATGTTGGTTCGTCATAATTACATATCGTTTGTGCACGAGAACGTTTGTTTATAAACGCGATTGAAATGAAAACACTTTTGGAACGAAGTCCCTTCAGGAAATATAATCACCACTGGGATGAAGTGAGTGAAGAGATTAAACTATTCAAAATAAATCTGCTAGGTTACTGCATTATCGATATTTTCTCTTAGAAATGGTAACAGTTATCAAGGACTATATAATTTTAAACACCTTAGCTTTCGACCCTATGGCAAACAACAAGGGAAGTGAACTGCGCATATTGCTGTGTAATACTACTCAAGTGTAAACTGCACTTGAGAGCTGATGAGGTCGACAGAGGTGAGTATGGAGCAGCGCCGGAATGAGAGTGCGCAGGAAGATGGAGATCCCCGGGAAAACCCCGCCAACTGGCGGCACCGTCCGGCACGATTGCCGCACGCAGAACTCCGGGAGTGACGTCGCTGGTGTTCGAACCCTGTTCGCGTGGGTGGGAGGCGAGTAATGGAACCACCACACCACCGTAGTCCCTGACCAAATTTCAAGTGCCTAATATGTTTCCATTAGGATTTTTACTAAGCCTAATTATAGGTAATTTGCATTCATAAATGCATACATACATAATATATGATGGCTTATTCAGAAGTTGTTTATCTCGCGAAAATGGCCCAACACAGGAAATGTACTACGCACTGTTGATAGTGAACGACAAGCATGTTTTAAAGTTGGCACCACGTGGGGCATGGACGCAGGAATGTCCGGCAAGGAACAAACATGATTGGTTGAGATCGCCGTTTAATTGATACAGCCCCGTACAAACTGTGTACACCCATGTGAACGGGTACGCATCGTACGTTCGCGTGCCGTTAAACATCATTCAACGTAGTCTCCGAGGCTGTCCACGGTTTGCCGCCGGTGATGAGGCAGACGGCAAATACCATCGGCTGCGTGAGATCCGGCGATGTGCGCCACCTCTCGTCGAAATGCTGTGACGATGCCTGCCTCATCGGTGGCGACGAACCCTGGACGACCTCGGAGACTACTTCGAAGGATGTCCAACAACTCGTAAACGTACTATGCGTGCCCCGTTCACATAAGTGTATACAATTTTTACGCAAATACATCAATAAAACAGTGATTTCAAGCAGCCACGTTTGTCTTTGTTCTTTGCCGGAAATTCCTACACCCATACCCTATGCGGTGTTAATTTTAAAATGTACATGTACACTTTCAACTGTACATACACAGTGCATTTCCCGTGTTGGGTAATTTTCGGGAGATAAACAACAGTTGCCATGATCTCCAAATCAGCCCTCTATAAAATGACATACAGCAAAAGTTAATACAACGTAAACTGTAGGAATAAAATTCGCGTAATTTTTTAGAATAATAGCATATAGAATATACAGGACAGTTACCCATATAAAAATAATGGTTTTAAAATTTATAAAATAATTGACGCAGAATTTTGTAACAAGACAAAAAATATATTTTCTAATTTTAACCAGATTTCGTCACCTTAAAAAGTCGCGTAGAGGTTTTTCTTATAGAAAATAAGTTTTTGAAATAAATATTTGTAGATTTTAATGTATAATATTTATATATAACAATATTTTTACTTGAAGACAATATTTTAACATAGTTAATGATTATCAGATTTTAACCTTGATTATTCGCAAAAATTAGCCAGATTTACCTAGCCTATAAGTATAAACTTGATCAAATATTGCTGTATAACATAGTGACCAGAATTTACGTAAATAGTCAATGAATCTAAATCCATAAAATTGAGTTAAGTAATTGCATTTCAATTTTTAAATCTATATTTCGGGAATTTGCAGCGGAAGGCATGAAGGTAGGAATTATGAGAGATTGCATGATTTGACGTCATTGAAGCAGCATTTCCGACCATCGCTATATTGTGACGCCCAAAGCATCGATAATTTTGTGGAAGATGAAATAATGAAGCTAAACTTTCAGGGCAAATATCAACACGCCCTGATATAGGATATTCACGGTAAAGTGAGCACATTTGAAAGCCCTCTAATTAGAGATAATAGTCAATAAATAAATTTATTTTAGCCTTAGACATTAACTTCCCAGTGCAGTGGAATATAAACACTGAGTTTAATACGTTCATGGCCATCTTTGTTTAAAAATGTGGTTAAGGGTGGGATACACCCTCGCATTTTTTGTGAAATAGTTGTTTGAGCCAATACACGTATCTCGGTAAAAAGTGTTCTGCAAATATGAAATTTTGTCATAAAAGATAAAAAGCAATTTTCTATGCCCCAATTTTTTCTTAACTTTTGTCATATTGAGTGTATTCTTAAGGGGAGAAAAATCCTATAAATGGTTAAATATCGCATTTTTAAAGCTTGCCTGTGCAGTTTCCTTAAGCGGCGAGAGAAAAGTACAAGGACACAGGCGTAGTTTCATCTGTGGTCTTCCATCGCGTGTAATAAAATCTCACTATTACATATCTAATTTGCACAGTACAGCGTTACAACAGAAACACAGCACGCCTTGCGCGTAGGAGCGATGAGGCACTAGGCGTGCGTGTTAGTGTCGCCCGTATAGCTCCCTCGCTTCTTGACCTTGGACGCGGGGTCCCCACGGGGGTCCATCGCACTATGGCTGAAAGGAAATAGTAACTAGGGCCTCGAAAGTGCTCACATTACAGTGAACATCCTATACAATATTAGATATTTAATTGTGACAGGTTAAGGTTTCCAATGTTGTGGGCGTCACAAGGTCACCAGTTTATCAGACTCGTCCTCAGACAAGGCCGCCGCTTGGCGGAAGGACTCACTCTGCACGGCCCACAGCGTGTAGTTGTCGAGTTGCTGGAGGAATAGCCGGCTGTGATTGCGGCACGCCTCGTCGGCAATGCGCTCCGAGCCGGCGATCATCAGCGCCAGCAGCGGCGGGGAGCGGAACCACCCGGCCCGCTCCTCGGCCGCCGCGGCAGCTGCCAGCGAAAGCAGCAGCACCAGGAGCAGTCCCCTCATGTGGTGTCCCGGAGCCGAGTGCGCGCTGTTATTACTGCTCACGATCACGTCTGCTCGAGAGGCGAGCGCCATTTGCCGACCCGCGGCCGCCGGGCTGCGGGAATACCCGGCCTACGTGACATAACACCAAGGCCACCTCCCCACACTTTTCCCGACTATCCACGGGGGAGGGGTGACTGGCGTACACCTACCAGCTCATCCCCCTCCACAACCACCACCTGCGCCCGCCACGCATAACTGGTTAACACAATTCCGGTTTTTACGCGCATTCAGGTCTCCACAGAATCGCGTGAAAAAAAAAAAAAAACCAAGAATTTGATCTTCTCTTAAGGGGATCATTACTCGCCATGTTGAATTCTTTGAATTCTCGCAAAATACCTGCATTATAGATTTTTGTATTGAATTTTACGGAACAGCAGCACATAGAACAATCCTTTGTACGTTTTATGAAGTTGGCATTACTTGGCTACAGTGGCTAGTTAAACTTCCGTGGTCGCCCGCAACGAAAAATCTTTTATTTTTTCGCAGCTGTTGCTAGTCAAGAATTAATAAAGACTGTGAAAAACTAACAACTTGACTCATTTTGAGAAGGTAATATATATGTTGTGTCGTGCAAAACATTTCGTTAAAATAACTTAAATGTAAGTTATGACGAAAATGGGAAAAATATAATATGGCGGGGATTGATCCAACATAAACTTCGCAATATAGTCTATTCGCGGTTTCTTTACGCTTTATGAATCGAACATTTGAAAAATCTCCCATGTATAACGTGTTTGATTATTTTCTAAATATTCAATTTATCGCAAATTTTTTATACGTCTCTTAACATGAAAGTACCAAATTTTTGGTAATATTGAACTATTGCTTATATTTTGTCTGTAAATTATAGCATTTCATTTATAATTAATATTAATAAAATCAGCGAGGAAACAGGTGTGTTGGTAATACCCAGTAGCAAATAATTCTCAGGAAAAATATTATTATACTAAGTGCACACGAATGTGGTGCATTGTCTCTTAGGTGCAATTTTCTAAGACTAGGTTAATCTTTGTTTGCATAAGGTGGAGGAATATCCTGGAAGCTAAACTTTAGCACGGCATATGTCAAAAGTAACCGTGAATGGAGTATACTCAACAGTTTAGTTTCAGTGCCGCTTGGCAAAGAAACACATAATTGTATCTCGATATTTTCATTTTTGTAATGCTATCCACTCAGGCAGTGTTTGCTACACCTTCACCAAAATAAAATAATCAAAGTAACTATATTTTGAGTGGCAAATCGTTACCCCAGCAAGTACAAAATAACCCCATTTTACGGTTTTTATTTCCACAGCAAAACTGCTTAAGATCTACTTGTACCCACATTGTGTATTCTTCCGCCTTATGCACAATTAACATTGCCATGGGCCTCATCACTTTATCCATGCGTCAGTCCAGTGAAACTGTGGAATTATAAGAAAAGTAAATATTTTACAAACATGTACATTTGGACACTTTGATTCATTATAAAAGCAGAAAGCGAAAGAGATAATTCAATAGATCACAAATTGTCACCTATCACTTTTATTTTACGTTAAGGCATGGGACTACTTTCCATCCATCGATACCAACTTTGCTATGCGCATGTCACTCAGTGCGCCCGTTACAATATATGCATGCAAGGACAGTGTTTTTTTTTCCAAGGTTGATATTAAAAGTGCTCACTTTATCGTGAACAGCCATTAACACTGATAACTGATGGCGCGCCTACGACCGTATAAGGGGGCACACGGTAAACAAATTAGCTGTAGGAAGTCTGGTCCATGCACTTATACAGGTAATTAGCGGATACAGACTGCACCATAGGAGATCAAAACTAAGTGGAAAATAAATATAATTTTTTAATAAATCACAAGACCCTTGGTTTACGAGAAAAAACGGCATGAAAGCTCCAAGAACCATTGTAGGAAACACGTGGTGATCCAATTAGGCGAAGGAGGCGCGGCGTGCAGTGACGTGTCGGTCGTAAGGCACACGGCAAGGCGAGGAGCCGAGAGAGGTCACGGAGTTCGCCATGCAGCGAGTACTGGGAGATGGCAATGGGCATGGATGCATCCGACGGCCAAGAGGGGGGGGGGAGGGCGTGCAGCATGATCGCGCGCCTACCGCTACCTCTACAGACGGCATCAGAGGGTGAATTAGTTTCTCCGGTTGGAGTCGCGTCGTCGGGAAACTGGTCAGATGGGACCAGCACCACGCGGGGGGTCGGGGTCGCAGGAACGCCACGCACAGCGCGGGAACTGGAGGGTTTAGGTTACTGTACTGAAACCCGATCGCAACAACATATTCAATAACCGACTGTTTACTTCTTCCAGTGTTATGTTCGAGATGTCACAAATATGCCACACATCACCTTTTCCTACGTTCTGGCCTACTGCATAGGATATAAAAAAGCCTTCCCTCTATCATGCATTCTGAAGAAGAGAAATTCCACGGAGTTCATTACAAGGAAGGAAAAAATAGATTTGATTGTTTTGTTAGCATTTATCAGTACACAGCGTACTTATATGATTACTTAGGTACTGGGAAATTTTCCCGGGCGTAAAGCGATATTTTATTCTTGTATATGCACACACTTTTATATAAAGATGTAACTTTCATTGTTATTAGTTAAGTTAAAGTTTTTCTATAATGTAATGAAATTAATTATATCACTTATAGTAATATATGAAAGAATGATTGTTCTTGCGCGCTAAGTAACGAACTTGCAAGTTAACACGAATATTACTGCAATCAGTGGTCACTTGGAGCAAGGAGGGAGGCTTTGCATCTCATGGCAGGGGACCGCCCTTCACCTGATATTCGTTTTAATTCGTAGATATTTGTTTCTTAAATCATCAAAGGGTATTAATATTTTTCTCTTCCGTGGGGTCCTCTATAACCGTCTACAAATTAAGTGCTTTTTCTCCATTTTATTTTGCGTTAGCGGAATGTCAAACTCATAGATTTAAGATGCAGTAGACAGGTTTCTGTCTTTTTCGCCTGATGCGACGTTAATTTACATTAGGGTTTTATCCTAAACCCGCGCTTTTACGAAAATAAATTACATTTTGCGGAACTCTATTCTATACTATTTTCAATAGGACTTAGGGAAAATATTAGAATATCGCAGCATTTAATTAAGAAAATACCTTTATGAAGTTATTAGTAGTCACGTAGTTTTCACTGTTATTTAGGAATGAAAGCAGCTCAATTTTGGGACACTGAGATAAATTACTGAGCATTTGGCATGCGCACTCTACCTCATATATATTCAACGTTTAAGACTTTCGGCGAGACTTAGGTAGGTAACAGCAAAGAGGGCGAGAGCACTAGTTGGGAAAGATATATTTTGAGAGGGAAGAAGGGAAATTCAAAATGGCTAGCATCCAAGGGGAACTGTATGCGATCCCATTTGCAACTTGAGTTCTTAAACCACCAAGCCATGAGGTGAAACGCTTTCGTAATTTGTATAGCTATACCAAGTCAGTTCATTACGTATGTTCATTACGAAATGATAGATAGTACATATATCAATTTATTAATACGGATTAAGTAACATTCCCCACCAGATAGGCAGCTTGTCGTACACTTGTGTGTAGTGTACTATACGCTCGTAGGCGCTCTACAGCGAGCATTACACATTGCAGTCTCACAAAAGTCAACAATAGCGAGCTCGCTACTGGGCCTTGCTCGTGTTGCGTGGAGGTTAAACCACTGATGTTTCGAAACTCACTCTCCGTGTCATAAAATTTTTGGAAAAAAATCGAATTCGTAATTTTCCGGAGCACAATATTACCTGGATGTTATGCCGTCATTATTCCCGCTAGTCATAATTGAGCTACAAAGAGTGCAGAGCAGTTCTACGGAGCTATTAAAATAAACAAATATCCAGTAGAATGTGAGTTCCGCTTTAATATTACCGTTTAGTGTTTAGGCCTAACTGATAAGACATAGGCCTACGTTGCCTTTCATGAAGCCCATTCGGGTTGAACATGATTCTTTCACATTCATGTAGCAAAATGTAACGACTGAAAGCCGTTAAACTATTATGTTCGCGGGAAAGAATGTCTATTGTCAAAAATTATCAATCCATGCTCCAACTAACCATGACCGAGCGATGTAAAACAACCGAATAATTACATTGGACACTTTCTTTGGGAATGAAGCGCCTTTATCAAAACTGAACCTCTTTTTACTTAAATTCCACTGCAGCGAAACACCTATACAATAGTTAATTCCGACAAGAATGTCGAAGATCAGATGAGTGCCTGCACTGATGCATGCTGTTGATAACGCGAACGGTATCATCGAAACAATCGATACGAAATTCTATTTTGAGGAAACCATGAAGCTTGAAGGTGATGTGCCGTGTAGATGCTGTTTTAAAACGCATTCAGCGGAATATCGTTAAGGATTGTTTCATTTCTTACCGCACGCGTGAGTCTTGCTAATTTGCTGTGGTGTTTACTACGTCACCGGACGTGCACTCGGAAGGTCACAGGTTCGATTCCCGGTTTGGTATGCCTTGTTGTGGTTTTCTACGTTCTCCGGAAATGAATACAGGAGAATACTTGGATGGTTTCTTACTACAAGGAACGGCCGATTCCTTCCCCGTGCCTCCTTCTCAGAGCATTCTCTCCCGTCTCCAACAACCCTGCAGTCGACAAAACGCTGGGCAAGAACTACTTACCTAAAGGCTGTTCACCGTAAAATGAGCAATTTTCAAAGCCCTGCTTAAGGTCTAGTTGTGCGCACGTTGCGTATTGCTCCGACTTATGTAACATTGACATTGTCACGGGCCTCATAACTTTATCCATGCGTCGCTCAAGTGAAAATGTGAAATTATTAAGACAGTAAATATTTTACAAATCGGCTCATTTTTACACTTCGATGCATTTAAAAAACTGAAAGAGAAACAAATAATTTTAAGTTATCACAAATAGTTACCTAGCACTTTTTATTCTAAGTTAGGATATTAAATTACTTTCCATTCATCGTTACCAACTTGACTGCGAAAATGCCACTTAGTGCACCCATTATAATATATGCACGCAGGGCCAGTGACTCTTTTCTAAGGTTCATTTCTAAAGTGCTTACTTTAACGTGGACAGCCTTTACTATCTCATCAAATGGTTGTCCTAATGTAGATATGGTAACCAAAGATAGAGTACAGTTCATTCACGCTTTATTCAGCCTTTTGCAATCGAACCGTTGAAAAACCACCCTAGGCGTAACAGTCAACCTGGTTTGTTCAGTCACTTGTATTCCACAAATACATAACACTGTGATTAACTCTAAAGTACTGTATTTATTAATAAATGAAACTTTTCTTAACATCTTCTATAACTTGTAATATTTACTTCGTATTATATACGAATTAAATATAGCGAGAGCAGCGGTGTATTGGCAACGGCTAGTATGAAATAGTTCTCAGTTCAAACATTGTTTCAACATAGTTTTTTTGGTATACTCTTTGTAAATTAAATATTTCTATTGAAATATTTCAATATTTAGGTAGTCTCGATAGAAATAGAAACAAATCTCATTGTTGCAGTTAAAAATAACAGCGCAAAATAATGTACTTAGGCCGTAGTGACGTGGTGTTTGTCACTCTCTCTCTCTCTCCCTCTCTCTCTTTCTCTCTCTCTCTCTCTCTCTCTCTCTCTCGGGAAATTTCCCATCTCTAGTAAACAGTGAAATAATACATGTTTAAAATTGTAGCATATTACGTACTTATTGAGGCAAGATAATGATTTTTTTAATTTGGATTTACCACTGAAAAGAGATTTTATTGTTTGAACACCTATGTTATTTAGATGCGATGGCGCGATGCGCGACGCTTACAAATCCAGCAGGTTGGCAGAAGTGGTGTGGAAAGAAAAATCTAGAACTTGATCACCTTCCACACCTTCCGCTTATGGCGGGTGAGCGATTATATCCAGTTTGTATATGGCCTTGCGACTAACAGTAATGTGACGGCATATCAATTACACGGCGTGCTTCTTAATGAAGCGTCAAGTTCGTAGTCGTGTTTCTTTTTTAACATCCTGGGCGAGTTACAGTGTTGTGATAAATACATGTTTCCACGGCACAGTGAAATGTGTTGTGATATTTGTGTATGAAAGGACGTGGTGGCTGCGTTGTAATCGTTACGCAGGCCAGGTGTGCGTGTTGATTTCAAATGTGCGAAATTTTATACGTTTTAACCATGAACTGATATTATGACGAATTTAATTATTTACGTCCACGTCTGTTAATCGTAACGTTATACCTTTGCGCTAGGTGTTTGAAATACAGTTGTGTGACGAGCTTACGTTTCTGTGATTAGAATGTTTGCAACAATCCCAACGAAATACTAAGCCCACCCAGATAAAATTAAATAAATAATAAAATAAACCTACAAGCCATTAAGTACTAATGCATGTAAATACTAGCGAAATAAATGCTACTGTGCGCCTATGTGTTTGCATGTTCACCACTATCTTTTATGTCTGTCGATGCTACGTACAATAAATAAGCGACACGAGTTGCGTGCTTGAATTTACTGTGTCGTTTCGTTGGACTGGTTGTCCCTTCGTTTTAATTTTTATTCCAAACACATATTAATAACAACAGGTTAAATACTGCTGTTGTTTCTGCCACAAATGTAACAAACACCGTCGTGGCAAAATATTAATGTGTATTATGTGTAACGTGCTATATCGCGTGTAACGAGTAGTTATAAAGCTGACCTAAATATTGTTATAGGCCTGAATTGTGAACATTCGTAGGAATTTGTTTCTGCAATATGACATAATTCTTTGAACAGCTGCAAACAGCAACCAGCGCATTTGACAGTTATAAAAGTAGACGTCGCATGGCAGTGTTTATGTTTACGTGTAGCGGAAGGATACGTAATCAGTAACCAGAAGTAGAAATTTAGCAGGGCTTCAGAAAAGGTCGAAGTTATCGTGAATCAACTATAGCGTGTAAATGGCGCTGAATAAAGAAGGCCACATGACAAATCCGACGCGGCCGCAGCAGGAATACGTTAGGTGAAATGTGACGGATAGAAAAACAACAATGAGAATATGGAGAGAATACAGAAGGTCGCAGACAAAATCCTCGGCGTTAAGGAATATATTTCAAAATTTTTGCTCGGTCGTTGGAGCGAGGACTGACACCACGAGTATATCATGCCGTGGAAGGGAACTAGAAATCTTCAAACGACAACAAACCCGTCCTCTGTCCTTAATTATTGGGATCTACTCACACGACAACAAACCCGTCCTCTGTCCTTAATTATTGGGATCTACTCACACGACAACAAACCCGTCCTCTGTCCTTAATTATTGGGATCTACTCACACGACAACAAACCCGTCCTCTGTCCTTAATTATTGGGATCTACTCACACGACAACAAACCCGTCCTCTGTCCTTAATTATTGGGATCTACTCACACGACAACAAACCCGTCCTCTGTCCATAATTATTGGGATCTACTCACACGACAACAAACCCGTCCTCTGTCCTTAATTATTGGGATCTACTCACACGACAACAAACCCGTCCTCTGTCCTTAATTATTGGGATCTACTCACACGACAACAAACCCGTCCTCTGTCCTTAATTATTGGGATCTACTCACACGACAACAAACCCGTCCTCTGTCCTTAATTATTGGGATCTACTCACACGACAACAAACCCGTCCTCTGTCCTTAATTATTGGGATCTACTCACACGACAACAAACCCGTCCTCTGACCTTAATTATTGGGATCTACTCACACGACAACAAACCCGTCCTCTGTCCTTAATTATTGGGATCTACTCACTACGTTTACGGTGCAGCCCGTATCAAAACCACTTACGTGTAAAACGCAAACAATTAATCCTGGACCAACAACTTACGTACACAATAATGCCTTAAATATGACCTCTCTCTCTCTCTGGCCGCCCAAAAAGAAACATTCAGGGTGAGTTCAAGGCGTAACCGTTACCTCAGGAAAATATAAAACTGTATTTCGTGTTCATTGCCAATGTGTTCTTAGCATTCGGATTCGAGCCACATCATTATATGTAGTGATTTTTCGCGATATAACATGAGTTCATGGAATACTTCAATACCATAGGCAACCAAGAGTGGTTTGTCTACTACCATTGGTTGCTGTCTACCTGAGAAAGTTTTTTCGTATTGTACTGGGCCATTCAGGCTTGACTACATCGGTACGGCTCCTGCGTGATTGGTGTGCAGACAGTTAAAAGTTTCAAAAAGTAAATCAACCAATCAAGATAGGTAAATGCCCACACAGTGTTTTGGAGTGTAACTTGTAATGAAATTTTCCCAAAATTTAACTACCCATACACAAGTATTTTTTTCCCCCATTTAACGTGGCTCAGGTCCGGAAGCCAAGAACGCATAATTTGTCAGCTTCGTGCATCCCGAATTTAAAACACTATATGCCATCAAACAGAACACAAATCAAAATAATTATTGCCATCTACGTGGTAGATTTATTGAGAGTAATTCGTTCTTCTGGTTTAAATCTGTAATTGTAGACTGCTCGCAATTAAAACTGCAACTCCAAGGACGCATTGGCAATTATGACCCGATCGTTTACAGACGTCTTAAGCAGCCTCTAAGCTCGCTCCCAGTTGCAGTTCTTACCGCTAGAAGGACTGAGCGGTCTTTGCGATTGTGATGTACTCAGGGTATAAAACCGCAAATTGCGTTTAGATTTGAAAAGTGTTTATTGCGCGTAAAATTGGATTCACAACAACAAAGCACTTGCGAAACAAGTAGACAGAATTACTTTTTCCTTATCTTCAAAGCGCAGGATCTTGATCGTAGCTCTCGTCATAAATAAATAATTTAAACACAATTCTTTTATTGCAGTTTTATGAAATGTGAAGATTTGTTATCGTTACAAACAAACTGTTTCATATAGGCATAGTAAATGTGAACCTCCCCCCCCCCCCCCCTTTTTTCCAAAATAAGTCTTGCAACTTTTCCAATATTGTTTGTGATTGTATGAATGGTTTCAGAAACACGCACTGTGCATACTTCACGAGCTCTGGTTGGTGACACAGTAGTTTTGTGTCCACAATATTCAGCGAAGACTTCATCTTTATACGTTCAATACAAAAACATGCGACGCAAAACCTGATCTTAAATTTATAAAACTTCGTTCGCTTCGCAGATAAATCAAATTTCTAATTGTCAGTTCAGAAATAATCATTTTCGTATTGAATTTAAGCCACTATTTTTTTGTTCAGAAAGTAAAGCAGCCTGTGCGATCAAAAAAAAAAATGAATTTTTTTTCTGCATTTCAAGATGGCGAAGAATTCTGAACAAGGAGTTTATAATATAACTAATGATAGTATTTATTCTATACGGGTGAAAATAATTTCTAACGATGGTTTATAGCTTAAATGGTAGGTAGGCATTGACGTCTCGTTAACAGCAATATCATTAGAGATGAAACCAGAATCATATGCCACAATAGTGAGAAAATTACAAATAAACACTCATCTTACCCAGGAGTCGAACACAAAAAACCTAGTACCAAAAGGTTGCGTGCTATTAATTGCATTGCTTATTATAGATTCAGAGAAATTAAATCCGGATATAATCAGTTGAATGTTTTGAGTGATAGGGTTTACTAAACTGAAATGTTTATAGGGTCGCCATTTTGAAAATAAGTTGCTGAACCACATAAAACACGTAAGTATCAATGGCTTTACTTGTCTGCATAAATTTGTTGTAAATTGGCCTCCATTTTGTAAATCAATTTCTGACGCCCCTTAAAACATAAAGTTAATATGAGCTTTTGTAGATCTAATGGAGTCCAAAACTTGGTGGAAATTAGTTGAATTGTTCCGGAAATATGACAAAATGTTCAATTTCCTCACCTGGCAGTATTTTACAAACAGACCGGCAAAACACGATCTCTATGCTTAACTGGCCCTTCTAATGAAAATTGTTAAAGTGTAAAATTGTATTAAATTTGGTTTAATTATTTAATATATAACTAGATAATCCAAATCATTAATATTAACGCTATTAAGAAAACACCTGCAGCTTCTCAAACATGTTAATTTACATATCCTACTGTAGCACTATATGTGTATCAAATTTGGTGGTAATCGGTTGATATAGCATAGAACCACATTCTATTTCTTGTGAAGATCTTCTTAAATAGATGGCAAAATGTTTATGCATCAGCACGTTCTCTGATTGCCATAGATGCAGTAAACGAAGCGACGTTTAAATCGGTTAAATAGTTTCGCAGGTATAGAACACTAAATTTAAGTGTCTCTATATAGCCACCATTCTGAAAATAAGTGTCTGGCACACTTAAACATACAGATTAAAGCGGTTTTCTACAGTACAACTTCTTCAACAAATGTGGTGGGAAACGGTTTATTTTTTCCCACGTTATGACATAAAAATGGATAGTTTTTTCATTTGAAGTTATTTTACAAACTGACGGAAAAGTGAATCACTGTATACAAAAAATATAATGAATATAATATAGGTTTCCAGCATACAAAGTTAAGTAGAAATATTTTTTGTAGTTTCGTATATATAACTAACAGAGGCAAAATGTTCTTGTGACCGTAGTTTTGAAAATATGTTTAGTACCCACTCAAAGCTTATCCATTTACATGATATGTCGTAGTACCACTTGTCTGTCAGATTTAATAGATTTCAGTTGGTGTACTCGGGAGAAATGACAAAAAAAAATTAATTTGTCATGTGAGGCTGTCTTACAAAATGGCGAACAAACGAAAGTGTGCGTGGATAGATTTGATTGTTGTAATATCTAGTCAGCATGAAAATTTCAGTTGAAGTTTATTATATGGTTTCGATGATATAACGTTTTAAACTAAAATGGCAATATGACCGCCATTTTACAAACATTAAGTGTCTCACATACTTATAACATACAAATTTATAACACCTGTCGCAGAACTACTCGTTTACCAACTTTAGTAGGAATTGGTTAATTGGTTCCCTAGGTATAACAGTAAAACTTTGTTTATTCGTGTGGCGCTATCTTACAAAATGGCTGGCAAAAGTGGCTATGTGTTGGCTATATTTTGCTTGTGATAAATACTTTTATAATACAAATTTTGGTCGAAATTCGCCGAAAGGTATGTTAGCTATTTCAAACTAACCTAAAATATTTCTATGTCCGTAATTTTGAAAATATGTTCCTAACAAATTTAAATTCCATTTATTTACATGGCCTACCATACTATAATTTGCGCGCTGAATTAGGCGAGAATATGTTGAGTATTTTTCAAGTTATAACTTAAATACTTTATTTATACAATTAAGCTACATTCTAAAATGGCGGACCGACAGCAATATACATCTCTCAGTTCAATGCTTACATTCCGCACTGCTTACATGCAATGTTTGGTTTAAATCTGTTGAATGATTGCCGATGTGACATATCATCCCTAATATAAAATGGCTGCAATTTTGAAAGTAAGCTATAATATTCAGATGTCCTTACTAAGGGTAATATCTGCATTGAAGTCAGTAATATTCAGATGTCATTACTAAGGGTAATATCTGTATTGAAGTCAATAATATTCAGATGTCATTACTAAGGGTAATATCTGTATTGAAGTCAGTAATATTCAGATGTCATTACTAAGCGTAATATCTGTATTGAAGTCAGTAATACTCGTTTCTCCTGTTAAAAAAAAATTGTGATGGGCGGAGATACGCAGACACACACTCACCCCAGCAGCAACATACGTTTGGCCAATTGTCGGAGTTTGGTTGGAAAGTTTGGCTGAACGTTGGGTTGGAACATGACTGTTGAAACAACGTTGGTCCAACGTAATATGCCAAAGATAAATTTTTATAATAGGCATTTTGTGAGATTACTTAACACCCTTAAGAAAATTATGATACTAAATCAAAAAAAGCGAGAACAAACCACAAATGTAATTTGCTATACTTGAAAATTGTTTATAACTAGTTAGGAAACATACCGTTGGTAATTGGTATATTTTCTTCTGTCGGTCTAGTGTTGTGCTACCAACATATAATTACAAATTATGAAAAAATATTACTTAATTAAAACAGTTACCCTATCCTTTGTGTTAAATAATATAAAGTTTTTTTCTGATATGAGTTAACTTGTGTATGATATATGTTTAGTTGGTAATATGTTGTTTCAGGGTTGGAAACTCAACAGTTGGTGTATGGTATTGTGTTTTGTTTTATTTTGGGCCAACATTCTTTAATGTACATTATGCCAACAAGTTTATACAATCATATTTTGTGATGTATCTTCGCACTCTCAAGAAAATTGCATCACTAATTCAGAAAAAGCTATAATATCCTGCAAGTCCCCAGTAGAAACATACAAAGGGCCAACGTTGGAAATTGGTTCGCAACTACTGTGTAGGAATCCAACATAAAATTGACATTGGGCCAACGTTGTTTCCCAAGCTAAATCCAACCTAATATAATTGACGATAATTATGTTGACACAAACATTAAAATACATATACATGTGTATAAAATAATTTAGAAAAAGTGTTAAAATAGAGAGTGTGATAATTTTAATCTGATGGTGGCAAGTTGGATAAACGTGTGAAATAAAACGGTTCGTGTTTTGTAAATGTATATGCATTGGGCCAACAACGTTTCCCAAACAAAACCCAACCTAATCTCCCCAGTATCAACATACGTTGGCACTTGGTTGTAAAGATTGGCTTTATGTTGGATTGGAGCTCACATGATACATCGTTGGCTCAACGGAAATTGCCAACAAAAGTTTCCTACCACGAAAATGTTACATGATTACTTAGCACCATCCAGACAATTATGTAACCAAATCAGAAAATGTCACGAAATATTGAAATTGTAAATTTAAATGATTGGTTTCTTCTTGATAACTAGCTAATAAACATACTGTCGGTAATAGTGATTATTATTATACTGTACCAATGTTGGGCAACAACCTTTTTATGTAAAACTACAGAATAACCTTTTTGAATGAAACTTTCTTGTATTTTATATAATATGAAGGTACTTCATCACCTGAGATATTTCTCTATAAAATATTATCTGTTAGTTATATGTCATGTCAATGTTGAGAACACAACAGTTGTTAATGGGTACTAATTGTTAAGTTGGGCTAACATTTTGCAATAAACACTATGCCAACAATGGTAAACAACACATCCCTAAAAAAAACAAAACCACAATGTTGTGTTTTTGTTTAAAATCTATGTTTTTAACACACAGTCCATGTTTTATTGTCAAATCTACATCGTTGGTGATGTGTTGCTTACTTGGAAAACATACTGCTGGCATTTGTTATTTAACTACATGTTGTACCAATATTGTGTATGTCAACTAAGGTAATTGCCATATTCCGAATTTAAAAAAATCCTATAAATTTGCATGAATGTTTAAAAGCAACATCTTAAGCACACAAACAATGTCTTATTTAAAATTGACGTCGCTGGTGATGTGTTCCGTAAGTATTTTTCGGAAAACCCACTATTGTTATTTGGAGTGTACCTTTCTGTTGGGCCAACATTATGTAACCAACATTATGATAAAGGAAATTTCAATTTATCTGATGAAATAACACTATATTTTCGTATGATTGTTTAAAAGCAAAGTTTTTAACAAACAAAATTTTTATTCTGATGGTGATCGCTCCGAACTGCCAGGACAAACAGAAGAAACCGATAAAGAACCTCATATTCTACGTTGTGAAGTTGAGAATGCCATCAAACATTTAAAGGATAATAATAATCCAGGTATCGATGGCATATCCATTGAGATGTTGAAAATGATGGAAAACGAAGGCGTAAAGTTGTTTCACTAGCTATGCAGTAGAATATGGAACACTGGAGATTGGTCAAAAGATTGGACCAGCTCTATCTTAATCCCACTGCATAAGAAAGGTTCAGTAAGAAACTGCAGTAACTATCGTACCATTGCCCTGATCTCACATGCCAGCAGAATCTTGTTATAGATCTTAAACAAGCGACTTCCTCATATAGCAACAGAATAGCAGGATTTGTTGAAGGTGAAGAAACACGAGAACAAATACTAAACATGAGACAGATTATTGAAAAAGCTCGATAATTCATTGTTCCAGTTGTTATTTGCTTTCTCGACTACAAGAAAGCTTTCGATTGTGTTGTTTGGGAAAATTTATGGGGGGTGCTTCATTTATTTGGCATTCCACAACATCTTATATCACTTTTGAGAAGCCTTTATGTCAACAATATGACAGCTATGAAGATAGATGGTGACATGTCGGACTTTTTCAGCCTTTCCAAAGGTGTTAATACAAGGTTGTATCGTGTCTCCACAACTCTATAACATCTATGGTGAATACATAAAAGTAAGGCACTTGATGGTTGGAATGGTGGTGTTTCGGTCGGTGGGAGAAAAATCAACAACTTGCGTTTTGCCGTTGACACTACCCTTCTGGCCAGCAAATAAGGATGAGCTAGCCGATCTGCTTGATAGAGTGATAAATGTAATTTTGGAGTATGGATTGGAGATCAGCATAAATAAGTAAAAACTTATTATCATTGATCGCAAATCACTGTCCCAGCTCACTGGTCGATTAAATAGGATGGAAGTAGTAAAGCATTTTTCCCACCTAGATCCGAACATCTGCAACACGGTATGCTGTGAGAAAGAAATTTGAAGAAGGATCATTTTAGGAAACGTGACCATGAGTAAACTGCTGAAAACCCGGCAGAACAGAGCTATCACGAATAACACTAAGATCTGCCTTGTGCAAACTCTTATACAGTATTTTATGTCTTCTTATACGGATGTGAAACATGGACCGTTAAGGCTGCTGATTATAATCGCATAGACGCCTTCAAAATGTGGTGTTGGTGCTGAATCTTAAGGGCATCATGGACTGAAGAAAGAACCAATGCTTACATTATTGCACAGCTGAACGTATTTAAGCGACTTTCTTCCCATGCTGTTGAGATGATCCTCCCGTTATTAGGACATATAGTGAAGAGGAAAAATGACAATCTGGAGAAAACTCGCTGAAGAGCTCCAATCAGATGGTTGGATCATGTGTTCAAAATCACCGGCTGGCCATTTCAGCGCACCATAAGGCAAGCAGATAACCGATCAGGATGGCGTTCTTTGAATCAAAAGTCTACAAGAAATCAAGATTTATGGGGTCACGACGCTCAGGTATGAGCAATAAGACTTATGATGATAGCACACAAACTATGCCTCATTTAATACATTTAATATTGACTTCATTGTTTTTGTCTGGTTTACTTGTCAGAAAGCATGCCTTCGGTATTTAGTATCTACTTTTGTTGGGCGAACATTGTACAACCAACATAAATTCACTAATATCAAATAATCGTTTAAATTAGGAGAAATATATTAGTTTTAACAACATACAAAGAATTACCAAATGCTAATGTTCATTAAACTGTGTTTTGTTCCTCATGTGTTTAAACAATGCTGTGAACGCATCAGTTGGTGACTGGTTATTTTACTTACGTTGGGACGACATTGCATTGCAGTCATTATGTCATATTGAATATTATTAATTTTTATAATTAATCGCATATATACTTCGTTCCATTTGCTGAATGGTTCTAATTTTTTAGCATAGAGATTCTTTAAAAATAAACTGGCTGTCTTTGGTTGTGTATTAGTCATTAGTTGAAAAATATATTCTTGCAACCTGTATGTTTTAAATTCAGCTTAAGAGTAGTTAAATCAGACTTAAATACATAAAAAATATATAGCACAGTATATTGAACTGGAATATAATGGTATGTACCTATTTATCATCAACGGCAAGAAGTTAGAGTAGTCTAGTGGATAATAAATACACCGGGTTGCTAATCCAAAGGGCACATGTTTGAATCAGATATCCACTGATGGAATTTTCAGGTTGTAACATAGAGTGTAACGTAAAGCATTTTAAAAAACTTTTTGTTAATGGATAAAATTTATTAAAACACTGGCACCTGCTTTGGCTGAACGTTATTTACTGGTTGGTATTATGTGAGCAATAAGATATATTAGAAAAAAATTGCCCACTATGAGTAAATGATTGCGTGAATGCCTTTCTGAAAGAGAAAATACACTACTATTAACAGTTTGCACAAAGCCATACAACCATGTTGGGCCAGCGTTGTATTTCAGTTGGAAACCAACATAAAAGTCATGTTGGGCTATTGTAATCCCGAGGGACATTTCAGCATTGGGCCAACATAATATGCCTACATTGGCCCGACAGTAGATACAAACGTTGGGCAAATGTTGGCCCAACCAAATTTTACTACTAGGGTATTGTCCAACACAATACTAACTTATATGAACGGTTCGTTGTGTGTGACCCACAATAAATTATAGTTTATCAAATGTAGAATATTAGTTAACAAATGATGAAAATACTAGAATAACAAACATAATAACAACGTTAATTAGTTGTTGGGTTTCTGTCATATTAGATATGCATATGTTGGAAACTCCTAGAAAATATTTGGTTGCATGCTGTAAATAATATTACTGATTATGGTTGGAGTCCAACTGACATGGGACATATTCCTGCGCATTGCACATGAGCACTTTACATGAGACTTCGTCCCATCATCGAGCACCAGTGTTCAAATGGTCAAGTCCTACCCACAACAGTACAATAAATTTCGTGCCTATAGGGTCAGGCCGCACGACTACAGACACGTGGTTATGGAAAATTGTACTGTTCACGCTCAAAGCCATCACACTGTCGCCTACTCCCCAACACGTGATTTTTCCATCGACACGCCGCCCTCAGATAAGCAAGTTTTACGTGTTGCTGTAGTATGGCAGCACCCTGCCCACAAGACCATCACAGCCTCCAGCGCCTCGCATCTAGGCGATAGATATGTCAACAGTCTCCAATGGAGATACGAAAAGGGTGGCGAAGCCACCAAGCCAACATAAACTACCCCTGTGGAGAGAGGCTAGCCACCCGCGCACCTCTGTGACAGCCCACAAGCTTGAAAATATCGTATATAAGGAAGAGCCAATCACTGGCTCAAGGTAGTTGCTGGGCCCTCCAGATTGAGTAAAGCTGAGGGCATCAGAAGGAATAAGTGGTATCCACCCTTTTCTCCCTGTCTGCCAAGATCGAAGCTCGTCTGACCCAGGGTTCCGACAACTAGGCCAGTCATTGAAGTAAGTCTCCGGGATAAGAGGTTCGACTCCCAACTCTCCCAGTCTGCAGAGACTGGAGGCCATCTCAACGGGACTCGGCCACTAGGCCTTTCGCTACATGTTACGGTCTCCAAGGACGTCTGCATCATCACCGTCAGCAACACCCTGAAGACGTTGCCACTGCTGACCCCCAAATCCAGAGGTATCCACAAGTCCCCTCCTGTCTCCCACCTTGAATCAACTTCCCGTGTCCCCCGTGGTAGCAGGTGGCGCCGATTACCCTTTTGGACTACAGCCCCCTTCCCCTTTTCTGAAATGTTCTCATTTTGTTTTGATCATAAATCATTAGCTTTGCGCAGGTTACCGTCTCCTACTATGATTGTAGCTTCCTTCACGTATATTAGGAGTGAGCTACGTATCCCCTTGTATTACTTAACATATTAATAAATACTTAATTTTGCTAGTAATTTGATGTACCCTCTTTTGTTAACCTTGGAGCACGTTTATTATTATCAACTTGGTATTATTTTGCAAAGTTCTCTATTTTCATTTAATGATCTGCCACTAAAAGGCGAATCATCTGTTATCTGCGAAAATGCCCTAACGGTAGTTACACACAAATTAAAAAGGAAAACCGAGGTCTGCCGCTAGGTAGATCGTCGGTGGACCCCAAGGCACTAGGAACTCATTACCTCCTAAGAGACACGACCAGACCAGGTACTCGGTTCAAATTCCAGCCTGAACAAGGCCGGAGTATAACCATCAGTGTTCAGGCCTGATCGGCCTCTTGAAGACCACTCACCCTATATTCAGGTATCTGCACCACTCTTCTGCAGTCCCAGCCGGAATTAAGGCCGGACGTTGGGTCCGAAGAGTGATACTCCTAAGTACAGGAAGTACACTGGTTAGGGACGTAATTGAAATATCAGATTTTCCTTCCGCAACACCTACTGCAATCTACGAGCAAGACTGATGTCCTAGGTTTATTCCTAGCCTGAATAAGGTCGGAATAACCTTTGTGCATTCCAGGCCGTCCGACCTTTAGCGGGATTCACACCTAGGACCACAGGCCATTTCACTATCCGCCGTCTCAGTCCTAGCTTATATAAAGCCTTACTAGGAGACATTGGATAGTGCCAGGTGTTCTGAAGGTGCACTCTAGGCAAAAATAAGTTATATTCACAGCCTTCTGCTGAGATGCCTTATACTACGAAGTACCACTTAAGTAAAATATGGAGACTAGTCCGACGAGCCATACAAAGATAGCTAGAAACATTAATTCCCGTAGAAACCTCTCCTACCAATAACGATAATTTACCGACTAGTGTAGGCAGTGTGCCTTTATTCGGTCCGTAGATAAAAGTAGCTAATAAATATCATCCGGGGTTCGAAGCAATACGGCAGGGAGGAGACTCAGTTCTCGGTATAGACGGGCCATGGCACGTGATCGACTATCTCGACAAACTAGCCTCTGTTATAGCTACGCCAGAACCAGCTGCCTCCTCTCGACCTACCCTGCAAGAACGAGCCTCAGTACCCACGTGCCAAGAGAGCACGGCAATAGGGAAAGCCTTCACTCTTCGCATCCAACCGAAGGTAATGAATCACCCGAAAATAGTGCCTGTATCCCCTGATTTTGTACCAACCCGCCAGCCGACTAAGCCAGATCCATATAGGGGTAGGCCGAGACCCGACCCTAAGGACCCTTCCTTTCGATGTACCAGGTGACTATTGACTACTTATTATGAAGGAGAGAGACAGCATCCTAAAACTTAATTTCAAATAAATTAGGAACCAAGATATCAACGCAT
This sequence comes from Dryococelus australis, assembly GCA_029891345.1. Lineage (NCBI taxonomy): Eukaryota > Metazoa > Arthropoda > Insecta > Phasmatodea > Phasmatidae > Dryococelus > Dryococelus australis. Next base: position 332,049,344 of record CM056994.1, read on the forward strand.
CACAACTAATTACATGATGTTGGGCAAACGTAATTCTGAATGTCATTTTGATGTCCAGGCCACGTTATTGTTCGAACGTTGGCCCGACCTTAAAGCAAATGTTGGATTAAGTCCAGGCTTCACCATGCATTGGCGTATAGGGAATCAAAGGCTAAATTCGGACTTAGATTTATCATTCGTTTTCTGTGGTAGTATTTTCAACTAAAGATTTTATGTTAGAGATTGGACTCATCTAGATTTGTATACCTTACAAATTTCAAACTTTTGGTTTAAAATGTACGTTATCATAATGTATAAAATTGTGAGATTTTATAAATTATTAAAAAGTGCATTCATAATTAAAAATTAAAATTTTAAAGGTAGATGCATCCAATCTTAAACAAAAAAAAACCTTAGATGAAAATAATATATAAAAAAAATTACAGAGATCTTTTTACAAATTTAGCCTTTGATTCCCTATAAGCCCATGCATGGTGAAGCCTGGCCTTAACGTTGGCCCAACCAAAAAGTGCTACGTGGGTGAAAAAAACACAGACAGCCAAACAGGAAAGTGATTTCATAAGCCTTTCTTTCCCCAGAGAAGTGAGCAGAAATGTGAGTGTCGTTGGCGTTGCAGCCGGACCATTTGCGTAACAGTAAGGTGAACAGGTTTGGATTGCCTTCGGCGTGAGCTGAATTTTTACTTGTGGGAAACGCGGAGAACCTTGCCGTCGGCCGGGAGGGTTTTCTCCAGGGAACTCCAGCTTCCTCCGCTCTTGCATTCCGCCACTGCTCATCTCCATCTCGTTTCGCCTTCGCAGGCTGACAACACCTCGCCGTTACGCAGACCTAACACCTCTCAAATCTCAACTGAGGAAGCGTATAGTATAAAATCTTTAGCAGCGATGGGGCCACGGTGGCCGCCAAGGCGAACCCGGTTCAATCCCAGACCGGGTAACCGGATTTTCGCAAGTGGGAATCGTGCCGGACGATGCCGCTGGTTGGCGGGTCTTCTCGGGGATCTCCCGTTTCCCTCGCGCCTCCATTACGGCGCTGCTCCATATTCACTTCAATCACCCTCATCGGCTCTCAAGACCTCGCTGTTAAGAGCCGCCACGAAAATTAATGCTTATTTATTACTGAAACGGATGTTAATACATTACATTATTTAAAATATTTGCGATCATCATTACTATAGGCCGTTCACGGTAAAGTGAGCACTTTTGAAGCCCTAGTTACTTTTTTATTTCAACGAATTTATATCCTTCCACAACTCGGTAATGTAAACCCTGCCATGTGAGTAATAAACACAGTGTATACATTCACCATACTGAAAACCAAAAGTCCAAGACCACAATGAAATGTATTTATTGGTTACTATGTCTGATGAAACAGCTTCAAAAAGTGCTCACTTTACCGTGAACTGCCTATCGCCTATTCGCAGTATCTTCCCACACTTTTAAATAAAACCTCTGAAAATTCACCCTATTTGTGAGGTGTTTGACTGTTCCGTAAATATGTTACGTGGCACCAGCGTTTTATACTTCCGTCAACAAAAAAGTATCTTATATTTGCTTAAATTTAACATTTTCATTTATAATTAATATGAATAAATCCAGAGAGAGAAAATTTCTGGTTTTAATGCCTTAGAAGATACAGTTCTCATGCTAATTGTTATTAAAATGAGTACGCGCAATTATACGGCGCGTTTTCCCTTTGGTGTGAATACTAGACATAGTTAGGCTTTTGTTTGGGAGGCGGCGAGGAACACAATGAAAATATAAATTTAACAGGGCTTCATAAATTTTGAAAGTAACTATGAATGGACTCTAATGGATGTATAATGGGTATCCTAGCTCACCTCCTTTTTTTCATCGAGATAGCGAGGTTTTTTGCTCCAAAATCAAAGTTTTAGGGCTAAATTTAGGATATAAAAATTTAAAAAAAGGAACTCTCAAAAAACGAGCAAATATTAGCCAAAATAAAGCAAAATTTGCAACTTTTCCAACTCATCGAGCAGGATTTGTACCAATTAAAAAACAGCAAAAATTAAGCAAAACATGCAGATTTCTCGCTTTTCAATCAGATTTCCGCGTTTTCAAGAAACGAGAAAAAAAAAAAAAAAAAAAACTCTTAATAAAATAATTTTCTTAATAAATAAAATGGAATATATGCTTGAAATGGAAAATAATAACACAATGTAGAAAGCCAGACAAAGCATAAAAAATAGAAAGTTTTCCACCATGTAAACAAACAAAAGACAAACATTTTTACACCTGTAAAAAATATTATAGTAAATATGCTAGTAGTCGTTATGAATTAAAAAGAGAGAGAGAGAGTAGTGTGCGAATGTGGAAAATATATTTATAATACATATCTCAAAAACATAAAAATAGTCAATTACACAACATAGCATTATATATTCTAAACGAAAATCAACATGATAATTTCCCTACAATGACATGTAAAGTATGTAATGAGAAAAAACCTATAAAATTATTTTCTCTTCATAAAAATTGTAAGAACAACTATTCAATATCATGTAAAAAATGTTTTAGTGATTATATGAAGAATTATCGTCATAACAATATGTTAAACATGGTTCCCCAGTAATTTAAGCACTTATTCGATTTGCCCCGTATATCTGTTTATACATTTTATTTATAAATTTTTATTTCTTTTAAATTGAGAAATTATGGCGACAAACAATCTAAGAGTTCAGTTAAGCAATAGGACAGTGAGGGGGTTGAGAATAATAGCTAGAGATGTTGGAATAAAATATGTAAAAAGCTAAAGAAAGATGATTTACTTATAACTATTATAACATTTATTATTGAAGGGCAAAGAAGAAGAAACTTCACAAATTTGCAATTTCCTTATGCCAATATCGATGAATTATGTGAGAAAGATTGAAAGAAATAAAAAAAAAAAGTCCATCCTCTAACAATCTATTTGTAAAACAAGAAAAAAGGAATTAAAAGAAATATTCCCATTTTATAATAATGTGTTTGAAAATCCCGGAAACAAAAGTAAGCGGGTAACAGAATCAATAACAAAAAATAATTTTACGAATTTACCTTTGGCTGATGCCGATATTAATGCATTATATCCCAACGATAGAAAGGTAATGAAATAAATATTTCCCTTTTATAATAATTTATTTGTTAACAGAAGAAATAGAAGAAGCAACAAAAATTACTTAGTTAATAAAGCTTTTAAAAGTAGGTAACCAACATATAACATTGAAAATACCTTTAATTTAGTACAGCCTATTCATTTTTTGACTTCAGTAAAAAATATGGTTTTTGATATAATATGCAATAATCTTTGAAAACTTAGAGGGCTGAATACCAGTATTAAATTATGTACCAATTGCCATAAGCAAGATAATAATCAAGTAGAAATAATTACATTTCAATCACCCAACTATACAGTATTGAATGAAGGAGATATTAAAATGATTTACAAATTCATAATACAAGAAATAACTACACAGTTATCTGAATTTCAAAGAAGAGGTACAGGCTGGACATTATATAGAATAATTGGAATACAATTAGCTATAAATGAGTATAATCCATTAAATGGCTCATCACATATAGAATTACCGTAAGTTATTAAGAATAAGAAAGCATACATAAATATTAAAAATTATAATCAAAAATGCTATCTTTGGACAAAATCTGCACTATTTCCAGCAGACAAAAAAAAACAGCCAGAGTTACTAAATATAAAAATGTAGGCCTAAATGTTGAAAAATAATAGATAAATATGAAGATCCTTTTAAAATTGACGATATACCAAAAATCGAACAGCAAATTGATGTATCTATAAATGTATAATCTATTGAAGGCAACTATTTCACAGTTTATCCACTTAAACTTACAAAAAGTAAAAAGGATAAGCACATAAATTTACTTTATTTCAAAGATGATAAAGCAGATGCAGCTGTGCAAAATTTGCATTATTGTTGGGATCGAAACTGCTTTCAATGCAAAAAGATAATCATAAATGTAAATCTTTTATATGTGATATGTGTCTTCGATTCTTTTATTCTCAAGGGAAATTAAGTAAATGCACAGAAGACTGCTCTAAAATGAAGCAGCAAACCTCAATAAACCTTCGAAAGGAGAAAAAATATTTTAGAAATATCATAAACATACAATGAAGGTTCCATTCGCAATATCTGCCGATTTTGAATCCACATTGAAGAAAATATCAACAGTTAAGCCAAACCAAAGAGAATTAAGAAAATTTAACCTTATCAAAAAATACTCACTTTTGACCGAAGATGATATTGATAATGGCCTTTATACGGAGGTTCATAAAGAAAGTATAATCTTACTAATGACCAAACAAATAACATTGATTTAAAGTTGAATGACGAATCATATACTATGAAATATCAATTGCATGAAGCATCTGGTTTTTGCTAGTATATTGTATCTGCTTATGGTGATTATAATCCACCAATAGTTTATAGAGGTCCAAATGCTGATAAATTTTTTTACAATCAATTAAAAGAAAAGTAGAAGAAGTTGGGGAAATATATTCACAAATTGAACCAATGGGTCCATTAACAAAAGAAGAAAAAGTGTTATATAGCAAATAACAAATGTGCTGTATGCGAATTTGTATATATAGAAGACAATGAAAAAGTATGCCATCATGATCACATTAGTGGAAAATTCATTAATTCTCTATGTAATAATTGTATTCTACAATTAAAATTGCCCAACATTGTACCAATTTATTTACATTATTTAAGTGTGTAAGATGATTATTTATTCATTAAAGTGTTAAAATATGATAAAAAAATAAAGATTTAATTGCATGTAGCGAAGAAAAGTTTATTACTTTGGGAAAGAAACAGAAAATTTAAAAATTAAATTTATATACACATTTCAATTTATGGCCAGACGTTTATCTAAATTATCATCGAATTTAAGTAAAGATAAAATGAAACACACACTAAAACATTTTCCTAAAGATAAAGTAGATTTAGTTATGAGAAGGGTGCTTATCCATACAATTATATAGATAGTTGAAAAGAATTTCACGAAATCGATCCCACCAAGAAGTGAATTTTATTATAAATTAAATTAAACTGACATAACTGATGATGACTATGAACATGCAAAATTCGTATGGAATCAATTTCGTATTAAGAATCTTGGTTAATATCACGATTTATATTCAAAAAGTGATGTATTACTGTTAGCAGATATATTTGAAAATGTAAGAAATACATGTATAAATGCAATGTTAAAAATGACCAAACACCCATTGTATTTATTACATAATTATGATATTATTTTAATATTCGAAAAAGCAATTAGATGCAGAATATCGCAATGTTGCAAACGATATGTTAATGCAAATATATCATATTTAGAAGATTTTGACTATAATCAAGAGTCCAACTATTTTGCATATCTCTATGCTAATAATTTCTATGGTTGGGCAATGTCTCAATATTTACCATATGGTTGTTTCGAATGGGAGAATTATACAGAATTGCATTTTTACAATGAACATATATTAAATTTGGATGATGATTCTAATTATGGTAATATATATTAGAAGTTGAATTAGAATATCCACAAGAACTGCATAATTCACATAACAATCTATCATTTTGCTCAGAAAATAAGGTAGTTACAAAAACAAAGCAGTCTAAATTATTAAAAAGTTTATATGATAAAGAAAATTATTAAATTTACTATTATAATTTGAAAGAATGCCTAAAGAATGGATTAAAACTTACTGAAAATTATAGAATATCGAAGTTCAATCAATCTGATTGATTGAAGATATATATATATATATATATATATATATATATATATATATATATATATATATATATATATATATATATATATATATATATATATATATATATATATATATATATATATATTTGAACACAAAGATGAGAACTAACGGTAAAAATGACTTTGAAAAAGATTTTTATAAGTTGATGAATAATTCTGTGTTCGGCTAAACTATGGAAAATATTAGAAACAGAGTAAATATAAGACTGATATCAGATTCAGAAAAATGTGAAAAATTAGTATCAAAAATTATTTTCAAGAAACTTGCCATATTTAATGAAAAACTTGCAGCTATACATATTAATAAAACAAGCATAAAATTTACTAAGCCTAATTATGTTGTAATGTCAATTTTAGACATATCGAAAGAGTTAATGTTTCATTTTCATTATAAAGTTATGAAACCAAAATATGGCAATAAGATTCAATTATGTTATCAAGATACCACTTTGTAAATTTATAACATAAAACTGAAGATTAGGGAAGACATGGAAACAATGATAGAAAAATTTGATACAAGTGATTACCCAAAAGATAATATATATAACATGTCTCAAAAAAAGTTTTAGGAAATATGAATGACGAATATAATGGTAAAATAATGAAAGTATTAGTTGACTTAAGAGCAAAAACGTATATAGAGTTGACAATAAAGAAAAACAAAAATTCGAGAGGAGTTAAGAAATGTGTTGTTAACAAGTAAGTTTCTTTAGATGATTACAATAATTGTTTGTTTAATGAGAAAATACAATATAGAACAATTCATTTAATAACAAGCAAAAAGCATAAAATATATTCAGTAGAAGTTAGTAAAATAGCATTAAGTCCTTATGATGACAAAAGGATTATACTATAATATATGATCAATACAGTGTCATATGGTTATCGAAACAGAGAATCTTAAACATCTTTAATTTCTAAAACAATATCGATCTCAGCACCATCGAAATCAATCAGTTTGCCATTTTTGTCTCTAATCTCCAAAACAATATTATTAAATCACTCATCGTTACATTGATTGGATATGCGGGTTCATAAATTATATAGTCTCCAAAGCCAAAAATAGATTTTGGTGGAAAATTTGCTATAACATTAGTCTCCAAATTGTTATATTCATCATGTTTTATAAACATACCATTTGCTAAATTACTGAGGACATTTATTGTCTTAAACAGAATAAAATTAGGTAAATTAGTACCTGCAGTAATATTGTCTTTTTCAATAGTTAAACTTCTTTCAAATCCAAGACTATCAGATAATTGGTCAAGTGTAATATCAAATTTTGATTTGATAGATATTCTGTTTTTCACATTATCTGGTGTTACCTCAATGTTATTTGTTGAAAATGGTTCGATTGAATTTATAGCATTTTTTAAAGATTCTAAATCGTATTGGCCCCTAGGTATACTTATAATTTCGTTTTTATCAATAGTACTCATTTTGTCAATGGTCATTATAGTATTATTGTCTATATTTGGAGTCAAAAATATCGTAGGATAACTAACGCAATTGATTTTTCAATATGGACAGTAAAATAATGAAGCTTTTTTTTCAGTATGGGATTATTATTTGTCAGCTTAAATACTCTTTTATCCTTTTATTACAAAAATTATTGTTATTAAATGAAAAAGCAGCCAAAGCAGCCTATGCTGTGCAAAGTTGATTGGGGTGTCGGTGTTTGATTTCTGAAGAAAACTCTAAGAATAAAAATAATGGTGAATTATTGCCTTATGATATTGGAGGGTTAATTGTAGGCCCGAGCAATTGTGGGGAAACCAATTTAATGATAAATTTTATGTAAAAGATAGGATGGTTAAATTTTAATAACTGTATGTTTGCTTAAAAAGTTTGAAGCAAGCCAAATATATTCTGAAAAAAAATTATTTTGATGAATTATGTAAAAAATTTAGAGTTTAAGAAAATATAGCATACTTTTTTAATAACACTGAGAAAATGGGCCCTTTAGATCAATGTGAAGACGAATCTCTAATGGTATTTAATGAAGTTATTTTAGACCATCAAGAAATAGTTTGCGAGTAGTTTACTATGGGAAGGCATAAAAACATTGGTGGGAATATGTTTAGCACAAACATATTCGGAAATTGAAAAACAGTTGATACCAGATAACACTAATTTCCTGAGTATATTTAGACAAGATAGACGCTAATTAAAAACCCATTTATAATGATTTTATTGGGGGAGATATTCATGCCTTACGAGAAATTTAGAGATATTTGTGCCAAGTGTTGGGAGGAAGACTATGAATTTATCACTTTACATTTGAGTCGAAAGATGAATAATGGAAAGTACAGAAATAAGGTCAAAGACTTTATTAAATTTAAAAAAATTGAGAACAAGTTTACATTTAAATTAGCATTAAAACAACGTTAAAAAAACATTAAAATGACTGTTAAAACAATGTACAATACGTTTTTGCATTTAAATAGGATAATTAAAAAAAATATTTAAATTTTACAAAACATCTGTTTTATTAATCCAAGAGTTATGTGAATTATCATAACCTTGCCATTTTACATAAATTTAATCGCCTTTAGTTTTTAAGCCTTTTTCGAGCAATTATTCTTTGGGATAGTCTGTTTTCATAATTTCGAATTCATAAAAACTGCCTTCGATTTCTTCTCCTTTAGTATCATTTAATTTGTAAGTAGACACATCATAATATATAACTTTACAAATAGTAAACAACTATGTTGACCAATTAGCAGTATAGCCTTTCTCAACTTTTTTTTTCTTCCAGTTTGCTCATGCGGATGACATTTCCAACTTTGTATTTCGGTTTAGTAAGCATGTCTACAAAATTCTTTTGCTTTAAATTATTTTCATTGGCCTTATTAGATCAATGGGTTACATGCCGATAGTTCTGTTTTGTGTTGTATTTTTTTCTCTAAATCGTCTAGTATATATGTCCATTTATAGTTTCCATTTAATGCAAATTTCTTTACATGATATTTTTTCAGCGTTCGATTAAATCTTTCTACAACACGTGCTTTCAATTCGCTAAAAGAAGAATAATGATTGATATTATATTTTTGCATAAGTTCTTAAAATGTTTTGCTACAAAATTCGGGTCCATTGTCACTTTTTATATTGTAGAGTTTCCTTATCATCAATATAGATTCTAAAGCATATACTACATTTTTTGCTGTTTTGTCTTTAATTGGTATAGCAAATGCAAATTTAAAAAACACCGATAATTGTCATAATATACTAGTATCCATTATTTATATGCTATATGCCTTTAAAATAAGATTGATTTGCCATAGATCATCAATGCTATACGAAATTAGTTTTCTTCTTGGAAAGGGCCCACGATGGCTGAGCGATTAGCACGCTCGCCTCCCACCATGGCGAACAGGGTTCAATATCTGGTCGGGTCAATGGTTTTCGCAAGTGGGAATCGTCGGCGTGCTTTATTTTGGGTTAACTCCCATTTCCCCCTCCCCTTACTAGCTCTCAAGACATCTCTGTTAAGAGCCGCCCAAATCTCCTCCCTCCCTCCCCTCTTCGTGGAATTTTTTTTACAGGTTTATATAATTCATTGCTTATTCCTCTCATACATTGAGGATTTTTTTTATAGAAATGTTAATTTTTTTAGAATTACACATTGAACATACACTTTTGTGTACTAATCGTCCATTTTTAGTATTTTCCTTTTTTATATGATAATTTTTAGTGACCATCCTACACTTCATGCACCAAGTATTCCCCATTTAAAGAAAAAATAATTCAAATTTATATTATACGAATACTCATATTGTGGTTATCAAGCCATCCTCATATTCAAATATTTTAGTTTTTTTATTTAAAAATTTAAAATATCGCCTTTATTAACATCAAAAGGATTAATGTAATCTATTTTTTTGAGAATCCTTAATAACAGTCACAGTATCGTCAGGTAAATTGGGATTAACAGTGATTAATTTGTAAACATTAAAATCCATCAAAAAAGTAAAGAATATTTTATTATTATCTAAGTGAAAATTATTATTACTTTTATTCCACTTTGTAGGTAAATTAAATATATGTGATTTTTAATCCTTACATTTTTCAATTGTTAAGTTAACAAGTGTATTACAATAACTAAAAACTGATATGTTTGATTTTCGCAGTTTTTCAGTTATTTATTTATCGAAATATATATTATTGACAGCATCATTTCCATTTACAGGTTCATATATACTAATAATTCTATGCCCTAAAAAAGAAACATAAGATTTTGTGTAATCAAATCGAGTGCATAGTTTACTTTGGAATATATTTTTGTATCTACATTTTTTTAAAAGCGTAAACAGAAACTATATTATTGTATTTCGAATCTAAGTCCTTTTTAATGCATAATCAGAAACAATAGTTTTATATTTCAAATCTACATCCTTTTTTAATGCATAATCAGAAAGAGTAAGTATTGTATTTTGAAACTATTTCCTTTTTTTAGTGTATGCTTTGCATTATTTATTTGTTTTATATAATAAGCATTAGTGTTACTGAATTGCAAATTTATATCTTTTTTTACAGCATAATTAGCTATTTGTTTAATAAAAAATATTTTATTGACTGCATGGTCAGCTACATTAACAATTATACGTTCAAAAAATGAAACATAAGATTTTGTATAACCAAAGCAAGTGCTTAATTTACTTTGTAAAGCAGAAACACATGAATTACATTCTGAATCTACATATGTTTTTAAATCATAAGCATTACTGTCAAAAAATTTATTTAAACATTTGATTAATGGTTTCCCAAATATACCCACCATTTAATAACAAAGCAATTATATTATTAAACTTAAATCCTCTCGAAAAAGGGTGTAAAACAATCAAACAAAGATGTCCTCATATAACTGAACTAATATTCTGAAGGCGATCATCATTGTAATCAACATTTATGTTTTTAAAGTAATTAGTTAAATTAGTAGGAATGTTGTATACAAATGAATCTAAATAGTAAACATCATTATTTTGTTTAAAGTAGCAAACCCACTAAGTACCAGGTTTTGCTGAAATGTCAAAACTTACTACAGCACATTCATTTTTGTGTACACCTTTTGGTAGTTCGTCAAGCATATAAACATTTGTGAAATGCTTAATATTTAACAGTTTTATGTATTTTTCAATATCGATATTAGATAATGGAGATAATTTTTTTGGCCTTCCTCTTTTTGCAACTAATCCTTTTCCAGTCTTGTTTCCATTGCAAATGTATGACTTTTTTGTTCTTCTAATTCTTTTCTATTCTTTTTAACTTGATCAACAGTACCGTAAAATACACCTGTTGCTGTTGCTAAACAACTTAGTGTACCTAAAGCAGCATGTACGAGGGGAATAATTCCTCCATGATGTAAACCAATTCCAGATTTTTCTTTAGCCAACTTTTTGACTGTTTGCACTGGTAAAGTTAATTTGAAGCATTTGCCTTCTTTCAATTTTATATTTTTTCTCGCAATTTGATTATCTTTTAAAATTTATCTGTACCAAAATCTTTTGTTTCCTCAAAGGGAATATCGAAAGTTATATTTCTTATCTTCATTTATAATTTTAAAAATATGAATAATTAATAAAACATTAATTCCCCACCCCTAGCTTTCTTTTGTAAACATAGTTGAAGTAATAGCAGCAGAAGCAATTTTTTCTCCTGTCAGACCATTTTTATCTAACATGATTTCTTTTGCTTCTTTTTGTAAAAATTTATCAGCATTATGTCTAGATTCTAAATCTTTATGGTCTATATAAGCAATATTGTGATATTTGCATGTTTCATCTAATTTATTTATTCCTGTGTCACCTCTTTCCAATCTTTTATCTAATTTTGTGAATTTACCGCAATAATTATAGCCTGGCAAATGCATTTCAGGAAGATGTTAGTTGTTTGATGCCCAATTCAATATTCCCTTGTCATGGTGTTCAGAGCTCTATAATATGTGTTGAATAGCATTTAATATTATTATACGATAATCTATTCCTTTTGGATTATTAACAACAAATCAGGAAATTTATTGTTTAGCATATTCATTATGTTTATCTTTTCATTGCAATAATTTTTATTTACAGCATTTCCTTCGCCATGAATAACTAATAATCTATCAACCAATTTTCTAACATCATCGATCCAAACATATTCTTTTGGCAAATTATTGTATTTTTTATACCTTATCCAATGCTAGGGGTTCTTGGAGAAATCTTATCTTCTGGCGTGTTTGGCTATGATCTTGATGATCTTATATAATCATAATAAATCGGTTTAATTATATTATTATACTTTCAACCTCCTCTCAAAGCTACCTTTTTATTAGCATTACATTCTTGGAATGCAGCATTGGTTGTTTTAACAATTTCTGCAATCTTTCATAATCCTCATCCTCAAATTTAGTCTCAAAGTTTCTTGTGAATTTTCTGTTATCATATTACAAAGTTCTGGTGTTAATTCATATTCTTTATCCTTAGCAAATAGTGATAATTATTTATCGTTAATTTTGTATCCCCAGCTCTACGTAAACGAAAATTTTCATTAATTACATTTATTCTTTTTGCAATTTCTTTTCCGATACTTATAGCAGATACTGTATGCGGTAAATTTTCCAATGGTACAGTTCCCATTTACTCTTCTAAATTAGGAGATATTTGTTGTGAGAATCATTCTCTTTCGAATGATGTTCCTTCTGGTGTTGGTGGATGATCAAAATTTTTTGCTGCTACAGGAAGTTGTGTTGTAATTAAATTTTAATTTCCTTCAATGATTTTTTTTACTTATTTTTTTACCAATATTTCGTAATTCGTCGATTAATGATAGTTCTTTCTTCTTATTATTTCATTTTTTCATGACTTTTTATATATTTTTTTTATATCTTTCAATGGGAAATTTAACTCGAGAAACTACCTTCTATTCTGCCATTTATATATAAACAATTTACTTATAAATGAGTTATAAAAATATTGAGAGTTTTGAGAGGCAGACTTTTCCTCCAACTGATCGAACTAGGGGAATTTAAAATGTTTACAATAAATTATTGAATTTGATATTACTATAGGAGACGGCTTTATTTTCCAAATGACGCTCATGTTTATGAGAAATTTAGTTTACTAAATAGAGATAAGGTTCAAGATGAGGCAAAATATGGTGAATCAGATAATATTGATGTTTGTTCTAATTTTTTTCCTTTCCAATTTTCTAGATTAGAAATCTCAAAACATGGAAATATTATTGGAGCTGTTGATAATCCGGGTATAACAACAACAATTATGAATGCTTTATTAAGATCAACAAGTGAACAAAATTATTTAGAATTTACTGGTGTTGATAATCTATATCGAGATAAATCTGTTTGTAGTAATATAACAAAAAGAGGTTAACACTGTCCCTAGTAATAAAACAAATGAAATAATCTACCTTCTTAGATATTTGTTTGGTTTTATTCGTGATAACAATGAGGTTTACTGAAAAGGTGACTATAAAATTACTTTTTTTCGTAACTCATCTGATAATAACTGTTTATTTCTTTATGAAACTTTTGATAAAGATGATAAAGTCATGATCCTGGTAAAATTGATATTAAAAAATTAGAAATTATGTGGCCTATTGTTGAATATGAATCTAACACCGCCATTACAATTAAAGAAAAATATACAAAGATCCAAAAGTACCTGTTAGTTTTGATTATTGGCAATTTTTTGAAAAAGAAGTTCCTAAAGGAACAAATGTTTTTAGCTTTGATATAAAATATCAGTTTAATAGTTTACAATTTGACATGCTTGATTTTGTAATTGTAGGCTTTCAATTTAATAGAAAAAATCCTGCTGAGCAGCATAAACACGCCACTATGTTTGATCATTGTAGTGTAAGAAATATTTATGTTAAAAATGGTAGAAATGATATTTTACCTAAAGAAATCTGGAAACTTGACATTGAAAACTGTGTTTATCTAAACAATTTCTTGCTTATAATAATTATAGAAATTCAAAAACCAAACTAGATACCGGCTATAGAAATAATGAACTTTATTATAAATCAACTGTAAACTTAGATGGTGATGTTAATTACTATTCATTTTGGGGGCGAGGGCTTTCATATGTTATTGATTGTTCACACAGAAAAACAACTGTTGTTACAGTAAAATAAATAAAAATTAGTGTGGATTTTAATAAAAAGGTTGAAGAAGCAGGTACCATTTCTAATTTTGTTTTTATTTGTCGAAGAAATCATACTTACGATTATTAAAAAAAAAAAAAGGATTACTGAAAATTAAAAAATTGTAATATTATCAAATGGAGGGTGTAACCGATTTTACAGAAACAAGAAATTCTTTCGATATTTTAATACAATTTTTTATATGTATTGTTAAGTATTTGATCGAATAAATAATGTTTTTGCTAAACCTGAATGAGATTTTATTTTCTCATAATTTTTTTTGATATATAAAAATACCTGTGTTACCTTGGAGTATGATAAAGCTTTTAAAGATGGTTGTAATTCAACTACGCTTTCCTATAAATTAGATAATGCTTCTGAAGAACCCAGAGAATTAGTATACAAATTTCATCGAAATCTACAAAGTTTACAATTAACACTCTTCGAAAACATTAACGATAAATTTGTACTTCATGAAATGGGGGGCGAATTTTAGGAGATAGAAGAAGTTTTTAAAAGATTAGTAGAGCTTCGAATTTAAACTATCAATTGCCTTTTCAATATTTCACTTTATTTAGCTTATTTTGCTTGATTTTAGCTCAGATTTGCTTGCTTGCTTGCAAATTAACGTTTCTAGAAAACGTGAAAATTTGCTTGAAAAGCGATAAATTTGAATTTTTTTGCTTAAATTTTGCTGTTTTTCAATTGGCACAAATCCTGCACGAGGAGTTTGAAAAATTGCAAATTTTACTTGATTTTGACTTACATTTACTTTTTTTTGAGAGTTCCTTTTTAAAACATTTTAGAGCCAAAATTTAGCCTCAAGAACATTGATTTTGGAGGAAAAAACCTCAATACTTCAATGAAAATAAGGGGGTTAGCTAGGATCCCCATTATACATCCACTGACTATATAGGGACCTATTACTTTATTACGCAGAGTAATTATTATGACGGTCTTGCTTGATGAAGATTTATTCGCAAAATGTACTTTTTCAATCATTCAGAGTGGAAATAGAATTAAATTTTGATTCAGAATAAACTCTAAATATTTGATTTTTAAAAACATTTAAATAAATAACTTATAGACAAATAATAGAGTAGTGTTACAAAGTATTTATTACGCCAATCAAATCGTAGTTCTTTGACATGATGTACACTCGGGCGCAACATTCAATTGGAAGACAATTTACTTCTTCCTTACAGACACTGTACCTGGCGATTGATCTGTGTTGTAAAGTGATAGAATTCTACGTAATTTTTCGAAAGCTCTAAACGAACAGAAAACACAATTCAGGCTAGGGACGAATCTTACTCTCAATACATAATGCACATTTCCGAGCAGTCCAGCATAGCTAAAAACGCCCTTTTCACATTGCAGTATTTGACATTATATTAGTACAAAACTTGCAAACTTATTACAGTGACCTTCAAAGAACTATGTGTCAGGCTTTCCAGCGGTAAAGTTATAGGTTCGCCGTTTAAAGTCCTATAGTTACATAAGGACGACGGAAACATCACGACAGTTCACCGCTTTTCGCGTAGGGACGATGGGGTTCTATGTATGCGAGTCGGTGTCGCCCTTATCGATGTCTCGCTTGTGGGCATCAGGCGCGCTAAACAGTTCCAGGTTTTTTCACTCTATGCATTGCCTCAGAAGTTCCTCACACACAGTTCGAAAAGTGTATTGCGTCCATAAGTGAAATAATCCAAACACGTAACAGGAAAGGAAAAAAAAACAACATGGTTTGTATATTAGTAAGCTGCCTCTCTTTCAATTATATAAATAATCTAAATCATAGTAATATATTTAAGACTTTACAAGGAAAGAAAAAACTATTAATGTCCACATATAAAACGACAATCTGACACTGTTATTTTTACTTTCCGAAATCGTTCATATTGTAATTTTTGTCTTTTTCAACTTATGGATGGCACTAAAATGTACTCCCGCAAACACTATTGAACTATTTGCTGAAAAGTGTAAGGCTTTTAATTATGAAATCTATGAGTTCAAGACGACCAAATAAAAAATAATAATTTTCCTATTATATTTTCAGCTGCCGTAAATTCTTATCTTCTGTATTTTGTAAAGATAAAGACATTGATATCATAATTTTTTTTATTAGCAAAGCCTTTCCAGCATGCTTTAAATATAAGTTTAATTTTCTTGATTTTTTGAAATTCATCTTCAAAATTTTAATTTTCAAACATTTTATTACATAACATATTGGTTTATCATAAGGCAATTTACTGCGATCTCAGTAATATATTACTTGTGAAATATTCAAGTTTCCCACAGACTTTCCATTGCATATATAGTTAGTATTTATAGGCTGATATGAATTGTACGTACGTATTCTTTGTATGCAGATCAAGTTAAATAGTAAAAAATATTAGCCTGTATTTCAAATTAACTTTTCTTTTGGTTAACTTATTTATGCTAGTAAAATATTTTTAAAATATCTAGCAACATGAAATAAATTCCCTTGAAATTATACGTGCAATAATTTATGCAAAAGATGTATTGGTTTTGATTACTTCAAATTTCTCCAGTATCAGAATATTAAAATACAACTGGAATAAAATAATTCATAACATTAAACTATGCCAGTTATTCATACTATGAAACTAAAATTAATGACGGGTATGATTCCCGAAAACTTCCTAAAATTTGTATTAAAAATAACAAAACCATGGAATATTTCTAAAAATTAGTTTCTGAACTTGAATATAAATTGTGTTCACAAACACTATAGAACAAAGCAAACATTTTATCTGTTTTAAATTTTCAGAGTTTTTAAAGGGCTGTTACAAAAATTACCTGCGCGTTATAATAATGCCATTTAAATTACTGCACACGTATTACCCGAGAGTTGAATATTTTAGTCATTTTTTGTAACTCTATAAAATACAATAATGGACAACGTACTCGGGCAATCAGTACTAATGATAACAACTTTACATTGCCCTCACTGCTGCATCCATCAAAATCAGCAGAGCTTGTTAAAAAAAAAAAAAAATAACGCACTACTACCCAACCTTCAAATTGTTATTTGCAATAAAAGAAATCTTTGTTAATAAGAAAAGTACCAAAGCTTGAAACAGTTGACGGACGTTTCCACGAGTACAACAGCTCCTGCAAAGAAATCATAGGTAACGGTTTCACTAAACCTTCTTTTGTTTTTCTTGCATTGTGTAGTGTGTCATCCGCACAATATATATATTTTAATAATATATATTTACATACATTATTATATATATTTTTATAATATATATTAATTTATATATTATAATATTATTATTATTATATATAATTATTAATATAATTTATATATTATAATATATATATTTTTTAAATGTAAGTCTTTGTATGATTTCCATGCTTCCGTCTGCGTATAAAAAATATTCAGTTTCCTGAAGAGTGAGAAAAAGGAATGTTATTACTAACTTAGAAAGAACACTCACGCTCATTCACAAGAGAATTCAATCTTAGGACTGTTTTTGAAAGGAATAAGTCCACTAAAAGAGGATTAAGAACAGGTAAAATTTTGTTTTCGCAGAATCTTCAACATATTTTTAACACGGTGCAGTATCGCAGTGATTCTTGCTTCAAGGTACTACATTCGCTAATGCCCGAAACTCTGTTTCAGGACTACTCGAAATACCACCACAAACTATTGAACAAGGGGTAAAAAGTTGTTTTCGCTGTAAGTTTATGTTAACTGCGATGCAATATCATGGTACCTTTGCTTCACAATAGTAAAATTAAGGTAACTGAAATGATTAATGATAGTTCGAAATTCGACTCTCGGGCGAGTAAAAAGGGGGAAAATATATATTTTCATGGATTCTCCCGTAGTTGCGGTGAGAAGCGGCGGCGTTTCACTGAGGAATGCTACGAATACAAATTTGTTATAAACAAGCTGGATATAAATGGCTAAGCGCTGAAGTTGGGGAAATAAACGCAGGCGTGAGCAAAGCTCCCTTTAATTTCCATCTGGGATACAGCAAGTCAATTACAAATTGAGATTTCGAATGGACTTAGACGAGAGAAAATTTTAATGATATTATTCTGCCTCACAGCTACAATTCCTAACGGGAAAATGAGGCGTGGCTGTGTTGGGTACACGTCGATTTGTTGTACGTGAATACGTCTACGTTGACGAGCTCGGACGCCTTGATGTTTATTTTACGTTCCCGGCACTGTTTCACTCGATCATATGGGATTTTATGGGTATCACTGAATTTTTTTTTTAGATGCTCTTTCCTACCGTATACGATTTCTGTATTTCTACTTGGCTTTTGACGAGTAGAGGCCGACATTTTAAGTTTTTTTTTTTTTTTTTTTACTTTATACATTAAACTCATACAATTTCACCATTACCACGCCACACAAATGTTTTTATACACCTAATCGATTGATCTTGACGAGAATTGTTGATTGATACTCAAATGAGCGTCGTAGCGAATCCTAGTCAAAAGTTATACTACGCGGAAATTATGAGACGCGGCGATACGAATTCAAAATTGCAGCGTCTCCCATTTCCACCCCCCCCCCCCCCCCCTCCCCGTCACCACTTCCCTTATGCGCGATGCTTCACAGTCCTCACTCAACGTTACATACTCTTTGTTTCTTTGCAAATCGAGTGGTGTAATTTAATTTTGAATGTAGACTATAGATTCGGAGCTGCAATGCCAAACTCTATCCCCCGATTATGTTATCATCGGATTTTCTGGATTGCCTCCCACTATAGTTGCAAATTTAAAGACGTGTTCACGTAAACAAATTTTATTGCGTCAGTTTTTAACGTACCACGTTTGTGAATAAGGCACGATTTTCAAAAACCCGTCGCGTACGTCCGTTCGTCATCCGTCCGTCAATCACGAAATTATTGCCAAAGGATCAATGAATATGATGCGTTGAATGAGGTTTATGAAGCATCGCTAGTGGTAAAAGGAGACCGTTTAGGGGGGGGGGGAGGGGGCAAATGTTGATTTCGTTTCGTCGCACCTCATAACTTCTGCGTAGTATAACTTTTTACTAGGAGAAGCTACGACACTCGTTTAAGTTTCAATCGACATTTCTAGTCAAGAACAAACTATTGCGTGTATAAAAATATTTTGTGACGTGGTTATGGTGAAATTGTATGTGTTTAATGCAAAAAAAAAAAACTAAGAAAACTTAACGCAATGTCAGCCTATACTCGTCAAAAAAGCCACGTCGGAATAATGAGATCGTATACAGTTGTAAATAGAATCTCGAAAGCAATCCAGTGATACCCGTAAAAAGCCATATGATCGAGTGCAGCGGTGCCGGGAACGTAAAATAAACATCAAGGCGTCCGAGCGCGTCAACGTAGACTGTCGTAATAGTATTGTAAAGGGTCTATTAACGTCCCCCCCCCCGGCTTTATTAATGAAATCTTAGCAGGGGAAGGCTTATAAACTAACTTATAACCTGGCGTAAATTAGCAGCCATGTCTTTCCCCGCTATTCGAACTCAGAGCCTCCTGCACCCCAGATCAGTGGCGCTTCAACCGACTGCGCTACGGGAGGTCGGCGTCAACCCAAACAAACGGCCGTGTCCCGAACACGGCCCCAACCCACTTTTTTTTTTCAGCTTTCAAATTGTGTGTGTGTGCGTGCGCGAGTTACGAAAGCTGTGAAGGATCACCTCGGCAGCACGGCAGATCGCGTGGGCGGATGTGAACCACCGTACGCACGCGGGCGAGCGCGCACTCTCAACAGCCGGCAGTTACGCATTGTTTTACTACGGCGGGGGAAGACAGTTTACTGCGGGCCTTCGTTCTCGGGTCGACCGCAGCGCTTTCGCGCCCAAGTAGGGCAGAGCGCGGTCGGCTCCTCACCTTGGCGCTCGACACACGACCGTTTTCTTTCAGTGGTCGAAGAGATTTGAGAGCCGATGGTGGGGCAGAACCGGAATTAAAGGCCGGGGAGAAGGAAGATACCGAGAAATACCCACCTATCGACGGTATCCTCCGGCACGATCCCCGCGACCCCGCCGGGAATCGAGCTCGGTTCACCTAGGTGGGAGGCGAGTAGTCTAACCACTATAACACCGCGGCACCCATCTCAATTAGACCCTCAAACTTTGGTTGCAGGTTAATCACGATAAAAGAACGTAAAAACACACATACGACCTATGGTCTAATGCGAATTCTAACGGTGGTACATTTCTTTGAAGTTGGAATTGAAACACGGGTGTATTTGAAATACTGGAAATGGAATCCTAAGTGTCTGGGTAATGTGGAAAATTATTTGTATCATGCGGGTTAATAATACACCATTGAAATACCAAGTATGCTACAGTATCATGGAGATCAGTTTGAAATATGGGAAGTAACCCTGATTATTTCCTTGGCATAATTTGATGATTGTGGCAGAGAGGTGTTATGTTGATTAAAGATATTTGTTCCGTTAGATATCCAGACACTAAAAAAAAATGTAATAATTTTCTCCAATATTTGTAATAAAGTGGCGTTTGAAGTTCAAACTTCAAAGTTGTAAGTTGTGTGCCGCCCTTAGGATCCACTTCAAACCATAGGTCATACATAGGTACACGACTTCTGCACATCAACTTTATTTAAATCGTGTTGCTATTGAGTTTCAGGTTCTACTGATGTGGTGTCGTCAACTTTCAACCGCGCGACAAGCACACATGCCAAGTGAGTGAAGAGATGTGGGTGGCTCTTGACAGCGAGGTCTTGAGAGCCGACGTGCTAAGCAAACATGTGTCTCTCTTCTACAGTCAGTAGCAAGTGGTCAGTATTCAAGTGCTTTTGGCTCACTTTAAGACCACTTATTTCGTTCCTCTTTCATTCGCAAAGAAACTTAGTTCCCATCATTGAAGTAAATTTCTTACGGATTATTATTACTTGCAATTCCATTAGCTATTGACGGCCTTTTCTTTTGGGAGCGGCACGCGCCCAAACGTCGACCCCCTGGGCGTGCCCCTGGCCCCATATACATGGGCGAGGGGCATTGACCCCTCCCTCGTGATGGTAGTCAGTTGGGGACCGGGAAGCGCTAAGGTTTAAATAACTGTGATACTTCAATAAAAATTTTATTTTGGACTAGCTCCATTTCAATGGGTCTCGTCGAATACCAGAATGGCTCAACATGTTGAGAACAGCAGTTACAAAGTAAAATGAGAAAATCCTATACCACTTTTTCAGAGAACGAATAAAACTAAGATGAAAATGAAGCAATCAGCACATATTATCAGAAATAAACTATTTAGCCAGCAAATTATTTAATTTAAAAATGTCCGGATATCTTTAATTAAAAGTGAAAACGATTTTCGACAAAAATGTTGATAAATACAGAAAATAAAAATCGGCAACCATCGCGCTAGAACAGCAGCCAATGAGTACCGACTCCTGCCTGCAGAGCCAATAAACACTGACTCTTCCTAGCGCAGGTAATATGAGTGTGCTTAGTTGTCATTGGTTGATGCATGAAATGATTCAAACGTATAGGAACCTAGTGTTTTCCGTTACCTGCCGACAATACCACAACATGTTCTACATACATCATGGCACTTGAACACGCCAATCGGATGGTGTGGATCTTCACTCCCCCGCTTATACACATTCACGTAAAGTTTTTGAGATAGAAAACAGAGGTAAAACAGCCTTAAATACGGGCCCGGAACCCAGCTCAAACACATACACTGCATCCCAACCCGCGCTGGTTCAATGTTTTAACCCACGTGTGTCGGGCTGCGAACTGGATTTGTAAACCCTCTCAAACCAGTTATGGCAACTTTGGTTCCCGGTCTAGCAACAGCACTGCCTCAAGGAGCGTATGAAAGATCGGTGGCAGTGATCTCCTACCTCAGTCCGCAGGTCTTCCTCTGCCTGTTTCTATGCCTGTAGATGAGAACGGGCTGTAGTTCCCGAAAGTAGTAGGGGCGAGATGGTTTCACCCCAATTTTGATTAATCGGATCAACCCTTTGATATAAAATTGATTGATTGGATTAAGATAGTATTAATCCTTAATGCGATCATTTTTATCCGATTTTAATCCAATGGGATTAAATCGTAATCCACTCTTAATTCGATAAAATGTGATCAAAGAAATATGATCAAATTTCGTTGAGGATGGAATTTTTTTTCTGTGTGTATAGTTTCGTATACTCTATTTTCTTTCTTTCTTTTTTTGGGTGAGGAACAACTCTGGTACGTCCTCATCCCTGGAGCTCTGGTGTTGTACTGAGATGTGGTGTATTGGGAAAAGGGATGTATTTAGGGGAGCTATGTTGTCAGCATGACGACTGGCACTCGATGAGGTTTGATGAGGTGGGGAAGGGTATGTATACATATACATGTGTGTTTGTTGAGTTTGGTGCAAGAGTGGCATAAGTGTATTTTATGTCTTGTAGACAGTGTCGGGAGATAGGCGACTTTGAAAGATAGTATTTACGTCGTGTATGTTTAGATTATTCCAAATAAATGACTTATTGCATGTATTTCTGGAAAAGTAAATCTAGCCCATCTGCTTGGATAGGTGTTTCAAAATAATTAAATGTCAAACGAACACAAGTACACGACTATCAATAAACGAATTAGGAACCCAGTTATTGTTTTTTTAAATTAATGAAACTGTAAACAGAGGAGAAACCAGTATGTCCGGCTGCAAAGTTGCTGAATAAATGATGCTAGTATAGGATTTGCGGAGATTTATAAGCACGATTAAAGACGTGCAGCATGGCCAGCATCTGGCAGGCGAATGAGGTTATAGCCAGTCGGAATGAGACATGAAAACTATTTATGTGACAAAATAAATGTAATTTAGGTAGGAATGTATAAATTACACTAGTTTAGTTAACAAGGAAATAAAAAACACATAATGAATTCCCACAAGTACCTCTCCCAAAACACTTCTGTCTGGCTCTCCAGGTCAGTCAAGGAATGACTTCTATATGTGGAGCTTGCTGCCGAGTTGAACACACAACTATGTGAATGGATAACAATTATGTTTACAACTTAATATTTTCCTAGAAAACTTGTTTACTACCCATTCTTATAACTTAAAAATTGAATAAAGCAACCATTCAAAATACACGAACTTACTAAGAAATGATTTGAATAACAACTACAACATACAACTTAACAAGGACAATTAAAGACTTCCAAACTCGACATTTTGAATTATACGAACTAAATTCTAACCAGGCACAATAGCATAATAGACATACACGTACATCTCCCTCTCATTTATACACATATATTAAATGATATTAAAACATGTCCGTTCATTGTGGTGTCTGATGCAGGAATGAGTTGAGTGTAGCACTTAAGCCGACTGTGTGTCGAGAGCCTGACTATAGACGTGGAGCACGGTCGGCATCTGGCAGGCAACTGAGTTGAAATTACAGGAAAAACTCGTAAATAAAGGAAACATTACAAATGTTTTTTAAAATAGTAATTAAACGAAAAGAGAGTTGAACACACACAACTATGAGAATGGATAAAAATTGTGTTTATGATGCTCATACCAATATATATTACGTTTTTGAGTTTAAAAATAACTCACTAGCATTATTTAACAATGTATACTGAGAACTGGTTTACCGCTGCGAATGAATGTTTCTAACATAAAAAGCAGTATTTAAAAAAATTCACTTTTAACAAGCAATCAAACTTCCACAAAGAAAAATTATTAAAAATAATGGACATACTACATCGAGCCGAATAATATTAACACAAATTCTGTTAAGTCTGGGAAATTTGCCGCACTTGTTAATACAAGTGCAAGTTGAAACCCCTAGGAAGTTTCGTCGACCAAGATCAGAAAAGTGTTTCACACAATAAACACTTACAAAATTATTACAAATAACGTACACACTATATATAAGCTTAACACACGAAATTTTTTTACCCGAAAAATTATCTTTATATTAAAAATTGAAAAATATTTCTCACTATAATTTACAAAGACTGTTAACGAGATCTGAACCTCGGAGCAGATACTATTCAATGGAAATGTGTAATGAGAGGTGAAGCCCACTAGTCAGGAACTTGTTACCCCTCGGTCACAGCCCTACTCTCCGCCAAACGACGCCACGACCGGTGATGTCAGAAGAGGTGCTTCAGAGGAGAGAGCGATGTATTCAGAACAAGACTTGTCAAACTAACAATGGTGATTTTGGCTGCGGATGGAAGGACTTCTGCCCTGTCCACAGAGAGTGTGGCACCCCCTTTCCCAACCCCTTCTCCAGCCCAGAGCGAATCTTTGAGTATCTCCATTCACTAGCCTCGAAGCGTAAACCTGTTAGTAAAACCCCCTCCCTCTACCTGCTAATTTTAACTTGCCCTGTCTAGCTGTCTTCCCCTATACCATCTGCACCCTAGTTATCACTTTCGCCTGGGCACTGACCCAACGAGAAAACTGTTTCTCCAACCCAGAGCCTGTCTTACTTCCAGCAAAACAAAATTTTGCAACCAAAGTCCTGCTAATGAAATTTATTTCCCAACACTAGGAATTAAATCTTTCCCAATATTTTAATTCCCAGATTAAAATCCATGAAATTTCATATTTTAATTAAAGAAATGATTTTTAATCCAATAAATTTCAATCTCAAAATATATAAACTTTTCGTAAGAATTGTTTTTAAGTTTAATCCTGTAAGCTTTGAAGATTTTTTATCATGTTTTACAGCAAACGTATTACAGTTAGTTTAGGTCACTGTGACTAACTATACGAGATATTTTCACTGATTAAATTTTAAGAGAGTTTAAGACTTTTTATAAAATTTAAGTATTCAAACAATGCCATTTTTCAAAAATGCATCTTTCAATTTAAACAAACTCATGTTAAAACTAAATATATTGAAATTCAGGGGGGGGGGGATGGAAAACATACATATTCAATCTGTTTTAAATATTTGTGCATATTTCATGTGTAGAATTCTCTCAAAGTTTCCCAATCGACATTATTAGATACACCATCTTCCATAAAATGAATATATTTGAAAATATAAAAAAATACAATCACAGCTCAAAATTGCTCACCCAATGGACAAGCCTCCGACCAACACAATTGTTTCAGTAATCAAAGTCTTTAAAAAAATACCCTACAAAATATTTCCAAAACCCATTTCTCCCTTCTACATTCCTAAATTTAATTAATCTTTGTTCATTTCAAACGAATATCAAGTAAAGTATTATTCTATGTAACATAATTAGATTTAACCACATGATTAATTACTAATCCTAGTTCTGCTATTAACATACAAATACTAGAGATGAAGACATTTTTATCATTATATTTTATTCCTGTTACTGTTTAAAACAAGTAAATTGTCATTCCTACATTATGATGTGAACATCTATTTGTAAGTAAACTTTCTCCTCACACCAATGATTATTCATTTAATCTACCTTAATGTTAATGGAGGCGTCACCGAATCGTCTGCCGTGCAGATACTGTGGGAAAATATGCACTGTTGTCTACAATGTTCGTAGGCATGATAGGAGCAAATGTTTTAAGAATGCATCTTGGGTTATTCTTATATTCAAATACTGTTTCCGCCAGTTCGCACGAATGGATAACTTGAATCTTCACATCAAGATCTGTGAAAACAATCTTTCTCCTGAAAAACTAAATGTACCATATACATGAATGCAAGTAATGAAATAAAATCGCATCATATGAAATATACACTAACACATGAACGTAACGATCTTCGACATAATGTACCACAACTAGCTGTGGAGACCAGTGTTGGTAACGATACAGCTACTATTTCTAAGCTAAGTAAACTCGATATTTATGATGAAACATCAGGTGAGGACAGCAGTCATGATGTCAGTGATACTTTGGAAGAAATTCATTCAACAAATGCTGTGAATAATAACGTAGGTATGTGCTTAAACATGGGGATTACTCCACAATAAACGAGATGGTTTTGATGATAAAGTCACTTAAGGAACTAGATTACATCGAATGAAGTATTATCTGCAAATAACCGAGAAGTATGATAATAAACTTTAGTTAACCCTACTACTTGACTGAAAAAATAATTATTAAAAAAAAAATAGCATGATAGGAATATGTTTCAGTTTGACATATGATGTTTTCCTCAAACCAATTAAGTCGTTTGAATTTGGTTGGCATGATAATTTAGGAATAAATGAGATTTTTGAGGAATAAACAGGCTTAATTGAGGAATAAACATGCTTAATTAAGGAATGCTTATTTAAGAATAATGTATAACCAGTAATATAATTTTTTGGTATCTATATTTGTGAATCGCCCTACACATGCCTGTGCTATGATTATTGTAACCTCCTATACTTTGTTGTTTAATTGTGTGCATACATTTTGTAACCTTTTCTACTGACTTGTGTCAGAAATAATTTGCATATTTTTTTAAACAGCTTGTATTTGTATATATTTTTGTCGACAAATTTATGTTTTAAAATTAATTTTTACATTCATTTAACTTCACCTCTTAAAAAGTGAACTTGTTTTCCTAAGGAAGGAATAATATAATTATAAATAAATGTCTTAAGAGAGAGAGAGAGAGAGAGAGAGAGAGAGAGAGAGAGAGAGAGAGAGAGAGAGAGAGAGTGGTTAAGTCTAAACAGAGAGAGATTTTTAAATTTTCTAAAAAAAAAGTATGTTGGAATAAGTTAAAATTCTGTGATTTCTATCATAAACAAACTAAAAGGAATAATATAATAATAAATAAATGTCATTAAAACCAGAGAGTAATTATATATCAACAGAGAGAGAGAGAGAGAGAGAGAGAGAGAGAGAGAGAGAGAGAGAGAGAGAGAGAGTTTTAAATCTTATAAAAAAAAGTATGTTGTAGGAGTTAAAAGTCTATTATTTATATAAAAAAACAAACTATGTTCCGACTAACATGAAAGAGTGATGTAATAAAAAAAAGACAGGAAAAATTCTGGAAGCGAGCACTCTAACCACATTTCCATAACTTACTTTCTAATAAACCATCCCGGATAAGGTACGGTTAATATTAGTAAGTTTTTGGGTTCGAGTCCCAGAATAGACATGTTTTATTTAAATATAGTTTCTTGGTTCGAGTGTCGGCTAAGACATGTATTATTATAATATAATTTGTAGGGCAGTAACCATATTACATAAGAGGAATAATGAACGAATCACGTAATTAATAATGTATAATTAAATGTTTGTAATTTGTTCATGCACGTGAAAAAGGTAGTTCCAGTGTGTAATGTTCTGGTTGCAAACACCTCATATTTGGGAAAGTTTGTGTTGCAAAAGAATGAAATAATTCCATAAGAATGTAATTAAAATGGAATCGTTTAAAACCAAATAAATGCACGTATTACACATTAAATTCCAACATATACACACTAAATTTCAGAAAATGCTTTAAATCCTCTTAATTTGCATTAAATTCGGTTAAAATTTACTTAAAACGTATCAAAAACCCAATTCTTTCGTTTGATGTAGGTTTGAGGCGAATACCATCATATAAATTTTTGCGACAAGGGAGAGGGGTATGTGTATAAATAGAGGCTCCTAGCCAAAGCTTGCCATGTGCTAAGCTATTGCTAGGGGAGACAGGCTATTGTACACCCTGTGAACAGGTTTCTGCTTGCACAGTCCCTACATCCACGTGCTGATCGGTGCTGCGGTCGGGTGTTCGCGACATTGATAAGGACCTGACTCGCTCGTGTTTGGTTTCCTGGTCACAGCATCATAAGCTCCACCGGCATCCTCCGCATTGGTGGTGAAGGGACCCATTCTGGTACGACAGTAAAAGGACCAGCTTACCGCATGCCTGCCTGACCTCTCTATAACCTGTAGGAGAAGGCACTCAGAAACTCGCTTGGAATTATGCTTGGCCGCCTGTGGGAGCAGGGACCCCGATGCTTGCCTCCCTGAGCAGGCTACCTCTCAGCCCGCCTGACCTGGGTTCAAGCCTCCTTCGAAGTCTACCAGTTTCACTACTAGACTTAATGTAAGTGAACAAGTTAAAAATTTTTAGGGTCTTTTTAATTCTTTTGCAGTAATTTCTTGAAACTTTTAGGACATTTTTATTGCGTTTTCGAAAATTCGTTTAATCATTTAATAACATTTACCAATTTTTCAAGCTTTTATCGCATTTTAATAAATTAATTGAATCTTTAAGTAATTTTTACAGTTTTTTTCGTAACAAAGTTTAATCTTTTTATAGAAAACGTTTACAATTTGAATAAATTTTCTTTACTTTGTTTTAACACTTGACAATTAGAATTACATTTTTTAAACTTTATTTAAAAATTTTTTATTAATTTCAGTTAAACTTTCTTTGAAAATCGGTAAACATTTTAAAACTAGAATGATATTTTATTAAATTTGTTTCCAGTTTATACAATTTTAGTGCAACTTTTTCTGGTAATTGTCAAATTCATTACAATTTGAATGAAATTTACCTAAACTGTTCCAAATTTATACAACCTGAATGACATTTTATCAACTTAGTTTCAAGCTTTCAAATTCTTTATTAATTTCAGTCATTTTAAAACTAGAATAAAAGTTTATTATCTCTGTTTCAAATTTGTATAATTTTTGTATAATTTTTTCCGGTAATAGACAGATTTGTTACAATTCGAATTAAATTTACTTAAAATCGTTCCAACTTAATACAATTTGAATAAAATTTTACTAACTTCATTTCAAGTTTTCGAATTTTTTATTAATTTCAGTTAAACATTCTTGGAAAATTGTTAAACATTTTAAAACTTGGATTAAATTTTATTATCTTTGTTTCAAGTTTAAACAATTTTAGTGTAACTTTTTCCAGTAATTGTCAAATTCGTTACAATTTGAATGAAATCTTACTTAGTTTCAAGTTTACACAAATAGAATGAAATCATTAACTTTCACAGCAATTTGCTTCCCACTTACAATATTTGTTCATTAAGTTACTTTTTAAGTATTGTTGAGTAGTTTTTAAGATATATATATAAATATATATATATATATATATATATATATATATATATATATATATATATATATATATATATATATATATATATATATATATATATATATATTTAAGGGTGGGTTGTTGGGTGTTTAAAGTGGGAATTATGGAACAGCTAAAACAAAGGAGAACTACATCGTTTACACCTAACATGAGGGGAAGGTGCATAACTTTAGCTCCCAAGCTTGTTCTGAATGAGTTGTTTGGAGAAATATGTTTAATTTGAAGAATAAATGAACTCTGAGTACTTCTAATGAAAGAAATGCCCTTGTTTTTGATTTGGGGGGGGGGGGGGGGTTAGTTGTATAAAGTAATTTTAAGTAGTTTTTAAGAGAGAGAGATTTAAGGGTAGGTTGTGTGTTTGAAATGTGAATTATAGAACAGCTAAAACAAGGGAGAACTATGCTGCTTACGCCTAGCATGAGGGGAAGGTGCATAAGCTTACTTAGCTCCCAATCTTGTTCGGAATGAGTTGTTTGTAGTAGGATGTCTGTTATGGTAAATGAATGGTCATTGAGTACTTCTAACGAATATAATGTTTTGATGTGTGTGATGGGGTTGTTTGGGTATATATAATTTTAAGAGCTTTTTCATTTTCAAAGTTAATGGGTAACTACAAATGTGGGGAAATGTGTTACAAGCCATTCTATGTTGGTTGTTGTCCTACCTTTGTGAGTAGATAAGTGTTGAAGAGAATCTGATAAAATTTGAATAAATTTTGTTATGTTTAAGTAGTTGATTGTCTAAAATATTTAGTATACAAGTTTTAAATTTTTAGTTTGATGGTGTAAACTATTTTTATTTTATAGTGTACACGGTCTTTATTTTTGATGGTGTAAACTAGTTTTTATGTTTACAGTGTAAAACATTTTTTTATGGTGTACACTAGTTTTAATTTTGATGGCGTAAAGTATTTTTATGGTCTGCTGTGGTACTTTTAAGATGTAAATTTTTTTCTCAGAGACAAACGGATTTTGCTAGTCACAATAAAAAAAACTGGGCTTAAAATTCAATGAAATAGTATGAGATTAAATATAAAATGTTGTAAATGCAGTCCGTGCACTCCAAACGCAAAAGTTGTGAAAGACTGACTAGGCGAGCCAGGTCGGGAAATAGAATGTATAGTGGCTAGAGCTGCATTATGGGAATTCTGGTTGTTGATTTTGGGGAGGGGGGAGGTTGGTGAAGGAGAAAAAGAAATATTCTATTACACACACGACAAATTAGAATTTCGGCTGCTGGGATTCAACACCATGATATCTGCTAGTAAAACACCCATCTACTTTACACAAACTCAGAAAACATATTTGAAGGTTCAATATGATATGGTGCTTGTTTACAATAACAATTGAAACACATTATTACTTGACATAGAATATTAAAGTTTAAACAAGATTTTGTTATATTTTCCTATACGACAGTGTAGCCGAAAATCTTAGGTTGGCAGCTCTGGAAGTTTTCTCAGTGGTATTGGTGTCCAACAGTGAAATGGGAAATTAGAGTTTCTCGCTTAGAGAGTTTTCAGCTTGATTCCTTGTCGAGCTCAGGAAATATTTTATTTTTTTCACTATGGTTATAATTCTACCCGGTTTTGAATAAACGAAAGCTCATGTATGATTTTTTTTATTAAAGAATAATAGGTTTTAACTCTTTCTCGATTGTTAGTAGTAGTAAAAAGATTACATATATACACAATATTATAGGATATTTTTACAATTTTTTTTGTACAGCTTGCTGCCAGACAATTTTTTTAATTTTTCAGTATATTTTCTAGTGTCAGGGAAATTGTAAAGTGGTCATAAATTTTTATTAAGTAGAAAACAAAATACATTGCTCGAGAGTTGCAATGATATAGGAAGGCGTTTTGGCCTTTGTATTCTCGATTGTTAAATCGTTGACCTGAGCTCAAAACTTGTAAGGGACTCCGGGCGACCTTGGCGGTCTGCGTCGTAAAAAGCCAAGCGCCTGGGTCGTCTTCACGGTATTGTAAAAGCAAAGTACTTTCTGCGAGGTTTGTTGGACTCAGGCGTGCACCCTCTGTGATCTAGGTTTTTGGTTGGTAGGTTTGGAAAGACGTTGAATTTAAACATTTATATTTTGAGACTCTCGACAAGGGGTGGTAGCACTGGTAGGCCTGTATAGCTCTAAACGTAATGGTTTTTACACATCTGGAGACATTTGGAAACGCTATAAGTTTCCCAGTTCGAAGCGAGTGTAAAATATTCAGCTTACAATTTTTTCATCAGAAATAATTCTTGTGATTCTCTTAGGTTAAAACCACTATAAAAATGAGCATATTTATCTTTTAAAACAGCATTAGTTACGTTAATTTTATTAACCAAGAATAATGTTGTTTTCATTTCTTAGGAAAACAAGTTAATTAAATTAAATTAAATTAAATATAAGTAAAAATTGGTTTAAAACATAAATTTATTGGCAAAAATGTATATGAACACAAACTGTTAAAAAAATTAGCATCATTTTCGACACAAGTCAGTAGAAGAGGTTACAAAATATATGCACGCCATTAAACAACAAAGTATATAGGTTACAAAAATCATAGCATGAGCATGTATAGGGCGATTCACAAACACATATAAAAAAAATGCATTACTGGTTATACATTATTCCTAAAATAATCCTGTTTATTCCTCAAATAAGGCTGTTTGTTCCTCAAAAAAAAAAAAAAACCATTACTTCCTAAATTAACACGCCAACCAAATTCAAACGACGTAATTGGTTTGAGGAAGACATAATACTTCAAAATGTAACATATTACTATCCCGCAATGTTTACTTGAAATAATTCCTTTTTCCGGTCAAGTAGTAGGATTAACGAAAATGTATTACCATACTTCTCAGGTGTTTGTAGATAATTCTTCATTCGATGTAACCTCGTTCCTTAAGTGACCTCATGATCAAAACCATCTCTTTTATTCCGGAGTAATCCCCGTGTTTAAGCAAATATCTAAGTCTGTCCACAAGCTCGTTCGAGTCTTCGGAAAATATGTAGGCATTACTCAGCGCATTTGTTGAAGGAAAATCTTCAACAGTATTACTGGCATCGTCACTGCTGTCCTCACCTGATGTTTCATTATAAATATCGAGTTTACTTAGCTTAGAAATAGTAGCTGTATCGTTACCAACACTGGTCTCCGCAGCTAGTTGTGGTACATTATGTCGACGATCGTTACTTTCATGTGTTAGTATATATTTCATAAGATGCGATCCTACTTTATAAAAAGTATTCAAGTTAATTCCCTCTCCTTCCGTGATATTATGTAGTGTACACGGTACATTTAGTTTCTCAGGAGGAAGATTATTTTCACAAATCTTGACATGACGATTCAAGTTATCCGTTCGTGCGAACTGGCGAAAACAGTTTTTTTTTTTTTTGCAGTTAAGAATGACCTGAGATGTGTTATTCAAACATTAGCTCTTCTCGTGTCTACGAACATTGTAGGCGAAAGTGTAAATTTTCCCGCAATATCTGCACTGTAGACGATCCGGTGATGCTTCCTTCTTCATCAATGTAGATCAAATGAATAATATTCGGTGTGAGGAGAAAATTTACTTCCGAATAGATGTTCACCTCACAATGTCAGAATGACAACTAACTTGTTTTAAACAGTAAGAGGCTTAAAATATAACGATAAAAATGTCTTCTGCTCTAATATTTGTATGTTAATTGCGAAACTTCGGCTAGTTATTCACCCATGTGGTTAAATCTACGTATGTTAAACCGATTACGTCTTTACTTGGTATTTGATTGAAATGAATAAAGATTAATAGAATTTAGGAATGTAGAAGGGAGAGATGGGTTTTCGAAATATTTTTTAGGGAATTTTTAAAGACTTTGTTTACTGAAACGATTGTGTTAATGGAGGCTAGTCTGTCGAGTAAGCCATTTTGCGATGTGATAGTATTAAAGGTGTTTGAAATATATTCTTTTCTGTTTTAAATGTGCGTGCGTAATACTATTTTCGTTTTTCCCATTACATTTTGTCGTATAATACGTTATGTCGATTCCATAATCTGTATGCAATAAAGTTGTTTGTTTCGGGTATCTCTTTACGATGTATGTAATTCGTTGACAGTCGGAATTTACTATCCTAAAATATGGGGTATGCGATTATAAAATTGCCACCGTTTTCCTTTAAAATTTGCGTAAATTTATTGAAATATCGTGGAATTTGGAATATTACAGCTCCGGTAGAAATCATTTCAAGCTGGATTCGTGCTATTTCATTAATATTGCGTCGAAATTTTGTGTTTTTAATCAAATATGTTCAAATATATACATTTCGACTCCCTTTATCCCAAGGACGTGGCAAAGGGGCATAACACTGCCCAAATTTCAAGTAAGAACAACAATTTATTCAAAACTTTCCCTATGCAAACTTCAAAGGAATGTAAACCTGCAATCTTGTCCAGAATAATCTACAATTACTGAAAGAAGAAAAAATGACAATTGACTTGGATTCATTTACTTTGTTCAAAATAAATGGTAAACGTGGTTCACAATACCTTCATACATAAAATACAAAAAGCATTAAAAATATATTTTGTACTATAATTCATGATCACAACACGTCGGAAACTTTCAGCTAAAAGGAATCTGACAAAAACTACCTTACATAAAATTCAGGTATATGCGCACCACGATGCATTGCAACTTTGCTATCTCTGAAAAAAATGACATTATAGTTCCAAAACTACATCGGGAAAAACATATATACTTATGTGGTACGACATGTGGCTGAATTTTAGTTTTCTCAAGCTTAATAGGGACTATCTTTAAATTTGCTGAGTCAATATTTTTCTATGTGCGCGCTAGAGTACCTGGAAACTTTGAAAATCTTTAAAAGGTTTTTATAATATCACACATGGACAAAACTAAAGTTCATTATTTTTCATACAAGAACACATGATACGTGGTAATTTTAATAGTATCATACTTTAACAGAGAGTATTTAGATAATTACTAATGTCCAAAATCTATATGCACGCCAGGGCACGTTGCAACTTTCAATCCTTTAAAAGTGGACTTAATACTGTCCCACATGGACAAAAACTTATGAACTTTATTTTT
The DNA here is from genome assembly GCA_029891345.1 of Dryococelus australis. Classification (NCBI taxonomy): domain Eukaryota; kingdom Metazoa; phylum Arthropoda; class Insecta; order Phasmatodea; family Phasmatidae; genus Dryococelus; species Dryococelus australis. Next base: position 332,083,388 of record CM056994.1, read on the forward strand.
TATTCAACTACACACGACATTTGGCTAATTTTAATAACCATACTTTAACAGAGATTATTTAGAAAATTACTTATGTCCAAAATCTATATGCACACTAGGGCGTGTTGCAACTTTCAATCATTTAAAACTGGTTTAATACTGTCCCACATTTCCAAAACTTATGAATTTGATTTTTTATACAAATACACATGACAAGTAGCTAATTTAGAGGCATCAAACTTTACTAAAGTACAAATCTATATACGCGCCAGGGCACGTTGATAAGTCCAATCCTAAATAATAAAAAACCACCAGCAAACCCATAGGCAATGATACTTTGACAAATTTTTACTGGCGTATGAATAATAAAAAAAAAGATTGTTTCCCCTAAGAAACTTGACATTAATTTAGCACAATGTCTATAATGGACACAATGAACAATAAAATGGTCAAAACTGGACCAAATCTAAAACCACTTGGGTAAAACCTTTTTATCCTTTGAATGATTGTTTTCTGCAAATACTAAGAATTAACGATTATTTAAAATGCCGATTAATAGACAATGCATTAAGTAGTGAGACGTATGCGCCATGTTCTAATGCGCCTATAATTATTAAGGATATGTTATTTTTCCGGCCGGACAGGCCATGACTCAATGTTAATTACAACATTACTGATGAAAATACTTAGCTTCTAATCAGAGACCCTAGACTGTCCATGTCTGGCCTGCCAAGGCCGGCCCACGACTATTTATACAATAATTCTTACAATAACCCCTAGTGGGGTACCGTTAATTCCTTGTCCAATCACGATCCATGAAAGGTTCCACAAGTTTTAATTTTTTTTAACCACAACTCTCACTTAACGGAAATGGCTTCATGTAGCGCATGCTCTGTGCTTGCAAACTACCATTCCGCGATAACAGCCTCACACAGTGACACCTGCGTGAAACACCAGAATGACTTATTTTCTAAATCGGGCAGTCCACGATGCACGAAGGAAATGTGTTATCTGTGCTCCGAGTATAGCCATGTTGTGTTTTCCTGCAGTAAAAAAGAAACGTTTATACACAGAATCAACGATGGGCATGGAAAATAGGTTAGTCGTATTATAATTTCAGATAATTTTTTTTTGTTTTAGTCACCGGAATATTTTCTCGTACTCTCGTATACGTTTTTAAAGTTTACAAACGTCACAAACGGTACATTTTTGCAGTCTCCATGTGTATGTCTTGGTCAAATAGGTAAGTGATGTTGGGCGAATTTTGCAGTAAATTGAGACAGGTGTCCCAATCCTCTCAAAGGAGATGAGTCCAGAACGTCAACCAGAAGAGAGGCCCGAATCATCACCAAACTGGCCAGGCTTGGTGGAGGCCCAGATCTTCTCTACGAAGACACCCGCAGTTCGGACTGGCAGCCAAGATCACCAGCTCCACATAGACAAACCAAAGAAACGACCCGAGTATGCAGAATCATTATCCCTATCTCACTCCTCATTCTTTGCGTATTTGAAAAAAAATATATTTGCAAGACAAACCTGGGTTCCCCTATAAAGTATTAAATAAATCAAATGTATGCAAGACCTAGTACATACATATACCAATATTTATACCTACACTCAAGTACAAAATCCAGATCTGGGAATATATTTTTAATATATATCTAACTCACTATATGAGCATGAGCCGCATTGGGATGATTGTGAGCATGAACACAGCTTAAATTAAAATGGACGTGAGTGCCCTGATGAAGATGAGCATGAAATGAAATGACGGACAACCTGGGGTCTTCAACACGAAGATCAATCAGTACAAAATTTACACAAAATTACCAAGTTACTAAAACTCACAAGATAAAAAAGGATGATAGATAGCATTACAATACACAATACCATCTAAAACATAAACATTATCAAAATGACACTTTGTTCCAGTGATAAGTGCAGACAAACCCTTATTGAGACGTACTCAACTTCAACTGGCTCACTTGAGCTTTATTATAACTACCAGGATGATTCATATCCTCAATTAATACTGTAACTGGGGAATTAAACCATTTTATTACAAACGGACTAGAAAACTAGAAAATTTAGGGGCAAGTTTAGAACTGAATTGTGCAGTCTTATTACTGAGGTAATGCATATCCAAAAAAAAAAAAAAACCTTGTTCCTAGGTCGCAACTGAACAGACCCAGTATTATATGTGGTCCTAGAAGCAAGTTTATTGTGATACCTTTTGAGGTTTTGAGTTGCCTAATCCCAAACCTCCTCGATTTTTTTTTATCAACAGCCTCCCAGCAAAACTCATTTAATCGCCAAGCATTAATCAAGGGATGGAACAGACTCCTACCAAAGAAAAATTCTGCGGGCACCTTTTTGGTGGCACTACTTATTACATTATTAAAGGCCAAAGAAAGTTGATAAAGAGCAATGTCCCATTCCTTATGGGAACCTACTTGGAAAGCTCTTAATGCCGTTTATAAATTTCTGTCGTTGTGCTCTAATACATTCGCCTTTAGGGAATGAAGAGTAGTCTGAATCATTTTTATTCCCCATGAAAATGCTAAATTCTTCATTCCAACTGAAACAAAATATGTGGCACTATCGGTTACTATATGAACTGAGGACCCAAAGATAGGAAAAAGTCTCTGACTGAGTATCTTGCAAATATATGCTGATTACATTGCTCGGAGGGGGAAAAAAGAAAAAAATTACTGAAATTATCAACGGCCTCTAGAACAGAAGTAAAACTAGATTTCGTGCGGGGCAAGGGACCGTAAGACATCTAAATACGAACTTTACCGAGGAAACTTGGCTACCGTAGCGCTGTATGGCTTCCTATTTTTGCCTTACGGGGTTTGGCCCTTTGAAAATCCTCACATTCTATAACCAGATGTTCGACTTCCTTGACAAGTCCCGGCAAAAAAAAAAATCTCCCGGATGCGCAAAACTGTTTTGTATTGTCCCAAATGTCCACCAAAATAGGAGTTATGAAAATACTGAAAAATGGACCCACACAGAACCTCGGGTACAAAGAAACTAAATTTTTGAGATTTAGAATCCACAAACCCTATGAGACATTTACGAATTTCATAGTGTCCTCATATCCATGCATCAATATCATCCTTAATGCTGATGCTCTCAGGGTCTATTTTCTGATGATACTGGAGTTTTAAATATGCCTGTGGAAATTCTTGGAGTACCTGAGCTTGCTGACCAACTTCTTTCACTCCGAAAGTATTTGTTTTATCCTTTAGGGATACCGCATAACCTTGTCTTACAGAACTATCACTAGAATTACTACCTAAAACATCTACTATTTCCTCAGTTTGTACCAGACCATCACCAGTTTTATTTTCTGCAAGGACAGTGACTTCTTCAGATTTTACGAGATGGTTTTGAAATTCTCTTAAAGAAAAACCCTCAGCTGCTCCCTCGGTTACCGAATTAGGGGTATCCACATAAAACTCCTCCGCATCAAACATGCGAGAAATGGCATCAGCCACTCCATTATCATAACACTATATACGCTGGACCGTGAACCGAAAACGCGTGAGGCTAACCAATTCCCCCGCTAACCACCCAGCTGGTTTGTTAGTTTTTAAAAACCAACTCAGTGCCTGATTATCTGTGAACAGCTCAAATTCTCCACTCTCAAGGTAATCGCTAAACCTTTCCATCCGAAAAATAGGGCAGCCAACACTTCTTTTTCATGTGCTGCAGTGTGATAACTGGGGTGTGAACAGGTTTAAATTAATATTTAAGTAAAGTTGTTGTAATGGCGTTGTAGTGTTCAATCTTCCTTTCACACACTAACATAAACGCGACAAGTTAGCTTAGAGTAGATAACTTCTACATGACAACTTTCCAAGAAATAGTTAAACCAGTGAGTATAAACCACAACTTTTATGCTAAACTCCATACTCTTACCAGGATGATAGTCATACACCAACTCACTAGAAGGCTAGAATACCATACAGACATAGCACTTCAGTCAAGCACATTATCTTGGCATGCACAGATTCGGGAGTAACTAACTACAAGGATGGAGACCAGAATAAGATTAAATTATTTAATCTTTAATAAAAACTGTTTGGATGTAGTTAAACTCGATAGCAGTATTATTAACAATCTTCTGGTGACATACATATATCTTAAGTGGCTGTAATGGAGCAAGACGCCCTGTGAGTTTGTAAGAAATGTAATTTAATAAGTTCTTAGCCCTTTTTAAAAACAAATTAATAAAATATTCCTTAAAAAGAATATATTTTAATTTATGCTCACACCAAGCAAACTGGGAGCTGGGTATTGATTTGCAAAATAAAGTTCAAACACATGAGTCTTATGGCAGAAAAATGGCATCTGCCTTAAGTTATTTTCCAAAAATAAAATCGGCGACCATCTTATCACACATGCCAAATCTGCGTCATGCAGATAGGGTACAGTCATGGAATGCGGTGATTCTCCTCCGGACGAATGTCCTTCCCTAATATTCTAGCCAACGGGCTATAGTACAGCGAGATACACTCCAAAAATGGTACCACTCGGAATGTTGTGGAAGGCTATCTAAACTAAATGAAATAGAGCACCACTATCGCCTCAGACCCTCTTCTTCTCTTGTCGGCATTCCGACAATCTTCTCTTGGTCTGGAAGAATATACAAACACACTCGCGGACTACCCTAATATCTACATTTAACATCCTATCGGGGCCGTAACACTCGTTACGTCCCGCCTTCCATAGCAGTTGAAATCCATCTTCTCTTCTCTAACAATAACGTAGCTTAAAAGTGAGGCTACGTAACGACCATTAACAAGGTGGCTGCTTCCTCGTGCAATCAACAGATTGCGTTGATCCTGGCAACGGGCCTCAGTCTCCAACATTTATGGCTGTCAACCAAATGCCACAAACAATAAACAATCGAAACTCTTAATATACATAAAACCTTTAAGCACAATGTTCTTAATGTAGAAATAAAGAAAAGTCATTATTTCCAGACGAATGGAAATTAGCATGTCATAACAACAAATGAAAAATAAAATATGAACAGTAATAAATTATCATGCATTTGAATAAAAACGTCTTGATATGCATGTGATTATTTAACGTCTCATTTGCATACTGATAGTGAAAAATGCAGCCGTTTCAAATGCCCCGCCAACATTTTGAAGCACGCGTAAATGTGGATCTGAAAGCTTTCACTACTCTGATGGCTGTGTTTAATCAGGAATGTCAAAAAGTTTTAAATCATCCCGGTGTTTCTTAATCACACTAAAAAACTCCCCTGTTAAGTGTCTATTATTATTACCATGAAGTCTCACTTTCGTTAGAACTTAGCATTACATGTAATATAATAAAATAAATAGTATATGTGAACAATATACATTACAGTATTAAATGAAATATTAACAATATATGCACTATCATAAACCATATTAAACACATTAAATTTTTATATCCGATAAAATTTCCCTATAACAAGTGTCTATTCTTTCTATTTTTATTAGCAGTTACCTAAATTATAATTCCTTTTGGTCGTGTCGATTGTTGACATATGTCAGTGACCGATTCTTCTTGTTCCTCTTCGGTTATCTTCGTGTCGACTCGGACGTCTCCGCTCGGAGCTCCGCAGGTGTTCCCTTCTTGCTTCCACTGTGGTGGTTGAAAATTCAATATAGTGGTTTCATATTACCGGGACAGTCTACGATATCTTTGGCAGGTGACTAACTTTATCAACTAAGTCATCTCTCGAATGACGGCTAGCATTGGATTACATTATGTTTTCCCAGATCATATGCTGTCAAGAACTGAACATATATACCTAATTTCGCCTTGTCTGATCGTTTATTTGCCGTGAAATTCTGGCGTGCGTCTGTCGAAAGTCTTCGCTTTCACAGAACCGCCATGTTCGTGTGCACTTTTAAATTGTGTCTTCAGTGAAGTAAATAATGTTTTATTTGGGGTGAGTTCAGTTCTCGTGTGTGTGTAACAGTGTGATTTTACATGTGCGTGTTAAAGTGCACTAAAATCTTGGAAGTCCTCGTTTCTAGTTCATACGAGTGTAGCACCGACCTATGGCGACGTCCATAATAACACGTGCACATTACATTTTCACTCGGCATTCAAAATCACTGAAAGTTCGAAAACAACTGTTATACTTTTATGGGCTTAAATTACTCTTGCTTCGTTACAGCTCACTTTTAGCATACTAAAGTACAGTGACTTGTGTACTTATTAATACCAACAATACCATTATGGTCATATTTACATATTTAGTTATAGTGTACCTCCCCGTACACAGCTTTCGTCTCACTGGTGACATCAAGAGATATTCAGAAGACAACAAAATCGTCAACAAGATAACAAAGCAGAAAATCATATGAAGACAGCATAGTCAAATTATAACATGTAAACAAATTATATACAATACTCTAAAATATTCAATATCAGATGAACGTAACAAACTATATACAACAATACATATATTCATAGACCACCCATCATTATAGGAGGAAAATACACTAACGTCTTTGCAGTAGATGATTAAATAAAATGATACGTTTATCGTTATCAGAGTGAGGAAAATAGGAAGATCGACAACGTACGCTAAAGAAAAATAAATTTAATGGTAAATCCATCATTTAACCCATATCAGCAATAAGGAATCAAATTCCCCTTTCTTTGGCGTACGAGAGGACCTGGGTTACTGGAAGTACACCCATATGTAAAACTTCACTGTGTAGGAAGTGTGTAGGGTGTTATTTCCCCAGTGTTACCTGTATACGAGTGTAGGCGTTACTTTATTAACTTCTGAGCGTACTACCAGCTTATCTTCAATGCGTTTACGTCTCCGTTTAGCAAGCTTCTTCTCTGACAGCGTAGCAAATAACAATAATCTTCGCCGCGACGACAGCGCGAGGCACGTGTCACATATTACGTATTGTAACTGCGTCACGTCACTGGGTTGCGGTACTAACGTTCGGATACTCTTCAGCACTTAAGTCTTGCGTAATCACTTAATAACTTCATAATTAATCATAATAGCAGTCAAATAATATTATTTTGACACGGGAATCTAAGCTTATCTGGAGCCTCTTGCTACAACGTTACGACATACAGCCCATTTTCTTGCATTATTTACATGTCTGACATGGAAATCAGGGGTGTTATAAATGCTTGTAAAGCTGCCAAATTAAAATTACCTACTATCTCTCGTGTGGTAGGATCCTTTAATTCGTAATAATTTTTATTAATAATACATGACATCTCGTACGGTCCCTCGTAAATTTGTAAAAAGCTTCTTGGTTATGTCCAACCACTGCTTACTGACGTTTATTGCACGGCTAAGGACCAGCTGTCCTGGCGGAGAACTCTTAATTTTCGATAACTTCTTCTTTTTACTTCTTCATTCAGTGGCGAAAATCAGTCTTCTCTTCACGAACTTTAGCATCTCTTCCCTTCTCTCTTCTGCCGACGTGGTAACATCTCCTATGGTTATCGGCGGCGAGGGCAGTTCATTAAGACCGAACACTGCTCATCTCGTATATGTTAGCACTTACCACGGTTTCAACGAAGTCGATTCATTTACGCTGTGATTCATTACGAACTCGACAAGCTGTAGCTAATCTCTCCAGTTTTGCTGTGCGGCGTGACAAAACGTACGTAGCATCCTACTAAGTGTCTGTATTCTACGATCAACAGTGTAATTTTGAGGGTGACGGACCGAAGCTGTTGTAGGTAGAATATTAAGCTTCCGTGTACCCTCTAGCCAGACTTTACCAGTAAACTGTGTCCCCTTATCAGATAGTACGAATCTAGGTAAACCAACTTCCTCCACGAATAGTTTCAACTTGCTTAAAACTGTACGTGCGTTAGCCAGCACAATGGCACAAAAACTTCCTATATTTAGAAAATACATCCATCAATACGAATAGATAACAAACGCCGGCCTTAAGCTTCGGCAAAGGTCCGAACAAATCCACAGATGCTAATCCCAACGGCTTGTCAGGAATTGTTGCTTGCATCTCTCCAATTAAATTTTCCTGCGGGTGTTCGCAGCGTTGACACAGGTCGCAGAATCGTACGGCACTTGTAACCTGCTGTTGTATACGCTTCCAAAAGAACTTTTGTTTCAAAGTCTCGTACACCTTCTTGCTTCCTATGTACCCAGCATCTCATGCGTATCGATGATCAGTTGCAACTGTAACTTAGTAGGCACAATGATATTCTAAACTTCTTCTACCGGCGAATTCGGCTGTACAAGCCTAAATAAAATTCCGTCTTGATAAGTGCAAACATTATTCCGAAGCGGATGCGTGAGTGGAACAGTACGTAACTTCTCTAGCACTTTACTGCAACGAAATCCATCCTCTTGATCCTGCTTTGAATTTCTCAGTGTATTCTGCCAAGCTGGTGTAGGGGAAAACTTCTTCCGTATACTCGCAACAGTAAACTCGTGTGGTTTCTTCCCTCTGTTGTCGTTCATTCTGTCTGGATTACGACTCAGAGAATCAGCTGCAAAATTATCACTTCCCTTGATGTGACGGAATTCCACGTCGAATTCTTGTGTTAGAAGTGACCAGCGTGTAAGCCTGCTACTGAAAAATTTTCCTGTTCTTAGGCTTCACAGTTCTCAAAATTATTTTCTCGCCTAGTAGCAAATCCCTAAAATGTTGCAGTGACCAAATCACACACAGAATTTCTTTCTCTCTCTGTTATTCAATCATTTTTTGTCAGCCTTGCTACCGTTCGTTCCACACCATATTCGCCTATTTGAGCTAGCTTCGTGTCTAGCGCATAATCAGATGAGTCCGCGTACAAATAATATTCGGTTCCTTGAATGGAACGGTTTATTACATGCTCCGTCGAAAACAAGTTTTCCACGTCTTCAAATGCGATTTGCCTTCTCTCGTTCCATTCCCATGGCACGTCCTTCTGTAGGAGCTCAAACAAAGGTAAACAGACCTCAGGTACTCTGTCTGGATAGTTACCGTAATAACCGACTACTCCAAAAATGCGCGTTGCTGTTTCACGTTTCTGGGCATGGGAAAATGCGCTATCGCCACTAGCTTGTCCGGCACTGTCCTTATCCCAGTAGGCCTTAATACATTCACCAGAAACGGCACTTCCTCGTGGCAGAATAGAGACTTGCGCAGTTTTACAGTCATACCCGCACTGGCTGGCTTACTCAATACAACCTGTATGTGCTCCAGATGTTTTTCGAACGTGCTTGAAGCGATCAAAATGTTGTCTATATACGACCTGGCGAATTCGGCACACTCTTCTCCTAGCGTCATACACATACAGCGGGGTAAACTGCGCAACCGCATTACATAATCAAAACGGTAAAACATTAAAACAAAACTGTTGGTTTCTAAACAGAAAACCTGTATAATTCTGTGAGTCCTCTGTTAACAGAATCTGCCAATAGCCGTGCGTTAAGTCCACTGTAGGCATAAACTTCACTCCTTGATACAACCTCAGAAGTTCTTCCGTAGGATGCGGACTTTCTCGGGTTTTCACAGTAATCTTATTCAGCTTCCTCGCGTCTAAGCACAATCGCACGGACCCGTCTTTTTTTCGAACACAACCCATCGGGCTGAAAAATGGACTTATGGTATTCCATGCAAACATCTCTTTCGAATAATCCTTTGCTTCACTTAGGTACTTGACTGGCACAGGATACGATTTAGAACGAAAAGGTTCCCCTTCTATGACTTGTATGTCAGCCTCATATCTGTTGTTCAGTCCGGGTTTTACAGAAATTGTTTCCTGGTTTGCGAACAGTAATCACTCTAGAATAATTTCCTGATTTCTGCTTAAAGAGTCTACACGAGTCACAGCCTGGTAAATATCTGCTGTGGTCGCAATTACGCTCGTCACAAGCGGTCTATTTACATGATACAACTCCTGTCTTAATAGGCTTACATATCTGTCTGAACTATTCCAGTTCTCAGGTGAAGTAACTGCATTACTCTGGCCTTCAGGCGTAATGACCACCCAGCCACCAAAATCTAACTTGATTTTGTGCTGTGTCAGAAATTCAACTATTAAAAATTTACTGATTTAGTAAGACCTTTAAATACCAGTGCTAAAACTTCTTTAAGTTTTCCTAACCCACTTACTGTTAACGAAACTTGCTGGCTTACGACACGGCTGGCTCTAGATATCGCGCCGATTATCCTTAACCTAGATACTGACACTGTAGGAAGTATTCGGTTTACCATCTTTTCTGAAATGCAGATAATTTCAGCTCCGCTGTCTGATAAACATGGTACTTGGATTCCGCACGCATCTAACAATAACTGGAGACACAATATTTATTGATTGTTTACGACCTCGTCATTCGGTTCGTTCAACAGAAATTCCCTATCCGTATCTTCAAGAACTACAGTATTTACAAAAATTCCCACTAACTTTTTGAGTTCGTTTGTCGCTTCGCTTACGTGCGGTACACTTACTTTAAGCTTCAACTTAGGCCTAGCACTTACCGTGGACATAACCTCACTATTAGGTTTATGTGCAGACACATTATTAAACATGGTATTAAAATTTTCATTAGGGATACCATCACTTAAATTAAAAATTGCAACTTCTAGTACATCAATAGACCCCGTGGTAGCGAGAACAGTACTGCGGGTCAGAGAAAGGGTCTCGTCTTCACTAACCCTTAATTGTTTAACCCTTTATGTGCGGGATTTGCAGGTACATTTCTCGTGTTACTATTCCACCAATTATTTCCGGGCGGTGTAGGGTAGAATACTGGTAGCCTAGGATCTAATTGTTGCTGGTTTGCCACGTATACCTGGCTCTGAACCTGTGGATAATTACTATTATCTATCTCCTGTCTACCTTGTATGAGTTCTCGCATATTGTCAATGTGTTGCTGGACTAACGCTGGTGCCTGGGTAGTTATTGCTAACATGCTGCTGTTGCGCACCCTGTCGGTCACATCTGTAATTGTTATGCGATCCTGCCCTCTATATCTGTCGCTGTTGATCCGGCGACGGTCCTTTCTGTTGCGCGTCGCTATTTCTTCTGCCCTCTTCGGACTGATAGCCGTCCCATTCTGTCGGTGATCTCCCGTCGTGTTCTCCTCGTCGTCTTGAATTCTTCCGGCCGTAGTAGTATCTTCTTCCGCGGTGATAATTTTGGCATCTTTGCTGAAAGTGTTGCCCTGGAACTGAATGCGGTTGCGAGTAACGCCACTGGAACTGGTTTACTCGTGGCCCCTGATTAGATCTGTACTGTGGTGGGCGGTATGGCGGATGTGACTGGTCAGTGTGTAATGGTGGTGGCTTGTCAGCCTGATTATTTCCGTCGCCACTCCTATTAAACTGCGAACTTTGCAGTCTTTCGATTAGGTCAATCTCGAGCAATCCCTCATGAAACGATGCCAAGTCTTGATCCATTCTGCCGGACCAATGTGTCTGGTATTTATATGGTAATAGGCGCAAGATCATTGCGGCGAACTCTTCGTCGCTGACTCGTGGTGTAAGATGCCTGGACTTGTCATACACCTCAGAGAGGTGTTCCTCTAACGTTTTTCCCTTTCCTGGGTAGAACCGTTCGGCGTACAATTTCGCTCGTATATTTCCTTGAAATTTTTATTCCAGAATTGTTCTATAAATTAGGATAGGAACTGTGAATAAGTGGTGATAGAATTTTCTACCAATTCCTACCAATACTGTGCAGTAGAATTTTATGAACATTTCAGGCACCTCAAAATGTCTGGATCACTTAATGAAAATAAACCTGAATATTCTTCCAACTTTGATACATATTCCACAGGGTTTCACACTGCTTTAACCTCAAATGAAGGCAAGTGTTCCGTCCACAGTTTAGCCGGGTGGTGCTAAAGTGTAAGCACTTGGTTTGTGATCTGCGTAGTACTGGCATTATTTACTGCACTAGCCGGTAGAAATGAATCGACAGATGGCGTGTTTACCTCCTCTGTAACTACACGTGTTTGTCTGTGTGGCGACCTGACCAGCTGTAGGTTGGGCAGCGAGTCAACTATCTGACTCCAATTTTCTATCCTCTCTTCGACTTGTGACATGTGCGTAGTAAGTTTTTCTACCTCCTCAAGATGTTTCATTTCACTCTGGCAACGTTTGTTTTCCAGGTGATGGTCAAACGACTCAATGTGACCTTCTACAAACTCGTTAACATAACCTGGATTTACCTGTGATTCAGGCCTGATTTATAGTGTTTATACCTTGGTTTCATTTCCTCTGACGTCAGCAGTGGGTCCGCGCTACTTCCTCTCTGGTCAACATGACCTCTTTGTGTACAGTAGCTAATTCTTGCTGCATGCTACCGAATTTAGTTTCAAAACTAGCCGAAAACCCTGAAACGTGTTCTGTGATATCACTACGTGTGGCGTTCGTTTTCCCAGCGAGGTTAGTAATTTCGTACTACCTTTTTTTTTTTGTTTCTGCTCGCGATTTCCTGTTTCAAATTCTCATTCTGTTCGTCTATTTTACTTGTGATGTTAGCCATTCCACTCGTAAAATTAGCCATCATAGTTTCCATTCGTGCATCCTGCTCGCGTTTCGCAGTTTCCTGACCACTCGTGATTTTAGCCATTAGAGTTTGTAATACAATCCTCATGTCTGGAGAAAGCTGATCCGGTGAAGTTTTTTCCTGGCTCGCACTAGCTACCACATTTTACTGCTCAGTGTTAGTGTCGGTAACTTGTGCTGTCTGCCCCTCCATTGTCAACTCCGGTGTGTTGGTAGCATCCTCAAAATTTATTTGTGTAATTTCTGCGACGTCTTCCATAACTTAATGTATTCCAACCTTTTGTAATTTATTGGTGTGACTTCTCTTAGGTTGTACTTTGTACGCTCTCGCCTACTAATTCACCCTGATTAAAAATATTGTTCGGTGTACTACTGTATTTTACTTACTCGTGTTCGTGTAGTGTGGACAAACAAACCTCGCGGTCCGACGTTGAGTCGAAAAATTTATGTACATTGTGTTTGGTGAACCAACGGGTTTTATTCTCTCGGGATTGTGTTGGCATACATACTTCGTGGCCCGACGTTGGGCAGTCAATTATGTAGTGTGGGAACTGGGGTGTAAACAAATTAAAATTATTATTTAAGTAAAGTTGTTGTAATGGCGTTGTAGTGTTCGATTTTCCTTACACTCACTAACATAAACGCGACAAGCTAGCTTAGAGTAGATAACTTCTACATGACAACTTTCCAAGAAATAGTTAAACCAGTGAGTATAAACCACAACTTTTATGCTAAGCACCATATTCTTACCAGGATGATAGTCGTACACAAACTCACTAGAAGGCTAGAATACCATACGGACATAGCATTTCAATCAAACTCATTATCTTGGCATGCACAGATTCGGGAGTAACTAACTGCAAGGATGGAGACCAGAATAAGATTAAAATATTTAATCTTTAATAAAAACTGCATGTATCTGGCCAATATTAGACATACAGTTCTTTGAAAAAAAGTTAGACTCTATAGCAGTATTAATAATAACCTCCTGGTATCATGCATGTATCTTAAGTATCCGTAACGGAAGCAAGGCGCTCTGTTAGTTGGTAGGAAAGATAATTTAATAAGTTCTTAGCCCTTTTTAAAAATATATTAATAAAATATTCTTTAAAAAGAATATCTATTAATTTAAGCTCACACCAAGCAAACTGAGAGCTGGGTATTGATTTGCAAAATAAAGTTTAAACACACGAGTCTTATGGCAGAAAAATGGCGTCTACCTTAAGCTACTTTCCAAATCTAAAACAGGTGACCATCTTATTTAAATTTCTTACTGCCTGTATACTTGTAGATTGGGATGTCTCACATGACAAATATGCGTCATGCAGATAGGGTACAGTCATGGAATGCGGTGATTCTCCTCCGGACGAATGTCCTTCCCTAATATTCTAGCCAACGGGCTATGGTACAGCGAGATACACTCCGAAAATGGTACCACTCGGAATGTTGTGGAAGGCTATCTAAACTAAATGAAATAGAGCACCACTATCGCCTCAGACCCTCTTCTTCTCTTGTCGGCATTCCGACAATCTTCTCTTGGTCTGGAAGAATATACAAACACACTCGCGGACTACCCTAATATCTACATTTAACATCCTATCGGGGCCGTAACACTCGTTACGTCCCGCCTTCCATAGCAGTTGAAATCCGTCTTCTCTTCTCTAGCAATAACGTAGCTTAAAAGTAAGGCTACGTAACGACCATTAACAAGGGGGCTGCTTCCTCGTACAATCAACAGATTGCGTTGCCCCTGGCAACGGGCCTCAGTCTCCAACATTTATGGCTGTCAACCAAATGCCACAAACAATAAACAATCGAAACTCTAAATATATACATAAAACTTTTAAGCACAATATTCTAAATGTAAAAATAAAGGAAAGTCATTATTTTCAGACGAATAGAAATTGGCATGTCATAACAACAAATGAAAAATAAAATATGAACAGTAATACATTATCATGCATTTGAATAAAAACGTCTTGATATGCATGTGATTATTTAACGTCTCATTTACATACTGATAGTGCAAAATGCAGCCGTTACAATGCCGAAAATATTTGTTCAGGTGGTATCACGAGCATGCTCGCATAGGCAACAGGCAACAGATCCTCACCATTTATCTGAAATAAAACTGCACCAAGTGCTATTGAGCTGGCATCCACTTGCAGTACGAAAGTTTTATCGAAAAGAGGCAGCTGTAAAACAGGAGGGGTGGCTAGTTTCTCTTTAAGCATGCAAAAGGCATGTTTTTGATCCTCACCCCAAGAGAACTCTACACCCGTGCGGTTTAAGGCGTTTCAAGACTCGGCAATATTTGCGAATTTTGGGATGAATTAGCGTGAAATTCTACCATACCCAAGAAACGCCTAACACCGCGCAAGTTCTTTGGCACCAGAAAGTTCACTACTGGCCTTATCTTTTCTGATTCCATCAAAAGTTATCCATTAGATATTACAAAACACAAATACCGAACGTGGGTCTTGCCCATGTACACTTATCTTGGTTTTCTGTAAGGCCTGATTCATGCAAAGCAAATAAGAAATGTCGCAAATGTTCTACATGTTCACTAATTCACCAAAGGTCTCTCTGTTTACGCATATATCATTGATGTAAGTGAACATGAACTTATATTGATATTTACCCAGGACCTGAAATAGAACTCCAGACATAGCCTGCGGTCCACAATTTACACAAATGGGAAGCCATTTCCACTGGAATTGCCCCCATGGGGCAACAAAAGCCAAAACACTACGGGGCTCAGGTTGAAGATTGCACCGAAAGAGAGCTGAATTTAAATCAAAGACCGAAAATTCCGGGCCTTTCCCACGTGCTGAAATGCTGACTGAATGGTTGGTAAGGGGTACTGGTCAACATAGATCTTCTGGTTCACCTTTCTATAATTACAGATTACCCTATATTTTCCTGGTTCCTTTTTAGAAACGAGGAAAGCAGGACTGGAATAATTGGCATCAGAAAGTTCCACGATATCTTCCTGCTGTAACTCTTCAACCATTTCCCTAAAAAACCTTCAGGTTTGGAGAAGCAACTCGGTATGGCACTGAAGAAACAGGTTCCTGTACTTTTAATTTTAGAACGATGGGATGCTTGCTGTAATGCCCTAGTTTAAAAGTTACTACATCTGAAAATTCTCTTTGCAAAGCTATCAACTGCTCTTCCTTATATTTAGATTGTACTGTCTGTAAATGAAAAGAAAAACACTTAGAAGAAATAGTAACTTGCTGGGTGGGATAAAATTCAAAAAGCAATTCTCTCTTTGCTACATTAATGTTGGCTTGTTTATTTTCCAGGAAATCCACTTCAAGCAATTAATCATGACTTAACGCCGGTAAAATTCGAAACTAAAATTTCCACATAAAGATGTCAACCTTAATTTTGAAAACAGCCAACCCCATGGGAATTAATGACACCCCCATTAGCTACATAGAACCCCACTTCTAAACATTTCTTCTCTTTTATAAACTCTTTAGTTAAAATTTTCAACAAGATTTTACAGAATTCATGATTAATGAATGAGCACGAGGTACCCGAGTCCATAAGGGCAGCTACTAAAAACCTGGTCAGCAATGACCACTGGCATGCACAACAATCCATATCTCATCTCATATTCTAAACTATTTACCGAATGATTTCCTGTGGTTTTTTCCCTTCAAGAGATATTTCGCCTTTATATGCGTACCTCTCTTCCTGCATTTTCCCTCACATTTCCTCTTTGAGAGTACCAGGAATGGATTTTAACACTTCCCTTATTCGCATTATCGGTTAGGGTCACTGTAAACACTGACTTTTTATGATAACAGTCTTTTGCATAATGGTTATTTTTACCGCAAATTATGCACATTTTAGAGCTTACTACCTTTCCTACATCCTTTCTTGCAGTCCTTGATTCATGCCCGGTATGGTCTAAGGAACAATCCCTTATAGTACGTTCAACATCAATAACTAGTGACAATAACTCTGGCATAGATGTTGTTTTCCTGGCAAAAGCGAAAAGACGAGTATTCTTCGGAAGCAAAGTGTGAAACATAATCTGGGTAAAATAGTCCTCAGAACAAGGATACCCCAAAACACCTACTAATCCTGCCATCTCTTGCACAAACCTGCATGGTCTAGTTAGGAGATTGTTTCTTTTCTAATAATTTGAGTCTGAGATTTGCTACCATCACCTCACTAGCCACTTGTTCTATACAAGACATTGTAAACTGTGTGGCTTCCCGATTTTTCCCCCTAGCCTTACAAAAAGTAGGCTCTTATACCTCAGGTATCCTAAATGTGACAGGGGCATATAACACTTGCCTAGGGCAAAATTTCAGAGCCAGAGTAGAATTCAGAGCCACAGAGGAATGCACAAACAAGGCTTAATTAGTATTTACTAATTGTGGAATTCGAGCTGAAAGCTCTGGAGGTAAATGCCTCAATGATTTTACGAGTGGATGGAGCTCACCCGAAATAACTCCCGCAATGCTAGATTCTGTCTACACACATCTCGCAAGAGTGCGTGCCTTTTTCCTGAGTTAATCCATGCTGTCACCTTCAGCAACCTCCTCTCCAGCCCCACGAAACATCTATGCGAGCGATGGCTTACTAAGCTGCTGAATCCAACCTGTACACATTTTTTTGATTAATATCAACAAGAAAGTTAAAAGATGAAATCTCCACAACTACTGGAACAAACTATCTTGCCTCTTAGCATTAGTAATCGAAGTCATATACTCAGAAACCAACAGTAACACTGCACTGAAGAAGCAGAGTACGCAAGGAAACTTTGGGACGCCCTTATCCCAAGGGCGTGGCAAAGGGACATAACACTGCCCAAAATTCAAGCAAGAACAACAATGTATTTAAAACTTTCTCTATACAAATTTCAAAGTAGCATAAGCCTGCAATCTTGCCCAGAATAATCTACAATTACTGGAAGAAGAAAAAATAACATTTGACTTGGATTCATTTACTTTGTTCAAAATAAATGGTAAACATTGTTCACAATACTATCGTACAAAAAATACAAAAGCATGTAAATATATTTTGTACTGCAATTCATTATCACAACACATGGGAAACTTTCAGCTAAAAGGAATCTGACCAAAACTACCTTTCATAAATTCAGTTATATGGCACCATGATACATTGCAAAACTTTGGTATCTCTGGAAAAAAAAAACATAATTGTTCCAAAATTACATCGGAAAAATCATATATACATATGTGGCACAACATGTGGATGAATTTTAGTATTCTCAAGCTTAATAGGGACAATATTTAAATTTGCTCAAGTCAATATTTTTCTATGTGTGCGCTAGCATACCTGGCAACTTTGAAAATTTTTAAAAGGATTTTATAATATCCCATATGGACAAAACTAATATTCATTATTTTTCATACAAATACACATGACACATGGTAATTTTAATAGCATTATACTTTAACAGACAGTATTTTGAAAAGTGCTAATGTCCAAAATCTATATGCCCACCAGGGCATGTTGTAACTTTCAATCCTTTAAAAGTGGTTTAATACTGTCCTACATGAACAAACAATTATGTTCTTGATTTCTTATACAAATACACATGACATGTGGTTAATTTTATTAGCATCATACTTCAACAGAGATTATTTAGAAAATTACTCATATAAAACATGAAAAGATCATTTTTCCCTAAGTAACTACACATTAATTTAGCACAAAGTCCATAATGGACACACTGAACCCTAAAATAGTCAAAACTGGATGTAATCTAAAACCACTTGTGTAAAACCTTTTATCCTTTGCGTGATTATTTTTGGCAAATACCAAGAATTAACAATTATTTTTAATGCGGATTTATAGGCAATGCATAAATTTGCAAGATATTTGCGCTATGATCTAAAGTGCCTATAATTATCAAGCATTTGTTATTGTTCCGGCCTGATGTGCCATGACTCTATGTTAATTACAACATTACTGATGCAAATACATAGCTTCTAGTGAGAGACCCCAGGCTGTCCCTCTCTGGTCTGCCGAGGCTGTCTCACGACTGTTTATAAAATAATTCTTAAAATAACCTCTAGTGGGGTACTGCTAATTCCTTGTCCAATCAGGATTCGTGGAAGGTTCCAAAAATTTTTAATTTTTTAACCACAACTGTCTCTTAACGGAAACAGCGTCATGTGGCGCATGCTCATGTTGTATTTCCCTGCAGTCAACAAGAAATGTTTCTACACATAATCAACGATAGCCATGGAAAATAGGTTAGTTGTATTATCATTTCAGATAAATTATTTTATTGTAGGCACAGGAATGTTTTCTCATACTCTCGTATATGTTTTTAAAGTTCACAAATGTCACAAAAGGTAAATCTTTGCAGCTTTCATGTAGGCGTCTTGGTCAAACAGGTATGTGATGTTGGGCGAATTTTGCAGTAAATTGAGACTCGTGTCTCAACATTTTTTGGTAGATGGTGTATCTACAAGTTTCGATTGGGAAGCTTTGAGAGAACTCTATGCATAAAATATGCACAAGTATTTAAAACAGATTGAATATATTTATTTTCCATCCCCCCTGAATTTAAAGACATTTAGTTTTAACATGGGCTTGTTTAAATCTAAAGATGCATTTTTTAAAAGTGGCATTCTTTCAATACTTAAATTATATAAAAAGTCTTCAAATCTCCTCAAATTTACTAAGTGAAAATATCTCTTATAGTTACTTGTAGTTTCCTAGATTAACTGTAATAAGTTTGCTGGAAAATGGGATCAAATGTCTTCAAATATTACAGGATTAAACTTAAAAACAGGTTCTTAGGAAAGGTTTATTTATATTGTGATTGAAATTTATTGGATTAAAATATCAGGTAAGATTTAATTCCTAGTGTCCAGGGAAATAAATATCATTAGCGGAATTTTGGTAGCAAAATTTTATTTTGCTGGAAGTAAGACAGGCTCTGGGTTGGAGAAACAGTTTTCTCGATGGGACTGTGTCCAGGCGAAAGTGTAATCTTGTTGGCAGAGGGGAGAGGGGCAGGCAACTAGACAGGGTAAGTTCTAATTAGATGGTAGAGGGAGGGTGTTTTGCAAACAGATTAATGTTTTGGGGCTAGTGGTTTGAGCAGGTCGGGGGGGGGGGGCACATACCCGAAGATGCACTCTAGACTAGGGGAGGGGGTTGGGAGAGACGGTGGAAAGAGCAGCGGTCCTTCCATCCGCAGCTCATAATCACCATCTATAGTTTGACGATAAACCTTGTTCTGAATACATTGCTCTCTCCTCTGAAACACCTCTTCTGACATCACTGGTTGCGGCGTCGTTTGGCAGAGAGTAGGGCTATGACCGAGGGGCAGCAGGTCCCCGAATAGCAGGCTTCACCTCTTGTTAAAAGTTATCATCGAATAGTAACTGCTCTGGGGTTCCGATCTTGTTCACACACTTTGTAATCTATAGTACGAAATATTTTTATAATTTTTAATATAATAATCATTTATCGGGGAAAATTTTTTCGTGTGTTAAGCCCATATAGTGCGTCTGTTATTTAAAATTATTTTATAAGCGTTTATTGTGTCAAGTACACTTCTGAGCTCGGTCGACGAAACTTCCTAGGGTTTTCAACTCGAATTTTTGTTAACAATTGCGGCGAATTTCCCAGACTTTATGGAATTTCTATTAACATTATTCAGCTCGATGAAGTAGGTCCGTTATTTTTAATAATTTATCTTTGAAGAAGTTTGGTTGCTTTTTAACAGTGAATTATATTAAAATATGGCTTCTTACGATAGGAACATTTATTCGCAGCGGTAAACCAGTTCTCTGGATACTTAGTTAAATAATGTGTGTGAATTATTCATTTTTACTCAAGTAGTGTATTTAACATATATTACTACATGCATCATAAACATAATTTTTATCAATTCACATTTTTGTGTGTTTAACTCTATTTTGGTTTAATTGCTTTTTCATAAACATTAAAAATGTTTCCTTAATTTACATGTTTTTACTGTAATTTCAACTCAGTTGCCTGACAGCACCGATCTCGCTCCACATCTATAGTCAAGCTCTCGACACGCAGCTTATAAGTCGACGTAAGTGCTATTCTCAACTCATCGCTACATCAGACTCCACAACGAACGGACAAATTTATAAAATAATTTAAGGTACATGTACAAATGAGAAGGATATGTACGTGTATCTGCGATGCATATTAAACGTAAGCTTGGCTGAGGAATTAAAATAAAATGACAAATTATTTGTTATAATAAATTAAAGCAAAAAACATTGTATTTCAAGTACCTAACGAGGAGTTGAAGGGTTTGAATATTGATTATTTCCTAATGAAAGACCAACTGGATCGAAAAACAAGAAATTAAAGGAGGACAAAGGGATGGCTATCATAATTTCAGTTCCACAGCTTAAAATGTGCAAAGAATTGAAAACTGGAAATGGTTTGACAGTTCAGAAGGGTGGATTTTTACCCATAATTTTTGCAGCATTGGGAGCTCTAGGAGAATTAGCTAGAATTGCATAATCTATCGCTACAGCAGTAATTAATGCCAAGAAGAAAAACCAAGAATTGGAAGAACAACACAGGCATAATTTAGCTATGGAGGAATACGGCAAGGGATTGAATAGAGTTAAGTGGGGTAAGAATGTTAAAAAAAAATAACTCCACTCAGTAATTTTGATATTGATCAAATGGTTAAAAAATTAAACATTAAAAATTTTCGGGGTGTATTTATGATCGATGAGCTACTTAACATGCCACTAGATAATGAATGTGGGATTGTTAATCTACATGTTTCAACAAACTCTAGTACACACTGGGTATGCTATTGAAAAAAAGCAAACAACAAATATGATTTAGATTCATTTGGCGGAAGTCCACAGCGACAATCAATAGCATATCTCGGAAGTAATATTTTTTATAACGATGATAGAATTCAAAATTTTAATCAAGTAACTTGTGGTCATTTGTGTGTAATTATGCTCTTGTATGAGCTCTTGGATTGAAGATCAAATTAAAGAACGCATGAACAATGATGAGAAGATCTGTCCTAATGATTTTGTTTCCAACACACAGTTCAACGACTTTATAACCACACTTACAAGGAATAAAAATCAACGGATAAAACCTGTCTTACTTACTTGGAAGTAGAAAATAATATAGATTTTCAACAAAATAGACTAAGACATGTGGGAAATCGCATTGCACCGATGGACGCAATCAATTTAGAGTACTTTCACAAAAACAGAATTAACATTATTCGTTTAGTTGGGAAATACAATTCAAAAGAAAAAATGTTTTACTTTGATAATCAAATAGAATATATTTTAATGAGAGATGGAACTATAGATGAAATAATAATAAAACCAGAAAAATATAAAAGTGTTATCAACTGTTATCATGAATGGAAAAAAATTGACATGCATAAAACTTTTGAAGTATACCCTGATGATATGATATATATAAAATACCAAAAGCTCACAATGTATCCAAAGGTACAATTGTGTTTATTGAAATAGTTATGGTATATGAATACGTTTTAAAAGATCAGATTATGTTAATTTTTAATGGAAGTGTTTCCATTATAAACAAAACTTACAATCTAAGAATTTAAAAAGTCTTTAATTTTATTACGATACTTGCATTATTTAACTTACGAATCATAACTATTGTAACAAAACCATATTCATTATTCCAACATTTTGAACACGTCTCCCTAAATTTCTCAAATGACATATAACCACCAACAAAATCACTATTAATATTTTTAAGATTTGTATAGTCTTGTCTGAATATGCAAAGAAAATTTGCATTGTCTCTTATAAGTTGCTTAGGTACTTTTGAGTATGTCTGAGCTAAATAGAAACAATCAATATCTTTATGTCTATCGTGAGTAAAGTAATCCCTTACCATATTTTGATTTTCAAGTATGATATCATCGAAAACAACTACAGACTCTTTATGACATTCATTTACGTCGACCATTTCTTCATTTGATGGAAAGAAGTATGCTAGTGGTTCATTAAGTAATTTTGATGCTACATCTATATCTTTCTTTAAATTGATATATTTTGGTTGGTTCAGACTTTTTGAACATACATAGAGAGTACAAAAGTCCAACCATCCCTGAGCATATATAAAACTATCTATCATAAGTGTAGTTTTCCCACAGTTACTAGGAACCACAATCAAACACCTAAAATTATTAGGTAATAATTCTCCATGATGATTTGTCGATACAATCTTGTCAGGTATTCTTATTTTAATATCCCAGTCTACATGTTTCTTGCTCATTTATTAATATATATTTTAATAATATAATAAATGAGTAAAGTATTCAAACTAACAGATAACAAATCAGTGTTGAAGAAGAGACTACAATACCATTTAGAGTCAGAGGGACACTTATTGGCTTTAGTTCAGATCTATACTACAAATCTAACGCATAACATTATCTCTGGGATAAATAAGCTACATTTTGTGGGTCAGAATGATACGAAATCAGCAATTGATATTGCAGTTGGTCAATATAGCTTAAAAGATCTTGAAAAAACTATAAAAGCCATTTTTTCAGTTAGTGTAGATTCAATGGGTGGGAAAGAAAATGATATATCTTTCGAGCTGGATAAAATAACAAACAGTGGAAGTAAAATGTACGCTTAAATTACAGTTTGGAAAATGGGGTTCAATAGGAAAACTTTTGCATTTCGTAGAAAATAAAACTCTGAAAGCAAATGTGGATCATTACGGCGGTATGATATTAAAACATGATGAAAATAACCATAGAGAAACTAGCATAATTGCCACTTTTAAATCAAGATCAGCATTTGGATTTGGCGACACAATCTATCCATTATTTTTCCCAGTGCAAACAAATCAAGTTAATGAAATAACAGTTGAAATTAAGGATGAAAAAGGTAAGCTAATTTACTTTGATTTGTCTGAAAGAACTGTGGTATTAGAGATGATGCCGTAGATATTTTTTTCGGTTGGAAGTAGTCATATTTTATATATTAAAGTTTCGTATGATAAAGATGAATAATATTTCTATAGAAAGTGTAATGAAAGAACTCAATGTTTCGCCTACTTTAATGTGTCGAATTTGGAGATATGTGTCTAAATTTTGAATTAGACTATGTTGTAGCACATTGCCGAAGTCAGAACGATAATAGTGTTTTAATGATTGGATAACCATTAAAACTTTATAGATATGTGAGCACAAATAAATATCAGCTCTTGTCTAAATATACGACGACGATCATTTACGCTTTAATAAAACGAAGTAGAATGCCTTTGTTTAACACCACAATCCACCATTCTACCATATGCAAAATTTATACCACCACGATTAACATCATCTAAAACTTTTCGATGAAAATCTAAAGATATCTGTCTGGTAAGGTTACTTTAAAATTTCCAGAAGTAATTACCACTTTGTATCCATAACATGTATCTTATATTTCAGCATGGTCTATGGGATAGGTCTGTCCGATTGTAAGTTCGGAAAGTTTCTTAAATTGTTGGGTTCCGTTTAATACATTTGGCAACTGGTCCATCTTTATTATGTACGATATATTTTTTTTTTACGTATTCAAATTTCTTGAGCCGCTCTTTGCAACTTTT